>JAFMSR010000010.1:14807654-15130154 GCA_022818135.1 Saxidomus purpurata
AAATCTGCCCTGCCCCTAGGTCAGTTTCCCAGTCTCTAATTCAGTGCTCCCTTCTCCCAGCCCCTAACTAATTGCCGCAGCCCCTTTTTAACAGTCTAGAATAATTCCTACATTAATAGTTCAAAATGGTGCCCACTGAAAATTTACTGACTAAATTTTGAACAGTGCAGATCATGATCAGTCTGTAAGAATGTGCAGGCTGATCATGATCTGCATTGATCAGAAAGACAGATTCCATGTACTTGCCGTCAGCAGGGTGAGGATTTTTTTTTTCAATATTCTGATATTTTATAAATGGTGACTTGTATCAGACTCAAACCTGAAGTTACGTGATCTAATGTACATTGGTATTTCCCTATAACTAGTGACTGACCTTAAAGTAATATTAACATCTATTAATGGATATAAGAACCGCAACATAGGAAATGGAATGATCGCTTTCACATCCAGAATCCTTGAAGGATTTGGCAATGATCAACAATCAAGTACTTCAAATAAATTATCAGTACTTGATTTATTGATTTGTAATCTTGTGTCAATTAGTTTATTATCTTGTTTATGAAACTAAATGATTTCATTTGCACCTTTTGAACCAATTATTAAGCAAAATCATTTCTGTGAAACTTCCAATGGCTATGACTTCTTGACTGAAACCACAGTAACCCTAAAAAAAAAAATCCCCTTAAATATCTTACGGAGCTTTTTCTGTCAGTCAGTTTGGATTGTACCATTAGTAGCTCAAAGGGAGGATGGAATAAAATATTTACCTACTGAATAATGAGCTGTGCAGATTATGATCAGAGTGCAGAGTAAACTAAAAGGTTAAAAAGATTCCAGTTATTCATAAATAGGGAATAGTCAAGACAAAAAAGGCAGACTGCTATCAATAAGGGGCATGGAGCACTGTTTTAAGGGCAGGATGGTTTTCGTGTGTTTGAACACTTCAAAATTCAGGAACTATTCTTCAAAATTGAAACTTTGCATTTAAAAAGATGTTACAGGCTGGTACCAGGAAAATTGTTTAAAATACAGAGAAGCGCTTCTCTAAGGACATTAAAATAATTGTATATCCTATAATCTGTGGGTTAAGACAAGAGGGCAGTAGGGAGGCCAAAAACGATAGCAACATGTGAAATCTTTATACAAATTGTTAATTCTTTTTCAGTTATGTGGTGGGATAGTGATGGGGATAGGAATATGGGCTGTTGCCGACAAGATCTATATATCCGATGTCATTGGGAACTCGTTGTTCAAGTCAGCTGCCATACTGATGGTGATCTGTGGGGTATTCCTAATTCTGCTCTCCTTCCTTGGATGCTTGGGTGCCATAACCAATAAGAAGCTTGTTGTCATAGTGGTAAGTTTCCCGTAGGCTGTCATTGTGTAGCAGTAGAACGTCCCATCTAAATAAGGAATATAAACTAACTTCTTAGTCACCTCATATGGTGCATGTACTTGTCAAAACCTCAGGACTTGTTGATATAAGTAGTAAGAACTTGAGTCTACTAATCAATGTAAAAAGAAATTAAAGTCCAAGGATCACATTTACAAGCAGTGCTTATTTTATCAAGAAAGATGTCTTATTGACAGAAATTGCCTTTATTTGTACTAAAAACATTCCTAACTTTGCTTTTTAAACTGAAAAGTACATAAAAGAAACAAGTGCATTTTTTTTTCTCAATGCTATTACATGTATCAGAAAGGCTTAGTGGTAACTTTTTTTCTTGAAGAAACAACTTGACTATGAAATAAAGGCATATCTCAACATTGTTTTAGAGTGAATAGAACATGGTTCTATCTTTATCCTATCTGTTAATTTATTGATAACTACATGTATATCAGTAAAAGCAAAGTGATCCTGGGACTTTAAAACCCATCTACTATCATCATAGTTATAATACTGTCTGCAATTATAAGGCTAAGGAATTATTTGCCAATATTAGCCACTTAGCAAGTATTGTCCAGTAGTTTATGCATCTTCAAAATTTATTTGAGTTCCTTATTGCACAGTTAATGCTGTTATGACAAAACAATGAAAAGTATTTTAACAGGAGTGACCATGCACCTTGTGAGTATTAACCAAGATAATTTTATCTATTTATCTAGTACATAGCACATATTAACCATGGGTAGTTTAAATTTCTCTCAGCATTGTATTTTTTGTGAGGTTTATTTGTAAGTGCACATTTGGTAATCAGTTACACATAAGTGACTGAGATTTTTAGGTGCTTTACCTAAATAATCCTGTTTTAGATGTGATACAAAGTTAAAGATTTTTCATGCATTTAATACAAACAGGATTTATTATATTAACGTATATACGATCCCTGATACAAACAAAATCACATAGACATCACATCTATTGCTAAATGCTACAATTTGTTTAACTTAATCACAAGCCAGCAGTCAGAATATCTAAGCAATGAGTTAAAATCGCATAGTGTTAAGTTAACCTTGGCCAACAGCTGTCTATGTATTTTAACATTATGACAGTAAATTGCCTCAAGGTGTCCATAAGAAGTTCACACTGTCCAGTTTTTGTTCATTGCTTGATGTAGTGTAGCATAAATCTTGTCGACAAATGACAAAGTGTCCATGACAAGTTATGCAGGTTATAATTGAAAGTTACTGCATTATTATTTCTTTCAAATCATGCAGTTTTCCACTAAAGTTGACGTAACCTCTGGATCTTTATCCCCCTTTGGCAAAATACCAAGCTAATTTCCCCCTAAATTAAGGGCATGGTTCCCGTCCCCTCTCAGTTAAAAAAGTCCTGTTATTTTTAATGCATCTGTCCCTTTACCAATTTCACTATCAATATCTTAACTTTAAAGGAAAACCCACCAAATTTTACACTGGTTAATATAACCTGTGCTGAAAATGACATGTAACAACTATTTTTTCTTTAGATTCCTTTAAACTAAGCTTCAGATTTGCCTAAAAGAATTTAAGCAGTTTTCACAGGGAAGACCCCTGAAAATTGCCCCTACTATAGAAGGAAAAAAAGCCCTGAATGAATATATGTTGGTGGAGTCACCTGAATTAAACACACATAATATTTTGTGGAGGTGGGGGAGGCCTAATTAAAATCTGGTTGATTCATATTGATGTATATTTTATTTACAGTATGTTATAGCACTGGTTGTAGTGTTCATTGTGCTGATGTCGGCTGCAATTGTGGCGGCAGTGTTCCAAGATAATGTAAGTACATTATATGTTATACAAGTCTTTTAAGTCAACATATGCTTTCAAGTTTTAACACTCAATTTTAATAGCTGATTAAGTTTTAAAGCAGAAAAGAATAGGGATTTTCTTAAAATTATACTTAAAGTGGCATTATGCGCATTTTTTTTCAAGTAAGAATCCAGCTGAAATAGGTGTGTGTAAAACAGGGTAGAGGAAATAATAGCTTTTAAACCAATACACCAAACTCTTCCTGCTACCAGTACGAAATAATAACTTTCCAAATATCACTTTTCCTGTTTTGACTGAGAGAGTCTTTCTAATAAAAAAACTGCATGCAGGAGTTGCTTCCCTTCTACTGCCGAAATCTCACCAACAACAACAAAAACACAAGGGAGATCACTGTGAGGAAAGGAACTATCATTGATTAATCCGATATTTTTATTTCTAAAGCATCAACTTCAAATACTTATGCGGTATTATCATCAATTTAACACATTTAAATGCACAGCAACCGAAAATTGCTTTTATTTAACTTTCACCAAAAATACACTATGTGCAGTACGATGCGCATAATGTCACTTCAAATTTAGAGAAATGCACAATTTTTGTAATGGAATGAGATGAACTCTTGACTGTCATATTTGTTTGCTTTAGCTGCGGACCTTGTTGGTGCCAGATGTGGAAAAACTATATTAAATATTCTCCTAGAAAGTTATTGGGAAAACAAAATGCTACAACAGTTTGCTCAGAACTTTGCTTACTCATTGTGGCCCTTGTTGCAATTTTTTTATCTTGTTTTAAGATTGAATCTGGAATGAAAGAGACAATGAGAAGAGGTATTCGTGAACAGTATGGATATAACATTGCGTATGTTGATAAAAATCGAGATTTGACAGATTCCTGGGACCTGGTTCAGACGAGGGTAAGTAAAAATGGGGATAATGGGGACTTGAAGTCACTAAGCATCTCATTGATTTAGGGTTATGGGTTTGAGTCTTTCTTTTGGCCTGTACTCTGTATGTAAGAAAGTTTACAGTTTAATAGAGGACAGAGCTGTCTGCTGGTAAATAACTTGTACTTCAGGAGAGAAAGAGCATTGTTTCTTTGATGTTATGCCTTGGTAGAAGTGAATTGTCACTTATACTGTGTAGTGATGATAATGGTATAGCAGAATTTTCTTAAATACGTAATTGTGCAGTAATTTAAAGTTTATACATTTTCTTAATTTAATGCTTTGTTTGAAATTATTTATGAGTTTGTTCAGGGAATAATTGATGAAAACTGACAAGGGATAATTGGACTACATGTATATCGGAAATCCATGAATTTAAGTACATTCTTTACCCACAGAGTTCCATTCTGTTAAAAAAACATGATTTCTTAAATCAGAAATTTACACGGCATTGCATCCACAGTAGATGATTAATAAGAATTTTATGTGATTGACAGTTGACATGTTGTGGTGTTGATGACCAAGGATGGGGTTTATATCAGCAATCAAGATGGTTCCAACAGCAGTTCAGTAAGTATGTCAGGTGATTCAGTCTGTCATAGATATGTTTGTAAGAACATATTATATCTGACCCAGTCATAAAGTTTGAAACCCAGCAGGTTTGCCTCAGGATCAGAGAGTCTCGGGTTCGATCCACACCAGTGCAGGCAGTGCTATGATCATTGTGTCCTAAGGCAAGACAGATATTTCCACATTGCCTGTCTCTCATAGGCTAATGTGCTGCCCCTGCATTACAAGGCTTCAAACAATGAGGCCTAGGAAATAAGGACTGGTGATTGAGCTGCAACTATCACATAAATGTAACACTTTTGGATCATTTAGAAAAACAGGGAATCTAAAATTGATGGAACTGTAGTAACAGTACGCTATATTTTCAGATGAATTTGACAAAAAGTTTGTGCCCCCTAGTTGCTGCATATATGAAGGGCGGCTAGACCAGTATGTCAACCTGTTTCAATGCCAGTCATTCGCGTATGGACCACCGAGATTTGGTGGGGGTGCCGTCAATAACGCACTGCATTATAAGGTATGGATGTATTTGTATTGACCTCAGACTTCATGCATACACTTCACACAGTGTACACGCAAGGAATGCATAACACTGATTTATTATGAGAAAAAATAGAAATTTGACCTTTTAAATTTGCTAGATTTTGTATTTATTTAAATTAAGTTAATGACTGTAATTGGTTACTGTATGTGTTATTGGAAAAAAAGAAAGAGTTTAATTTGTCGACATTTTATTTGAAGCATCCAAGCTTGCAGGGGAAACAATGCAGGAATCCGTATTTTGTACGAGTCACGTAATTGGTTTCTTAAGAAATTACATACAAGTATAATGTTGAGATACGGCCCTTATTTAAAGTATCGTAATTGTGTGTGTATATTGATAGCACTAATGTATTAGTGGTATGGAAAAAATAAATTACCTGTATAACATATCATGTTGTTTTCACAACATCTTTCACCCGTTTCAGGGATGTTTCATGGCAATCCAAAGTTTCATTTCCAAGCAGGCAAATATCATTCTGGGTATTGGCTTCTCATTCTGTGTCTTCTTGGTAAGTGATAACATCTATTTTATATTCCCTCACCAAAGAGGAGGGATATTGTTTTGATGTTGTGTGTCAATGGATAGAATTTCATGAAACTTAAAATAAGTATATTATAGCATAATGCTGCGGCGCACGCATAACTTTTGTAAGATTGACTTAGTGTCTTATGAATTATCGCCCTTTAATTGGCACTTTCTTCTATATTTAATATAAAAACATTAAAATTCCATTTCTCTTGGACTGATTATAAAAATTTAATTGCAATTGGCTCAAATAATTTGATATTCATTATACCCCCAAAACGAAGTTTAGGGGGGTATATAGGAGTCACCCGGTGGTTGGTCGGTCGGTCGGTCGGTCGGTCGGTCGGGCGGTCTGTTGCATTTTCCTTGTCCGGAGCATAACTTGAAAACTACTAGTTGGAATTCAATACAACTTCATACAATGGTCAAGCACATTGAGAGGAAGTGCAGTGCACAAGAACTATAACTCCATCTTGACTAATTACAGAGTTATTGCCCTTTGTTACTTTTCCTTGTCCGGAGCATAACTTGAAAACTACTAGTTGGAATTCAATACAACTTCATACAATGGTCAAGCACATTGAGAGGAAGTGCAGTGCACAAGAACTATAACTCCATCTTGACTAATTACAGAGTTATTGCCCTTTGTTACTTTTCCTTGTCCAGAGCATAACTTGAAAACTACTAGTTGGAATTCAATACAACTTCATACAATGATCAAGCACACTCAGAGGAAGTGCAGTGTACAAGAACTATAACTCTATCTTGAGTATTTACTGAGTTATTGCCCTTTGTTAGTTTTCCTTGTCCGGAGCATAACTTGAAAACTACTAGTTGGAATTCAATACAACTTCATACAATGGTCAAGCACATTAAGAGGAAGTGCAGTGCACAAGAACTATAACTCCATCTTGACTAATTACAGAGTTATTGCCCTTTGTTACTTTTCCTTGTCCGGAGCATAACTTGAAAACTACTGGTTGGAATTCAATACAACTTCATACAATGATCAAGCACACTCAGAGGAAGTGCAGTGTACAAGAACTATAACTCTATCTTGAGTATTTACTGAGTTATTGCCCTTTGTTACTTTTCCTTGTCCGAAGCATAACTTGAAAACTACTAGTTGGAATTCAGTACAACCTCATACAATGGTCAAGTACATTTAGAGGAAGTGCAGTGCACAGGAACCATAACCCCATCTTGACTCATTACAGAGTTATTACCCTTTGTTACTTTTCCTTGTCCGGAGCATAACTTGAAAACTTCTGGTTGGAATTCAATACAACTTCATACAGTGGTCAAGCACAGTGAGAGGGAGTGCAGTGCACAGTAACCATAACTCCATCTTGACTAATTACAGGGTTATTGCCCTTTGTTACTTTTCCCTGTCTGGAGCATTTTTCGAAAACTACAAGTTGGAATTCAATACAACTTCATACAATGGTCAAGCACAATGAGAGGAACTGCTAAGAACAATATCTCTTTTTAGTTTGTTTGCAAGGTATTATGTTACTACGAACTTCTTCAGTTTATAAAGCAATCCTTTTGGGGGTATTAATCACATTTAGTGATAGCTCTAGTTCATATTTAAAAAACTAATATCAGGGCAATAAGGAATTCTTGTGTGACTGTTTGCCAGCAAACCAACTTGTTTGTGCACAAACGTTGAATCTCTTATTTAAATAAATAGGAGTTACTGCTTCGGTGTACCAAAGCTGCATTTTTTGCGCTTAGTACTTTCTGGTACCTAAACTTGTGTAATATTTTCATATAGACGTTGAAAAATCTGTTAGACATTTTGTTTGTGATTTTCAGATTGCTGGTATTGTGCTTGGAATTATGTTCATCCGAAAATTGTCCGGCGAAGGTTCAGCCGACTTCAGATGATAGAATAAACATAAGACATTGTAGGGTGTAGTATTCTTTATGTGCAACAACCATATGTGTGTAATAGTAATGTATCTCATTTTACAGTATGTGGGTTTTGACGCAAAAGGGTCGTAAGTCCTTTATTTCATATGATTTACACCTGTATTGCGTCAAATTCCCAAATTATTATTTTAACTATTTAACATTTTAAAGGCTCAAGGGAAAATGTTTGTAAGTCATTATAATCTGTATACAGATACACCTGTGCTACATGTTGCAGCATGTAACCTTCTGTTTTATTTCATTTACTCATAAAAAATGTACCTTGATTAAGTTTTTAAAGCGATTTTACAGATATTTCTTATGTATCATTTTTTCTTTTTCATTATCTTAGATAGTTTCATTTAGGAAATGACTGTACCACTTTTTATCTTTTTTAAAATTCTTTTATTAGAAGTTGATTTTCATTTCATTGTAGATCTTAAAACAACAACATTCTGTAATAGGGCATGTAAATATAAATTCAGTGATAGAATGCTTAAAGATAAATTACCTCAATGCCCCGCATATTTGCTTTTGGAAATGCCTGTCCTGTAGGATTGAATTGCACATTTTTAATTTAAAGGTATGACAGGCTTATAATATTGATACAAATAACATACCACTTGCTCGTTATGAATTTTTTGTATAATCTAGTCATTAAGAGAAGATAACCAAAGTAAAATGTAGACGAGCTGATGGAAGGATTTGGTTTAAATTGTACGAAACTTACATCAATCTTTGTGCAGCTAACAAGATCTCAAAGTTGTATTGGTTGTATAGTTTTAGCTGTTATCAAAGGCTGTAACTATATTTTGAAGCAGCTCAAGCTAGATAGAGGTACTGACATAAACAACATCATTTAGTTTTTACGATGATAATAACATTTATCACTGGGACAGGACCGAGGCCAAATTTATTTTTCTATTTTTACATGTTTTATTATATTTTCATACTTTTTTTGGTGGGCCACATAAGCTGTTTATAATTAGAAAACTTGAATGACGTTTTTATCAAAGGAAAATTTGAACAAGACAGTTTTTAAACGTTTTTTATATTGAAGTTGAAATAGGAAATGCATATAAACTTGTGTCGTAGCACAGAGGTTGCCTTCTGCAAATGATAGAAGGACATGTTGATAGAACAACCATTATTTGTGGGAAGGATTTTGATTTCTCATGGGGCTTTGTAAAATATTTTATGAATATTTGTATTTGTTTGAACAAGCAAGTACCAAAACTGTGTGATTAAACTCGACTAGATGACTCTCCGTCCAAGACCACAATGAGGGTATAAATGATAATGATTCCAAAAGGGCTAGCATGTAGGGAAAGTAATTTGTTAAATTTGCTTGTTTTGTGTGGCAGTGAAAATCATTGGGTTTAGTTGCTAACATGGTAGAGTTTTTCTGTAAAGCTAGAAAAGTTAGCAGATAACAAATTATATGTTTCAGGACTTTACTTTTAATGAACATTTTTGGGTAAATTAACATAAAGCAGTCATTGAATGAAATTAAGGGAAGAAACACTTCTAGTTTTGCTGTATTGCTGACATTTTGATACAGTTTGCTCTCATTTTAGTCAAAACCTGTGGAACCAGTCAAAACCTGTGGAACCAGTCAAAAATGTTCTACTTGAAAGAAATTAGAGTAATACAGTCTAATGGTAATTTTACAAAAACAAATTATAATACTAACACATTTTTGTGCCAAGATAAGCAGAAATTTGACTTAACAGCAATTCTAGGTGCACTGTATTAGAATTTAGAAGTTTTTAGTTCCCTCTAAACAGATATAACATTGTTGTAGCTTTTGTTTTTTCATAAGACATTTGGGAATCAGTGGTTGTAACATGTATATACTTGCCATATAACGATGATATGTATTTTAGTCATGCTTGTACTGTGTACTGTAAAACTTTTTTTTACGTATAAATGGTAGTCCGGTGTTGCTTTTGTATTTTAAGATTTAAATACATATACGTTTATGCATGTGTTGTGAAATTTGCTATTGTTTAGGCTAGTATTGTCTGCTGTACAAAAATGTGTAAAATGTAAAAAAAATCGTGCTAATCTGCTCATAGAATTAATAGACTTAGTGTAAGTTTGAACAAGATGATTGTGTTAGGGAAAAACTTTTAAGACACTGCTAAGCTTGTCTCTTACATGATAAATAACTCAGTCATAACTGTTATTTTGTTATATTTCTGAATTATGCCCCTTTGAACAAAAACTATGGACCTTTATTATTGGTATATAGGTCCGTGACAAAAACTATTATTCAGAAACAAGAAAAAATGTTGTACTGTTTTAAAATTTCATTATTGCATCTGTTTATTTCGCAAGTTACTGTTCAACAGTGTATCAATACATTAGAATATTTTCGATACATTAGATTAAATTATGTCGGAAGCAAAGTGGAGCAAGTGTTTTCCATAGCCTGATGTCCATATGAGTTAGTTACCAAAACCATATGCCTGTTCTGTACATACATGTATCTACATTAAAAGTAACTCTGAATTCGATCAGTGAAGACTGTAAGAATAATTTAAATTTGTTGAAACAAGATTTTTGCTTTAAACTACATTTAAAGATGTAATCAACATAAAATCAGTTTCGACTATCATAAAATGATACAGAAATGGTATTTGAATTGTTTTCTACTATGTATATCATTTATATATATTTTTGAATCTCAGGTCTTAGATATCATGACTTTTTGCTTATCAATTTGTATATAAGAATTTCGGAGTTAGATGCTGTGTTTACAGTCAGATTCATTAAAGTCCCAGGATCACATTTACAAGTAGCTCTCATTTTATCAAGAAAGATGTCTTACTGACAGAAATGACCTTTATTTGTACCAAAAACATTCCTTATTTTGCTTTTTAAATTATGAAGTGTGTATATAAGAAACAAAGCGCAGTATTTTTTCAATGAAATTGCAAAAAATAAGAAAGGTTTTCTGGCAACTCTTATTCTTGAAGAAACAACTTGAATAACAAAGAAAGGCATATGTCAACATTGTTTTAGAGTGAATAGAACATGGTTCTATCATTATCCTATCAATAGATTTATATGTTACTATATCTGTAAAGTTAAAGGTCCACTACTAAGCGAAAATTAAGTGACAGTTATTTCAATGGCAATTACTTTACCTTATGCAAGACACTAAATAATGAAGATTTGCAGGTTAACGTTTACAGAAAGTGTTTGGAACACGAAGAAAAGTGTGTGTATTATGTTGAAATCTCAGTGATTCGACAAAATGACTACCCAGGTCTTTTTAACTTTGTTCATAATGCATAGAAAAATAATTGTACATGCACTGGAGTTTATTTGGAATTTCTACATACCAACTTTCATATTTTATTAAAAATAACTGATTTCTGTGTTTTTTAAAGTATATTTGAATTTTCGCTTTCGTTAGTATTGGACCTTTAAAGAGATCCTGGGATTTTAATGATTTAGATGTAATGTGCAGTTATCAATTTTTCATCTTAATTATAGTGAAACTTAGATTGAAACTTTTATATCAGGGTAGTGAAATGTGGGGACTTCTAATTTTTGTCCATAAGTTAACTTAACTGTAACATGTTTATAGTTATTTAACATTTCATTTACAACCATTGTTGATAAGTCAATTTGGTTTGTGAATGATTTAAGATAACTCCAAGCAGCAAGGAATAATGTAATAGTAACATTTGTTGTAACAATTAAAGTCCCAGGAGCACTTTGGATGTAAAATTGCTTGTAGCTCTTATATTATCAAGAAAGTTGTCTTACCAACGACATTGACCTTCATTTGTATGAATAATATTCCTAACCTTGCTGTTTACATTGAAAGTACATACTATCTATAGGGTGCAGTATTTATGATATTATAAAAAATATATTTTTAGAATCCTGTATATATGTACACATGTTCATATCTGGATTGTAACTCTGTTATACATTGAAGCTTTTTAAAATGAATTGGAACAAATGTTCAGCACATGGAGAAAAAGAGTTATGCGCAAGTCCACACCTTTAAGGTCAAGGACACAGACTGTGAGACACCTTTGGGGGCATTGGTCACTTATAAGGAACAGCTCTAGTTTCTATATCAAAATCATGAGTCATTCTTACATCATTCATAGAAAATTTAATTGCTGGAAATCACAGAGTATTTTGTATCCCAGGATTTATATAATCTGAAAATAACAGTCAGTGAACTGTCTATGTTACCTTAAGGATAAAGAGTGCTTTTTTAAATTTCTGTAACTTAGATTTTAACGTTATGTTGTATAAGTTTTATCTGAATGTAGCAAGTGTTTAGATAGGGTAATACATGTGCTTTTTGTGTGCAACAGTTGTTGTTTAGTTTTACTATAGTTTTACCACTTTCATCCTGCAAGATGGACTTTTGTATAGGACAGTGACAAGATATACAATTGTTTTACTGAGATTCTTAAGTTCTAAAATGTTTTCCTTTGACTTACCAACTTTGAAGTGTAATGTAGCATTCCTAAATTGTAAAAAAAAATCCCATGTATTTTCAAACTTCTTTTCTCTGGGCTCAGAGTCATATTCAGAAGGTTTGGGTTTGATCCCCACCGTATGCCTAAGTAGTGATAGTGTCCTTGGGCAAGATACGGATAATTCCACATTCCCTCTCTCTATCTCTGTGTCTTCAAGGTTGATTCCATCTGGAGGGAGTCCTGAGAGTGATTAGTTGTAAGAACGTATTTTGCAATTGAGAATAAATAAGTTTAAAGAAATTAATTTTCCAGATTCAGTCATAACTAGGGTCTGTTGTTTCTATACAGTATACTGTGAATGTCTTTATATTCATGAGTTGAGGCTTTCCTTTATGCAATGCTTCAGTTTTCATTTATTTGCAAGGGCATCCTATGGTGAAAGATATTTGTACTTTCTGATCATGTGTGAAAGTATTAGTGATATTAATGACTTTGTAGAGTAGATCATCGTGAAAACAAGCCAAAATAAAAACTTCGCTAATAAAGCAACATTAATTTTACAATATACAGAATCATAAAATGTTTCCTTTAGCTTTCCAAGCTCATTAATCATGGTTGTATTTAGGATCTGAACATGTGTTCTGACATTTTGAAAGGTTTCCATTTATGCTTCACTTTAATCATTGTGTTTTTAGACCAGCATTGTATCCAAGGTTTGAGTGGAAATTTTCAAATGTTCAAATGTCTCCATTAGTTTTCCATCTATTCTCAATGTATACACATTCTTTGGCATCAAATTTTGTGGATTCATTATTATCACCATTGCATCTAAGGTTTAAATGGAAATTAGCAGATGTTCAAATGTTACCATTAGTTTTCCATCCATGTCCATGTATATCAATTAATTGGCATAACATTCTGTGGATTCTTGCTTGTTTTGTTGGTATCTTAAATTCATAGAACGGCCCAAACACACAATCTTGGTTTTCCAGCAAGACTGAATTCAAGGTATTAAGTAACATTTTAACTATGAAAGTTTTCATTGCATTTCTAACTCATTCATTGCAGTTTATATATATTCAAGTTGTGAGGTTGCTTGCTTAAAGTGGAATTATGCACATTTTTTTCAAGTAAAAATCCAGCTGAAATAGGTGTGTGTAGAGGTAATAATAGCTTTTAACCCAATACATCAATCTCTTCCTGCTACCAGTACGAAATAATAACTTTCCAAATATCACTTTTCCTATTTTGACTGGGAGAGTCTTTTTTTTAAAAAAAAACCAAAACAACTGCATGCAGGAGTTGCTTCCCTTCCACTGCCGAAATCTCTACCAACAACAACAAAAACACAAGGGAGATCACTGCGAAGAAAGGAACTATCATTTGATTAGTCCGATTTATTTATTTCTAAAGCACCAACTTCAAATACTAATGCGGCATTATCGTGAGTTTAACACATTTAAATGCACAGCAACCGAAAATTACTTTTATAAAATGTCACCAAAAATACACTATGTGCAGTAAGATGCCCATAATGTCACTTTAAAGTTGTAAGATTTTCCTTAGTTTTACAACTGAAGTCAATCCTGATTTTATTCAAGATTTGAACTTGTGTTCCTAATTTTCATAAGGTTTCAAGTTTAATGGTTCAGTGGTCCCTTTTTCATCATTTATCATTTGAATGAGAGGTCATATGGTTAGAATTTTATTTGGTTTGTTAATAAGGGTTCTTATTTGTGTAAATATTTTTTTTACACATTCCATACACACATATACAATTGTGTTTACACATGTTAAAGTTCATGTATCTCATATTTTTACATATAGCTAATTTTATACTCTGTATATTCAGCATACAGTATTTTAGCATTCCTTAATATTCATGTGACATATCTAAAATGATTTTGTTTTTTAGCTCACGTGAGCACGAAGTGCCTAAAGGTGAGCTTTTGTGATCATCTTGTCTGTCTGTTGTCTGTCCACACTTAACCTTGTGTGTGCAAAAGAGACTACATTTTTCACTGGATTTCATGAATCTTGGTCAGTATGATTGCCTTGATTAAATCTAGGTTGAGTTCGAATATGGGTCATCCAGGGTCAAAAACTAGGTCATGTGGTCAAATCATAGAAAACCCTTGTGTTTGCAAAAGAGGTTGCATTTTTTCATTGAATCTTCATGAAACTTGGTCAGTTTGATTGCCTTGATAAAATATAGGTCAAATCAGAAAAACCTGTTTATAATAGAGGTTGCATTTTTCACTGGATCTTCATGAATCTTGGTCAGAATAACAATATATAGTATATAGGATAACATATAGGTTGAGTTTGAATATGGGTCATTTAGAGTCAAAAACTAAGTCAAGAGGTCAAATTGTAGAAAAACCTTGTATATGCATGAAACCTTTTCAGTATGATTGTCTTAATTAAATTTAGGTCAGGTTTGAATATGGACAATCTGAGGTCAAAAACTAGGTCACCAAGTTAAATGCCCAATCATCATGTTAATTGGTCAAAAGGTTTGTCGTGTCAAGGTCAAATAGAATGCTTGTTAATAATATATAGTTAAGGTTTGAAGTTTGGTCACAGTAGGTTCCAGGTGAGCAAAATAGGGCTATCTTGGCCCTCTTGTTTAGGTTCTTCAGATGTTTAAATCATCTTCAAATTTTGATAAGCAAGTAAAACAAGCCTACTTTATGCTCTTGTATATTATATTATATATAATATTGTATTATTATATGTAAGTATGATATTATGCAGATAAATCATGTCTCATGCTAGAGTTTTCAAGATTAAATTACTACTGAATGTAACACTCACCATTTTCAGGTTTTGCAGTTGCAAATTCTACTACTGCAAGTACCCTTATGTGTTCTTTTTTAAAAAGATAAATCACTTTGACTGACTGTCCATGTTGTAAGGTTTGGAGGATGTGTCATTGTGTAGCCCATTCGGAGAAAAGGAGATACATCAGGATCGCTTTGTCCATTGGTCCATCAGTCCATCGATCAGTCAGTCACAAGAACTTAATGTTGGCTATAACTTTGCCATTTCTTAAGATTTCTTCATCAAACTTTACAATTGTATTGCTTATGCCAAATTGTGTAGGTCAAGGTAATTTTGTACTTAGATTTTATCACAAAATTATTTTTTGTGACAAGGTGTAAGTGGGCACCACAAGTGTTCCACTGAACACCCATCTAGTTTTATGTATTAATTAACTATGACATGTGCAGTCACTGTAATGGACAGAAATCTTGACTCATTCTGACAACTGGAAAAAAAGATTAAAACTCAGTGAGTTGACATAATTCTTTTTTCCTAATATTCATTTCAGATGAAGTGTATTATTTTTGGCATGAACACAGTCATACTTATATAAGTAAAAGCAAAACCATTTTAGATGTTAACTTTAGCTTAATTATTTATTGTTACAGACATTTTACAGTTATATAAGTTACAGCTTCACTTGATTTTCACCTACATGTGTATTTTATGTCATTTAGTATGTGTGAGAATTGATCTTTAGTCAAATAAATATTTGTATAAAATCTCATGTGTTGGTGTTTATTACCATATTTGTTAGATGTGACATTTGTTTCATTTCTATTTATGTTGGCCTCTCTGGTTGAGTGGTTAGAGTAGCTGATTTCAAATCACTGTAACCTCTCATAGATTGATGGTCATGGGTTCAAGTCCTTCTACGGACTATGTCAATTTATGTGAGCAAGCTGGCAGTTTCTTACGGAAGACAGGCGGCTAGTACTGGCTTCTCACAGGAATGAGTGTTAGGTAAACAATGACAAAAAACAGGGCTGGAATGTGTGTTAGGTAAGCTCTACAAACAGTTCTATTTACATAAATAAATCCTGCATGTTTAACATGTTTCATTCAGTTTTCTTAACCAGTGGTTTTGGCCTCCAGCTTAAACTATGCTTTAGTGTGACCAAACAGTTTGACAATTTGAAGCTATACTTCCACTGTTATAATTGCAGCAATTGATGAGTGGTCTAAAAGAATGAATGCTAGAAGCAGAATGAATCTGATCTCTACATTGAAGCATGTATATGTGTCTGTCTTTAAATTATGGCACTACATAATATACAAGTATTATTGTTTATAAAGGATGTGGAATTTCACTGACCAAACATTGAACAATCTATGTAGTGACCTAAACACAATCAGACATCATACGGATGCCTTCTGTCGCGTTTTTTTTAACGAAATCCAGCAATGGGCACATGCAAAGAACAGACGACACGGGGAAAACTATATGTATCTCCTTTAGTGACTGGACTCGAATAGTTTTAATAAAAAAAAATTTTTGTCACAAAACTTCGTCAATAATCAGTTGTTTTGAGGTTGCAGTCCCTGACTTACGGGAAATTCACTAAAATACCCCATGAATTCATCAAATGCACTAAAATAGCAAACACAACGATTATATATAAAATAGTGCTCGCTCGCAAATACTAATAAATAGAAATTCGCAAAATAACTCACAAATAAAAATACTTTTACAATATACCGAGGCATTAACCTATTTAGTAACATTGATTACATTTGTATTTTCTTTTATTACTTTTTTTTGTTATTGCATATACTTGGTCGTCCCTGTAAACTAGAATCAACAGCGTTGTCAGCAACATTCGTGATTAACTACCTGTAGTGATACACACTAACGTGCATATTATACTGCCATTTCTATCACCAAGAGGGTTATTGTACATTCTTGTTGTTTTTTTTATGCAAAAAGTCTTGATAAAACGGTATGCAGCTGGTGGCATATATCTTGTAAGCATTTGCTAAAGTCATTTATTTATGAAACAAGAGGACTGCGATGATCTTATATTGCTCACCTGAATCAACAGTAAAAAGATGTGTTATCTACATGATTTGCGTATAGTTTCGAGATTAGCAAACATGACAAATTTGGATGTATATAGAAAATCCCGCATGTTCAAAGCCCATAACTCAAGTCTGTATGATGCTATCAAATTAATTCAAGAAAAGAAACTACGGTCTTAAACAAGTTTTTTTAGTTTTATGATATCAACATACAGTATAACTTTATTTGACTAATTGACTAGAGTTCACAAAACGCTAAATTTAACAATTGTTTTCTGTGTCAGAGGCCATAACTAGTGTACCTATCCAATATGGCTACATTATAAAAGAAAGAAAAGAAGATTAAAATTTCTAGTGTGTACTGTAGACAAGTTTCTGAAAAAAACAAGTGTCTACATTATCTGAAAATACGGATCTGATCGATCCCATTACGGAAACGTGAAGAGAGAAACAATGTGTCTAATCTTGAAAATATTTAGCAATTTTTGACGATTTTGCTTACCAAATATATATATGTTTCATCCAAAATATTTGTTGTTTCTTTACAGGAAAATTTACCTGAATATGTTCAGATAAATAAAGACAAAATTATGGAACGCCTTTACTGTCTTATTATGTTGTATTGTATTATACGCAGTACATTTTCATGTATACGAGGTACAAATTTCATTTGACATGGTACATGCATATTTAGATGGGGTCAGTTTTTTGTGATATGCAGTGCTTTTTCTTTTATATGAGGTGGTTATTTAATAATATGCAATGCAAAAGTATGTGTATACAGTAGAATAACCATTATATGTTGTACAAACAACGTTATTTGCAGTACAAACAACATTATATACAGTCAGTTTTTCGATACATGAGGTGGTTTTTTTATTATTTGCAGTAGTTGTACCTTTATACGTTGTATGTTGATAAATATATGTGGTAAATGTTTAAAAGTATGAAGTGATTTCGTTTCATTGTATAAGTGGTGAAATATTACTTATATTAAGATAATAAACCAATATGTGCGGTGCATATGTCAATATACATGGTGTCAACAACTTTGTATGTAGTAAATTCCTTTTAATCATGTTTGGTCCAAACAACTGTATAAGATGTACATACGGCATTATATGCGGTGTTTTTCCCATTATGATGATGATGCTTAAAGACAGTCCCTAAAAATACTCTCGGCGGAAATTACCGAGTGAGCTAAGAAAAATTTGCCAAGACACCGTACAACATCGAATAGCGCTTTCATGTACCTTAAAGATTGTTTGTCTGCATGGTCACATAACACATGGATATTTCTAAAGTACTGCACAACACACTAATTGCCAATTGCTTATTGCAAATTACTAGATTTAAACAAGAGCACGACCAGCGGGTGCCCGACGCTTGTCTGTTTAGCAAGTGAAAAGGCATAACGATGATAAACTGCAGTCAATAGATAATAGATTTACAATCTTTTGGATAATAACTGAAAACTGAAAATAAAAAAGTTCAGAAAAACTCGACTATTCGGAGGCCTGTCAGCAAAATGGATTTTTTGTCCAAGAATAGGTATACGTGTGTATTGTGTAATGGTGTAAGAATTAACGTCAAAATTATAAACAATAGCTCTATTTTAGTAATGGTGACCTTGACCTTGGATGGACCGGCCCAAAAAGCAATCCCAAAGCGAGCTCTTCGTAGGTTCTTACTATACATCAAGTAGTTACTGAGATATGGACGTAAACGTATTTGCACGCAAACTTTAACCAGAATGTCTAAGTCGAAAAATAAAGGGCCATAAGATAGAGTTAATTAACTTGATTATTTACGTAGGTGTGATGGCTGGGAAAGACTTGTATAAAGTTTAAATGCAATACATCAAGTAGTTATTGAGATATGGACTTTAATGTAGTTGCATGCAAAACTTTAACCAGAATTTCTTAGTCGAAAAAAGGGGCCAAACTTTGCATTATCTGCAAGATAAAGTGAATCTAACATATTCATGAGTTGTGGATAAGGAAATCCCACCCGAGGGGTTGAGATACGTCCAAAAACGAGACTGTGTCGAGTTTTTTGGACGTATCTCAACCCGAGGGTGGGATTTCCTTATCCACAACTCAATGGACATGGTAGATTTATTTTCTCAGCGTTTAAATCGCATTTTCACACAAGTAAGAAGAAATTAGTGCAAATACAGGATGGGGATGAAAAAATGAAAATCAACTTTTTCTCGATTTTTACTTCGAAACTGCTATAGATGGATAGAAAATGATCTGACTAAGAAAATGAATACCAACAACCCTATGTTTATTTCAAAAATAACAATTTTACAGCCATTTTTCGATTTTTATGTCTGCTTACAATTGACGTAAAAATAGTACGGCAGCGATGTGAGATAAGCGATGTGAGATAAGTTTTTCTCACCTATGGGATACATATTTCCGCGCATTTACCCATGTGAGATAAACTTATCTCACATCGCTTATCTCACATCGCTGCCGGACTATTTTTACGTTAATTGTAAGCAGACATAAAAATCGAAAAATGGCTGTAAAATTGTTATTTTTGAAATAAACATAGGGTTGTTGGTATTCATTTTCTTAGTCAGATCATTTTCTATCCATCTATAGCAGTTTTGAAGTAAAATTCGAGAAAAAGTTGATTTTCATTTTTTCATCCCCATCCTGTATTAGCACTAATTTCTTCTTACTTGTGTGAAAATGCGATTTAAACGGTGAGAAAATAAATCTACCATGTCCATTGAGTTGTGGATAAGGAAATCCCACCCTCGGGTTGAGATACGTCAAAAAAACTCGGCACAGCCTCGTTTTTGGACGTATCTCAACCCTCGGGTGGGATTTCCTTATCCACAACTCATGAACATGTTAGATTCACTTTATCTCACATGGGTAAATGCGCGGAAATTTGTATCCCATAGGTGAGAAAAAGTGAATCTAGCATGTTCATGAGTTGTGGATAATGAAATCCCACCAAAGGGTTGAGATACAAACACTTCGAATCAATATAAGATCTATACAAGAAACAACAGTGTAATCAAATAGCTGTTTCAAATCAATTCTTTAAAACTGTACAGTAAACATCAATTTTACCTATTCAAACAATGTAAATGTTTAGATTTACTTTGGAATTGAAGATACCACCATTAATAGTGCTTTCCTTGACCGTATAGATATTGCATACTCGGCATATCATATAGATCTAACGCAAGTGTAAAAACAGGATGGGGATGAAAAAATGAAATCAACTTTTTCTCGAATTTTACTTCAAAACTGCTACAGATGGATAGAAAATGATCTAACTAAGAAAATGAACACTAACAACGCTATGTTTATTTCAAAAATAAAAATTTTACAATCATTTTTCGATTTTTATGTGATGTGCTGGCTGCTTATAATTTACTTAAAAAAAAAGAGATAAGCGGTGAAGGATAAGGTTATCTATCATCGGTAAATGAGCGGAAATATGTATCTAATAGATGAGAAAGAGTTAAGTTATATAAATAGGTGTGATGGTTTGGAAGCCTTGTTTAAAGTTTGAATGTAATACATCCAGTTCGGTAGTGCTTGATGACGTGACCGCTATTTATATCTATCTGCTTACTCGGTATTTTTCGGCTTAGTAATTCCGGAGATTGCCGGAAAGTACCATCATCATAATGAAAAATGTACCGCATATAATGCTGTATACACCACGTATATAGTAGAATGGACCGAACATAATAAAAAAGAAAATGTCGTTTCCGCCATGTATATTGCCAAATGCATTGCGTACAATGTTTTTTTACTAACAAATAAATTAAAATTCACCACGTATAGAATTAATCGCAAGCACTTCATATATTTAAACATCTATCACACCTATTGAACAACATACAACGTATAAAGGGAAAACTACTGCGTATAATCAATATACCACCACATGTATCGAAACATTGACTGCATATAATGTCATTTGTACTGCATATAATGTCATTTGTACTGCATATAATGTTGTATGTATTGCATATGACGTTGTTTGAATACCATATAATGGTTATTCTACTGTATCTTCACATTTTTACACTGCATATGATTAAATAACCACCATACATAACGGAAAAGGCACTGCATATCATGAAAAATGTACCATGTCAAATTAAATATGTACCTCATATACATGAAAATGTACTGCATATAATACAATACAACATGATAAGACAGTAAAGGCGTTCCATACAAAATGATTATGGTCAGACTATTATGACTGAAGCAAAACCATTCACGATATACCAAATTAGGTGTTTAATTGTGTTCTTACATGTATTTAAATGGGCTGTATATTAGATATGGTGGGGTCTACGTTTTGAGGTATCGACAGCCTTTGTCACCACGTGATTGTCCTAACCTACTTATGCCCAGATTTTTACGATGAGATCTTCCGACTTCCATGGGTATTTGCAGAAATATGTTCCAAAGGCAGTTCCTGGTCAGACGACACTGTAAATTGTCGTCTGTTACAGAGCGTTCCTGTTTGAAAAGGTATATATATTGTAGTAGACACTTGGCACAAATTGGTAAATATCCGTTCTTGTTTTAGTACAGGTATTTTTTGTTCTTGAAAAAAAAAATTTGTAGTAATATTTTATGAAGACCTAAACATACATCAAATTATTCTGTAAAATTGATCAGCCTTAAAGTCAAAGTAGGAAGACTAATAGAGGTCCTGTCAGAACACCATACACATCTTTTCGTGAAAAAAAAACCGAATTAGAGGACATGCAACAAACTGTTCCGTTGATGAAACATACCTGGGAAGAAAAAAAATCTTGGAAATAAAATTACTTGGTCTTGAAAATATGCACTCTGAATGCAAACTGTCAACTAACACGACTATATGATATTAAGTTATTAACAAAAAATGATCATTATTGTTAAGTGGTAATTACCTGTATATTACCTTTATGTATCTTTTAATTATTGTTCAGCTGCTTGAATGTGGAACATCTTGACGTAAATCTGAATACTTGACATGTGAATTAGATCTAAATTTTTGTGATAGATATTACACACTTGCAAATGAACATAAAAAGAAATGCTTTCGTGTAGGGAAGTGGGCATGTGTTCAGGCTTGGAAAAGTTTCAAGTCTCAACGAATTCCTGTTTTGACAGCCTGTGTACATAGAAACAGTTTTTTAGTTAGACATATGACAGACAGACAACCTAATGTATTTTGTTTAGCATTCAAAGAACATTTTCTACAGCAATATGACTGGTAAAATGCAATTGCTGCATAAGAGTATATGTTCATAACTTCATTCAAAAACGCAGACGTGTTCGCTTATGGATGAGCAATGGTTTTTTCTTCTTCAAAACATCTCAAAACTTCACTGATGACACGAGAAATGGAAGAGAAAAACGGGAACTGCCACAGTACGTAAGATAGTTATATAATCCCAAATCAATAAAGCTAGAATATATAGATTTACAATATTTTAATCTTAGAATCATTCGGAACACAAACATCAAAATGTCTTAAAACGCTTATCACCGATACGATAGGTCCTTTTGAAATAATCTTAAACTTGCATTTTTGTTTACACATAGTTGTTAGTGGGCTGCACAAGGTTTTTGATGATTGACAAAGACAGATTATGTCTTGTGTCTCGTATCTCAAACAAACTGCACATGGCTTGAAGACAGATTCCTGTACCTGTTCCAGGTATATGTCATTCAGTTTTCGCTACGTATATAACATGTAGCGTCTTTATTTGTAATCTAGAATATACTCTCTTGGGGTAAAAATGACAGAGAAGTCATTATATGAAATAAATTAAATTAAACTGCCAGAAAATGCAATATATAAAATGACTTTATACTATATATGGCTTTCAAATTAAAATTCAATTAATATACATATAATTATATGGTGTTACTGACACAGACTATCTTTCCTCTTGATTGCAAATAAAGTTTACTGACACAGATTACCTTTGCTATTGATTGCAAATAAGAGTTTACTGACGCAGATTACCTTTGCTCTTGATTGCAAATAACAGTTTACTGACGCAGATTACCTTTGCTCTTGATTGCAAATAACAGTTTACTGACGCAGATTACCTTTGCTCTTGATTGCAAATAACAGTTTACTGACGCAGATTACCTTTGCTCTTGATTGCAAATAACAGTTTACTGACGCAGATTACCTTTGCTCTTGATTGCAAATAACAGTTTACTGACGCAGATTACCTTTGCTATTGATTGCAAATAACAGTTTACTGACGCAGATTACCTTTGCTCTTGATTGCAAATAACAGTTTACTGACGCAGATTACCTTTGCTATTGATTGCAAATAACAGTTTACTGACGCAGATTACCTTTGCTCTTGATTGCAAATAAGAGTTTACTGACGCAGATTACCTTTGCTCTTGATTGCAAATAAGAGTTTACTGACGCAGATTACCTTTGCTATTGATTGCAAATAAGAGTTTACTGACGCAGATTACCTTTGCTCTTGATTGCAAATAACAGTTTACTGACGCAGATTACCTTTGCTATTGATTGCAAATAACAGTTTACTGACGCAGATTACCTTTGCTCTTGATTGCAAATAACAGTTTACTGACGCAGATTACCTTTGCTCTTGATTGCAAATAACAGTTTACTGACGCAGATTACCTTTGCTCTTGATTGCAAATAACAGTTTACTGACGCAGATTACCTTTGCTATTGATTGCAAATAACAGTTTACTGACGCAGATTACCTTTGCTATTGATTGCAAATAAGAGTTTACTGACGCAGATTACCTTTGCTCTTGATTGCAAATAACAGTTTACTGACGCAGATTACCTTTGCTATTGATTGCAAATAAGAGTTTACTGACGCAGATTACCTTTGCTCTTGATTGCAAATAACAGTTTACTGACGCAGATTACCTTTGCTATTGATTGCAAATAAGAGTTTACTGACACAGATTACCTTTGCTATTGATTGCAAATAATATATACCGGATTGTCTTTGGGTAGAAAACCCTTCAAATGCCGGAACAGGCATCATTTATTTCCCATTGACGGAGAACAGGGACAGATTCAGTAAAGTGCTGACAGGTCTAGCTGGCTTATTTTCTAGCACAATAATAGGCTCTTTGCGACCGAGCTATTTTTTTCATTTCTATTTAAACGCAATAGAATGGAAATCAAACTTAAGCATGGTCATTATGGGTTTGCTTCAATATCAGGTTTTATAAGAGCTTTTTGTACAGAGGCCAATGTGCTAGAAACATGTCAACAGTTTGTATATTGAATCACTGCACTGTACTGAAATACATAATACTGGCAAGTCACGAGGCAAGTTGTCCGTCAGCAAACAGCCGTGGGTGATCTGCTTATAATGACGGTATAATAAAGCGGAAACGTTTTTAGTGTTGTTTGCATTACGTAGGTAGATATACATCATATTAAAAATTCTGTGTATTTACTTTGGCAGTATCTGTAATGCATGTTTATTTCTAGAGACATTTATTAAGGTTTTACTGCATCTGTGCAACAAGATGGCATACAATTGTCTACAACCGTATACTTTCTTTCGAGCAATAAACAACTTTTTTTCTAAATAGACTAGAAAGTATGCACGACTGCAAGGCTGGCACACTGAAGTTTCTATCGCTCTGTTTAGGTTTTCATAGTAGGAATGTTCTAATCACGAGATTGGAGGCGCTTACGTCATAAACATTTGGAGAACTTAAAACAATGGGAAGAGGTTGTTTACCTGTGACAGCACTTTGATGATACAGTCATTCAAGTACATACAAATGTAAAATGCTTTTGCTGAGAATTCCGGATACAAGGAACAAATGTTCTTGGCCCGATTTTTTGTCTTTTCTTAACTAATATGAAAATGCTCTATGGATATATCATACTACGGATGTAGGGTATATCTTTAAATGGTCCCAAACTATTTCGTTATATCCGGCGTTAACTGTAATGAATAGTTAATTATGCATGCATATAGTATAGCTGTTATTGTGTTGTTACAGAACGAATGAACGCATACTATCAAAATATGGCGATTAGAAAGAAATGTAACACTTTGATAAGCTGCATTTTGTTTCTAATATGTTGAATAAACACTGAAATAAAATAGCCAAAAAAGAATATATTGCTTTAGATGTACATTTATATTATAATAAACAAAGGTGTCATTGAAACAAAATCATACATAAAATCAAAAGTAATACACATATAAACTCATATTTCAATGATGTTTTTTTAAATCATTTTCGTCCTGTTCATTGTATAAGATAATTACTTTTACCTGGCTGGTAATAAAGGTCGTACGTTTGCAGTACGTGCTCTCCAATTTGCTCTGCTACGCTGCATCACGTCCCAGCTTTATTTTTAAGTACATCTTAGCATTGAGACTACAGCATGCAGTATGTAGCCACATCAGGGTGAATTGCTCTCATCTCTCTAGTGGCTGGTTATCCTTGTTCTTTGGCTTTGATGTAGATTTTCATGGCCGTTGGTTAGCACTTCTGGATGACTGGTCACCTTTGGTGCCTTGTTCCTTCAATTGCCTGCTTTTTATTTTCAGGAGTAACACACCGAAGAGACATTCTTTTCTTTTAGCTGTCCTCAAGAACTTGCTTAGAAATAGATGGTACTTTAAATAAGGTAATTTTCACGATGATTTATTGGTCTAATTACCCGATTTACAGTACCTTTTTGATGTGCTGACACAAAAGACGTAAATATGATCAAGATGAAAGACAAGTAAAGGCAAGGGAAGATAAAGTAAAGACAAGTAAAGACGAGGACTAGGTATAAGATTCGCAAGATGCCTTCCTGTCGGTATGTTCATTGTTTTTGTATGTCCCTTGGTTTATACAATGTATTTTTCTTGTTAAATATTGTATTTAATATCGCCATAATTGTATGAATACATGGCCAAAGGCATTTCCTATGCTGATTGCCAATACACTTAAAACCTTGTATCCTTGTTAAATATTGTAAGAACTCGGCAAAAAAAAGTGTGTTTCAGCTAGGCCATAATGACCCATGTTTCGGTTATAAAATATCTCTAATCAAATTCTTCATTTATAGACTCTTAGCATTTATTTATTAAACGCTGCTTCTTTGTGTTTTATACGTTTGAAAATTGACATTAACATTTTATGCACATAGTTTTATCTTTTTTACATAGCCTATATTATTAAGACCTTTTTTATTAGTTCATTAATATCTCAGGTAAAGCAGTTTTATGAACCCCCTCTTGTCCTGATAAGCAAAAAAAAGATTCCATTTATTAGGATGCTGAAGGGTAATACAGTTTGTTGACACCCACCTGTCAGTCAAAATGAATTATTGCATCGTATATAATTGATATTATATAATATTCGAACGAACCTAAATAATGGATGTCATACCGTTCATTATCTCCTTAGATTTGTCTCAATGGTATGTCTTTTAAATCCTAAGTAATGGCAAAAAATCTAACCTGTAAAGTTAATTTCTCCCCGCATCTTTAATCATCATCGTAGACATCTCCGAGGCATGCACACGCGTTTAGGTCTTGTAAATTTCACCATACGCTTTTGTTGAAATAGTTGATCGTTTGAAGTGTATTTTTTATTATTATTATTATTATTATTATTATTATTATTATTATTTATATTCCCGGCCGACTGTGGGATTTCTCCCCTGGTGAACTTGCCGAGACCTAAGTATGACACCCATGCATACTGGTATCTAACAACGTCTTAAAAGCTAGGGAGTTTTGACTGCAATACCCAGTCAGTTTTGTCCAAAGATTATGATTATTTAGCTAAATTGTGTAAAATACCAGTAGCCAAAAATAGGCTTCAGGTCATTTTCACGTCTTAAAACATTCGATAAAATAAACTTCTCACAAGAATACCATTTTGTTCATTTTAGGACATTCGTGCAAACGGTTTGTTTCTAACGCACCAACATATCACTGAGGTTGTACTGAGCCATGAGGACATCAGCATCACTGAGTTTGTACTGAGCCATGAGGACATCAACATCACTGAGTTTGTACTGAGCCATGAGGACTTCAACATCACCTCGGTGTTATTGCACGCGCTTGTAAATTACAATATACCGCTTTATCAGCAACATTTAAATATGCTTACGTGTGAAGATGCACCTGTATTTCTCAGAATACATGCATACCATGCAAAGATTTTTCTGATCTAGAGGGTTGTCATATGTTTTTGTTGTATTGTTTATTTTTTACAAAAACAAGTTTCAACAAAAATATTTCCTTTGTAGCTGGTGGCAACATTTGCTTCAGCCATCTCATGCAATAAAAAATAAACAAGTAATTCATCTCCATGTGTTTTTTGCCATTTCTCACAAGTTACAAAAAGCGCAGCGGCAACAACATAGATTGCTGATACACGTACATTCTCTCAACAATGAACTAAATATGATTTGTACTCTTTCAATGGTCATGAAGAAACGTATTCAATTGAAGGTTGTTTTGACGTCACAGTTCTGATGATATGTTTGTTGAAGTTTTTGTGGAGCGACTGTGGTTTTGACTACGATATAAAAACACAGCAGCCTCGTCTTAGATTAAGAGTTAATAAGCTGGAGCGAAGTTATACAGCTCTTTGATCTGATCTTTGTTTAAGAAAGTTAAACCCATTTAAAATTTATGAAGATTTATTTCCAATTTTAACAAATTTTGTGCAAATATATGAGCATATATGGTCAAGTATGTGTACTTAACTGGTCTGCAAAGTAACTACATGTATGAACTAGTATTTTGTGAGACAGACTAAAATCAGACATACATAGTGGCAGTATTTAATGTGTCTCCTATATATGGTGGCTGATTTGGTACACTTTTGTGCGTCGTGTTGTCGCCAGCGACAAAACGACAAAACGCCAAACGGCGCGTTGTCGCACTGTCGTCTTGTCGTCCTGTCGCTAGCGAAGCACGCCAAACGGCGCGTTGTCGCACTGTCGTCTTGTCGTCCTGTCGCTAGCAAAGCATGCCAAACGGCGCGTTGTCGTGCGGCGTGTTGTATTATGGTGATAATGTGCCGAGCGACAAAGCGCCAAATAGCCAATCCTTCAATTTGAGCCGAGCGACAATGTGACATCGCGACAACACGCCGCACGACAACGCGCCGTTTGGCGTGCTTCGCTAGCGACAGGACGACAAGACGACAGTGCGACAACGCGCCGTTTGGCGTGCTTCGCTAGCGACAGGACGACAAGACGACAGTGCGACAACGCGCCGTTTGGCGTTTTGTCGTGTTGTCGCTCAAAAGTGTACCAAATCAGCCATAATATGCCTATATCTCTTCGCGTTAACCCGCCAAAAGAAAATCAATTACTAATTTTGTCTGTACAGTCCAGTCCATCATATCAGAGCAGGTTTAACTGATGCCAGAGGACATAACTTCCACACTGGTTTGCAAGGTATTCTGGAAACAATGCCAAATTGATAATAAGATATATCAACTACAGATTAAAAACCTGTTAATAAGATATTACGATTATTGTTTAATTATATGTAATAATTGCTAAAATCTCACTTTGTGCAATTGCTTGAATAGTCGAAATGACTTTCGATAGTCCTTAGTGTTACCTTGACGTTACCTTGATCTACTTATAACACTTATATAAAAGCAAAAATGGTGCTTAAGACAGTGTCACAAATTAAATAGAAATAGCCATTCTCTTAAAAAAAAATAAAAGTATATGTGCAGGATTCGAACCCATGAAACCTTGTATACAAGTAAGGCATCTTACCATTACGCCACTGTCTCTGCGGTGTGAACTTTAGTCGGTCAAATGTATTTGTTCGATATGGTAATCAATTGAAACAACGAAAACACACCCGATCATAACCGAAGATATTGGCGAAGATTAATGAGTGCCAGGTAATTATTGTCGCACAATACACATTTTGGATAAATATGTTTTAAAAACATATTTTGAACATCAACTTTACTACAGTAGAGATAAGTTAATAAACAGGTCTGCTGAGCAGCGGTAGAGCTATGAGCTTGTGATTGGAACAGGTACAGGAACACCGTAACATACAATTAAACATGTATCATACAGATATTTGCATTTAGTTGCTCTTAGTTATGATATACCTGTCTTTATCACAAATCAAATACCATTTGAGGTTTACTTGAAACTATATGTAGACAAAAAATGCATGGCCACGATTATATTCCGGCTTGCAACCAGTTCTACAATAATATGGTTATTGCAAAAAGCTGTGAACATAAGTTATTGTCTTAGTTTATATCAATCCAAAAGTGCCAGCAATGTTGAAGGAAGTTAAGATTTACATATTGTTAATCTTTAGACACTTGCGTTAGGAGCTTGTTATTATTTACGGAACAAAAAACTTCGTTTTTGCTCTGTCATAAATTACGAGGTGCTTTGAAAAAGAAGAATGCTCATCCAAAGCTAGTGTGCACAATTGATGACTAAGTGTGACAAACTTTGTATTACCTTTTACAATCATACTACAGAGCGTACAACCATGGGGAATTTTCTCTGACTACTCGAAGCCAATCAAGAAACATTGAAAAGTCTATGTCTGTCTGTCTGTTTGTCGCGATGAATTGTGCCTTTTTAAAGACTGAGCTGAGATACCTAAACATGTGCACATTCTGACAGGTAGACATAAATGTTATGGTTACAGCAAGACCTCTTATTTACACACCAAAATTACATAATTCAATAAAATATCAAGTATTCCTCTTGATTTCAGGTGCTCATAGATGAGGGTTTTTTTTCCATAGAATATTTGCATAGGAGCTCGTAGTCGGGATTGTGCTTTTGACTTTTTTCATTCACATAAGAAGCTAGTTAAAAGAAAATGATCTTATGTTTCCCGTTCTTAACTTTCATACATATATTTTACCATGACCCTCTTGTTTTATCATTTCAGGGCAAAGATATACTGCAGAAAGAAAAGTCAAAATATTTTGTGCAAGGCCATGTAAGAGATCTCATCTTAAAGTTTGCAATTAAAGTATGTTTTAAATTCTAATTTTAAGACATGCCTGTCGGAGTAATATTAATATTATGCGCTGAATTTGCTTGTACAGCTTTGTCTCTTTCAACATCACTGTTTTGCTACTCACAACTGCAAATGAAAATTAATAATTCATTATGACATAAGAAATAATTCCTATTGATACTATTTTATGATGACCCCCGTGAATCTCAATTTAATATTTAAAGGCATTGTAAAGACAATACATCAGCCTATTTGTCGGCGAAACTGGTTGGCAAATAGAAATCGCAAAAATCCACATAGTGTCGTTTGTTTCTTATAATTTACTTATTTTTGCATATCTTTTGACATTTATATCTATGCATACATACACAACCGTGAGAATTACAAAAATAAAATCCACACAGAGGTAAATAACTTGGTGATTTTTTTTTTATCCTAACATATTACTGAAATGAAAGTTCGCTACTAATTTGCCATAAGCTACAAAGGAAGTATTTTTATGAAGGGTTGTTTGATAAAAAATTACAACAAAAATGTATGACGAACCTCCAGGTGAGGAAAATGCTTGCATGGTATACCTGTATTATAGATTATACAGGTACGTCGCCACAGGTTGCTGCTGAGAAAGCAGTAGATTGTAAATTACTAGTGTAAAAATACCAGAATGATGCTAATGTCCTCATGCCTCATGAACTGATGTTAATGTCCTCATGCCTTATGAACTGATGTTAATGTCCTCATGCCTCATGAACTGATGTTAATGTCCTCATGCCTCATGAACTGATGTTAATGTCTTCATGCGTCATGAACTGATGCTACTGTCCTCATGCCTCATGAACTGATGTTAATATCTTCATGCGTCATGAACTGATGCTAATGTTCTCATGCGTCATGAACTGATGTTAATATCTTCATGCGTCATGAACTGATGCTAATGTTCTCATGCGTCATGAACTGATGCTAATGTCCTCAAGCCTCATGAACTGATGCTAATGTTCTCATGCGTCATGAACTGATGCTAATGTCCTCAAGCCTCATGAACTGATGCTAATGTCTTCATGCCTCATGAACTGATGCTCTCATGTCTCATGAACTGATGCTACTGTCCTCATGCGTCAGTACAAAACCGCAGAATACTAATAGTGTATGAGTATGCTGATGAATTATTGAAACGTTTGTTACAAGACAAGACAATATAAATAGAAATAAAATACGTGATGTCTGGCGCAATATACAGTAGTGCACAATAAATAGCGGAACTCTTTGAACAGTAGGCGCATAGCTTTGTCATAAGCATTACACTAACGAAACAATCGTATACGGAGAGCCTTCTTAGAATATAGACATTAAAGGGACATACCCTATAACTGATGTCAAACTAAATTACCTCCAAAACATAAACAATAGAATCTTTGGAAGTATTATAATTCAGCTATGCATTCCCAGTCATTATCGATAAAATCAGCGGTTTTGAAATATACTGCAGTACCGTAAACCATTCAATAATCTTTGAAGAGTTGTTGTTGTACAATAATGGGTGGATGCGATTTATTACAGCATCCTCTATAATGATTAATTGTGGTAAAATGGGGCATTTTTCGTCATTGGTTCTTCTTTGAAATTGTATATATTTATCATTTTACGTTCATTGAACACAAAATCTATGTTTCGGGAATAAAATCTGCTAGATGTAGGGAGTGCCTTTTTAATGTGGAATCCTTGATGTTACTTTTCATAAACCTTTCACCATGGCAATTCCAGTATGAGACATCTCTCATTTTTAGGCTATGCTTTTGGAATTGAAGAAAACTTTCCATGTGAAAATAAATGTAGAAAATATAAACCACTAACGGCTGGATAAACTGTAGAAAATTGCGCAAATGCTTTTAAAGTTTCAGCAAAACGAGATGATTAATCCTACAGGAATTAAACCCTTGAACTGTCTATGATAATGACCGAAGATGCAAGGATAACTTAACCAAGGTCGGATTTATTTCCCATAACTAAGGATTTAAGATGAGTACCCTTGAAACAAATCAAGAGCAGATAATGAAAAGTATGACATCCGTTATGAAAAGTTCTTAGAAGGTTACATTTTAGCAATTATTAACGATGCAATAAACTATTTTGATTGACAGATGGATATCAAAAAGTCATATTACTCCTCAGCATCATAATTACTGAAATATATTTTTTCTTTCAAGAAATGAGAGGGTTAATATAACTATTACATTTTGTATATCAGACAGACTCTATGAGCTAATAAAGATGGTCTTGATAATAAAAGCAATATATATAAAGATGAAGCTGTGTACATAAATTGTAAAAGATAATCGAACCGACAACGAAAAAAGTGATTGCATCGACAAAATATATGCTAGGCGTCTATAAATGAACAATTCATTTGAATATAAATTTTAATTGCTGAAACACACGATGTTAAACCAGTACTGATATCATGCAACAACAACACTAGTGCAAAGCCTTTACTCATTAATACGGAGTAGTCACTTTTAAAATACTGAGCTAGAACTATTAAAAGAAAATATTACAACCTGTGGATGAGCTCTGATACGACTGGTTGAATGTAAGCTTATACAATGTCTAAAAGTGAATAAAAAAAGTATCAGTTTAGGTAGAGAAACGTAAAAATATTTCGCAAATATTGCTAAACCTCGTGTATTAATTTTAATATCATTTGTCAGAGTTCCAAACAGCTTGCCTTTTATATTTTAAAGCTGCTCGCTCTCAGATTTTGATAAAAAATGAAATTCTTCCAACTGCATGTAAATAGCGTATTTTAGAACGTATAGTCATATAGAGACGCTCCAGTATAAATTCCTGTCGCGTTTATCTCTAAATTTCAAATAATACGCTTTCAAATTCCAATATAAACATATAGTGTAGCGGTGCCGTGTAACCGACATTTTCAATCGATTCCTGAAAATTCCTACCTAGATTTTTGCTTATATTTTGATTCTGGTCTTTAATTTTATATTTATGTATAAGTATGTAAATCTTTAGAAAAAACAATTGTTTTCAACGGTAACTGAGAGCAAGCAGCTTTAACACCAACAAGTCATAGAAATATTTAATTGCACGTGCCAGCTAGAATACTTTAGTATAAAAATGATATGTAGCCTATTACTCCATTGGTTATTTCACTATTTAATTTTCTCTTTGTTTGTAAATTATTTCTTCAAAGTGTTTATCGTCATCTTGAAACTTTAACAATTCTATGAATTCAGCTAGACTAATTCAATATTATTATTTTCGACTGCAACTAAACTGTACTTCCCAGAATGCCAAGCAAAGATTTTCCTCTTTTTCAAGGATTGCCATACAATGATGTTGTAGTTTTTATGAAACATATCTCAATAAAAAATACTTCATTTGAAGCTGGTGACAAATAACTACATGTAGCGAACATTTGCATAAGTAATTTGTTACTAGTATAAAAAAGGTAATTTATCTTCGGGCATTTTTTGTCGTTTGTTACATCTTGTGTACCAGAATTAAAAATACAACAGCAGCAGAGTACATGACTATTATATTTATTTACAATGAACGATAAGGATATCATGGAAACTCGCCAGGACCACAATGGAATGTTTTCAATGGAAACTTGTTATGATGTCATAATTAATTAGATGTTTTTGTTGCAGTTTTAGGAGCGATATCTGTGATACTGAGACAAAGGAACATCAATGCATAGCCTCGTTTTAAGATCTGAATGCACGAAAGTTACAGTAAACTTATAGATGAGAATCTCTTGTATGGCCTGTGACAAAACGGTGTTTATTATTTTAATAAGATACAATACCGTTAATCATATTCCATCCTGAAATGATAATGATAATGAAGGGTATTTGTAAAAAAAGGAGCGGAAATATTTATGATTGACATCTCGTGAAAATATAATCATAAAAGAGTTTAAAGTAATCTATATTTTATATTACTCATACGCGAAAAAATGTGTTTTGAATACGAACCCAGAATAACATGTTTTTTATGTTACTACGACTGTTAACGTGCAAATTTTATTACTTTAAGAGATCATTGCTCTCTGGAAATACTTGTGTCAAATTTTTAAGTAATGAGCACCATACCATACAGGTGATCTTACGAATGGGTGTGATATGATGGCACGTTGTTTTGTTGACGTCTTCACATTCCTGTTATTACAAAAATAGAGATTGCTAAGGCATGCAAAAATGTGTTTTGAACATAAATTCTTAATAATAATAGTTAGTGTATTGTATTAGTTTTTATAATAAAATGATTATTATTGTGGAGTGGCAATTAGTTTTATGCTTTCTCTTTATAATTGTCAAGCTGTTGGAATGCGGAACACCTGAAGTCACAATAAAATGCTTGACATGGTATTTTGTCTATTTTTTTCGGCACATGAATAACAGACTTGCGTCATTTGCAGAAAAGGTATTTACACAAATCGAACATGTTGCGAAACAGTTTGGTACAGTAAAGTCCATGTATAACGAACTCCTCTGGACCATTGAATTTGTTCCTTTTATCCAGAGTATGTTATATCCAAATAGCATTTTCATAATACAATATAGCAGAAAAAAATCGGGATTAAATAGTTGTCCTTACATTCGGTATTTCGCTATATACCAACGGAGTTCACTGTATTACTAATCGGGTATGTCATAAGCGCAAGTTCATCTTGTTGTGGCAAATCAAGGTTATGTTATACAGATCAACAGACATACATATACGTGTACAACGAATAGACAGACAGACAGACAGACAGACAGACAGACAGACAGACAGACAGACGATGAACATAACTGATAGCTGAATGATATGTAGGAGGAATTTGCATTCACAGTGGTATGTAAACTATATGTGCAATGCCAAAATAATTTAAAAAAACATTTAGCATCTACAGATCAGCAATGTTCTAATTTTAAGCTGCACTTACAATTGCTTACATTTTGGAAAATTAATATAAACAAAGACAACTATTAAAAGTGTTTGTACACCATCGTTCCACGTCGGGATATACTGTATTACATGCGTTTCTGCTAAAGTATTTGTGACTTCAATTAGATGTGAGCTGATTGATTAAGACAGATGCTACCTGGTATCATAATTCATAAAAAACACTATAAGCAAATATCCGTATGACTTGATAAAACATTCCTCTACCTGTTGCAAGTATAAATCATTTAGTTTTCCCTTGGTATATAGTTGAGTATTCGCTAGTTACTACAAAAATATCTTCATTACTAGCATACTATCCCCTTGGTCTGTGTTACACATCAATAACTGCAACGGGAATGCAAGTGATGTATTTTAAGGCTTGTTAGTGATTTAACTAAGCCGGGATATAAAGCAAGATGACAGCAAGAACAGAAACGGGTACTGTTAAATGTTGATTATTGAGTGTTTGTTAATTCCCAAATTAACCAGGGCTAAAAAATTGATCACAATAAATCCGCACAACTATCTTTAGTAATAGCCTTTTCATTTCCGTTACATGTTTGTGGCCTTAAAGTAATTGCATGGAGCACTTTCGCGAATTAGACTTGGGAGTTTTTAAAATAAATTCAGAAACCAAGATGACGATTCCATCCATGCACTACAGAAATGACCCACTTATATCAAAATGAAATTTCAACTGAGAATCATTATTACTTTTATACGTATAAGACTTGGTCAAACCAAGTATAAGGTTAACCCCTTTGTGTCTAGTGTCGACTGGAATATATGCCTTTTCAAACACCTTCATTACGAACCAGACGATAAATACGGTATTTAAGTTGTTAGCTTTTTGGATCTCATTTCTGCAAACCAATTTTGTTTAAAGAAATAGACTTGTCTAAATTGGAAGTCAGAAGATCCCATTGTAAAATGCTAGGTAAAAATGGAATAAAAATATAAATCTTGCCATGTCATCGTAAGGCTTTTCGTCTCATAGAGAAAATGGCATAGGCAACACTCACCATGTGAGCTGTTATTATAAAACAAAGTCTATACAGTAAATTCCGTATATAACGACTCCGGGTATAGCGAAATAACGGATATAAGGAACACTTTTTATCAGCCCGATTTAGTCCCTCCTTTATTTAATATGAAAATGCTATACGGATATTAAATACTCTAATTATAAGGAACAAATTAAAATAGTCCCTAAGGAGTTCGTTATATACCGATATGGAGGTTACTATACAAGACAGAAAAAAATAAAATGTACTAACCTTTGCAACAGTGATATATTATATTGTGAATTATATGTTTGAGACCTGCAAAAGGATATTGACCGAGGACGAGTCCGAGGTCAATATCATTTTCACAGCGAAAAACTATATATTGACCGAAACATTAGTCACAATATTATACGATACCTCATTAAAAGTAGTGAAAATGCGAAAAATAACAGAAAGACGTCTTGAAATCCGGCAGGTCTACACATCTTTTTCCAGGTCTACACATACTTTTGCGGACGCGGCACGTGAGCGCTATCGGTCAATCAGGATTAAGTATTTATGACTGGTATACGATATAATACCTTAGAAGATATTCTCATAGCAGTGATTCAAATAAGTAACAACATGTCTAAATGATTTAGTAGTTTTATGTCTTCCGCCTTTTCAAGCATTCGCCCATAACATCTGAATTGCCTACATATGCATCATGTCCGGTGAAAATAATTGTTTTCTTTTTCCTCAATATGTCTTATCATATTGCCATGACAATAGCATTCTAGAATTTTGAAACAAAATACCCGTATGACTTTGTGCGGGGAAATAGTGGTCGGTTTTCACATGGATTTTACATCTAAAACGGTTACAAAATACCAGTTTATGAATTTTCAATCAGTTGTAATCAAATACTGTAACACATCTCCGAAGGCCCCTTTTCCTATGACGCCGCTCAAATTACACATTTACACACAACCACAACGTTAGCTGCAGTGTATTTCATTGCCATTTGGAATGCTGTTTTGTTTTGTCGTGTTACTGCATGATTAAGAAGACTTAATTGCGTTTAGATTTACACGTAAGTACCTTTTAGTGTGTTCTAGAAGGTATCTGAGGAATAATCAGACAGTTGTTTTCTGGTCTGTTCACTTAGAAAAACTATAAGTCAATATATGTATGACTCGACGAGAAATTCCTGTGTTTGTTCCAAGTATATGTCATTCACATTCCCATTGGCATATAGCGGATTATTTGGGACTAGCTTTTTTCTCATCTAGGCATGTCTTCATTATATCATCCTTTGATCTTTATAACACAGCAATAACTGATGTTAATTATAATTCTTCTTATTTTTTTTGTTCGCTAAGATTTGTTTTGGGTATCCTAGATGTGAAGAGAGCGTACTACAAAATTGTTAAATGTTTTTTTATGGGATATCCGAACAATTTTCTCCGTTAGTAAAAGATTAAACGAAGCCTGATTATACATCAAATGCAAGAGTAATTCACTTTCAAAAGAATATGTTCGCAGAAATATTGTATAAAATGTATTAACAAATTAGGTAACTGGGGGCGCCCAGGTTTGTAAATGTAATACATGTACATTGAACAACCATTTACGATATTTACAAAAAATTAACTTTGAATACGGATTATGTGAAAAGCTGTAAGGCTGGTAAATGAGATAATCTGTGTCAGATCTGACTGCAAACTTATGTTCTTCTAGTATATGATATTCCTAATCATGTTATTTTGACCTAGTATGCTCCAATCATTCAAAGTTCTGATGTTCGATTACTTCCTTCACTCCATATCACCGTATTATCTACCGTTTGTATCCATTATCAGGACAGCTCATCAAATAGTTTTTTTTCTATCTTAATTGATATTCCGCACATTGAATTGCTGGCAAATATTAAAAGGAAGCAAATAAAAAAATATCCGAACATGTTGCTATACCTTTGCAAAAATACACATGTATGCTAAATGCAGAAATCTGGGAATTAGATGAAAACCATAACACTATTGTATATCAGTGATTCAATTAACTTCCGACATGTTTGGTTGTTTTGTCTTCTTATTTTCGAAGACATTGGCACGTAACGGCTGAGCTATCTGAATATTCGATAAAAGAACGATTATTATTTTCTCATTATTCCTGTACCCTACTGAATGATAAGGTAGATTCTGACAGAACTAAGAATTTCATTCGCCACATTCTTTAAACGATTTTATATTTGTTATTGTATGTAGAATGTATGTAAACCTATACATTTTAGGAAAGGTATTTTCAAACTCTAAATAGATAGAGCAAAACAAATGGTAGTACCCATAGTTACAAAAAAGGACAATAAATATAATAAAATGTCATACTTATCACCAGTTTGCAGCTACGGGGTGTCACATACACCAAAAGGTTTTATTGCATTTTATACAGCATTCCCTGCTTTAGGGAACAGTGTCACAGATTTCTCATATCTGTCTTCAAATTAAATTAATTCCGTGATCTTACATTTGCTGCGACAGATGGTTACATACATCCATTAACATTCGATAATGGTCATAATAGTGAAACAAATGCTTTGAAAAATCCATGACATGATTATATAGGAATTTATTTATTCTCGATTGCGAAACAAACTCTTACAACTTAGATTGATCGCTCTCGTCGCTCATTCCAGATGGAATCAATCTGGAGAGAGATTTTAGATCACGGGTTCGAGCTAGCTACCGACCAGTCTTTTTATGTGAGAATGTTGGCAGTTTCTTATGTAAGATAGGAGTCTAGTACCGGTTCTTTGAGGAAAGATGGATAGGTAAACTGCCTGCCTGTTAAAATGACCAAACTACGGTTGGAACGGGCGTTAAACTCATACAACAACAACGTTAGTTTCCAGAAATATTTGTGCAGATTATACCTGAACCGCTACAAGGCAGCCTGGAGTTGTTAATGTCTGCAATTATTTTGTCATGTGCGGAACCTGTGCCAAACAAAACTCGAGAACTCGAGAACGCACAGTTGCTGTTACATTGCATAAGTCTTAATTGCTGTTGAAATTTTCTAACAGTGTTTTAGAGGCAATTATCATGAGCACTCGGAGTTGCATTAAGACAAAGAGTTGATACACCTTACACATCTTTATTTTCAGACATGCAGTGGCGTAGTTAAATATTTGCTTAGCCTAGGAAGAGAAAACACTTGATTTCCTGAAGGCATAGGTGTACAAAAATGTATCTCTTTGTGAACGGATATACAATAACCATAGCATGAATCTTGTATATTTGCTCTGGCCCGGCTTTCACTAACGTTCTCATGATAAAATCTCAGCTCAAATCTGAGACTATTCTCAAGACCCAAGACTTAACCTGAGATTTTTCTCACTTTGGCTTTCACTAACAAATTCTGAGAATATTCTCATCTCAAAAGCTGAGAACTTGCTCAGATTCTCTGAGACACCGGCTGTAGTGTCTCAAACCCGTCTGAGTCTGAGAAAACAAAATGGCGGTAATAAGACGATTTCGTGTCAGGCGAAGGCGAGATCGCCGGACCTTCAGAGAAAGGTTTTCAATCACATCCATGTCTGATGAAGACCTACGGCGACGGTTCCGCTTTAGCAGCGGAACCATTTTGTTCATACTGGGGCTGGTTAGACCATTTTTAGTGAGGGAGACGAGGAGGAGCCGGGCTGTTTCACTGATGTTGCAGTTGCTGACTGCCCTTCGGTTTTTCTCCACTGGCACATTTATGCGTCTCGTTGGGGACTCTGTCGGATTATCCGAGGCATCGGTGAGCATGTCTGTGTATAGAGTGGCCAGTGCCCTAGTCAGAAACGCCAGGAATTTCATAAGCATGCCAAGGAACACACGGGTCATGAAGGACAAATTCTATAGATTAAGCAGTGAGTGATTTGTAAACAGTATGTTACTACTGCAAAAATTCCAAACTAAAACTGTCACAAAAGTGACGAATTATACCCCCACAATACAACTTTGTCACAGAAGTATGGCAACCATAAGAAAGGAATGGCCACAAGGACATAGAGTTGAGTTATTATACAATAACTTGTGTAAATGTATTGTTTTAATAGCAAAAATACATTTTTAGTATAAGTTACCTTGCCCTTGACCCTAGTGACCTTGACCCCGAAATTATTTTTTTGGCTTAAAACAATCTAAAAACTAAAAATAAATAAAAATCTATTTTTAGTAACAGTGACCTTGACCTTGACCCTAGTGACCTTGACCCAAAATTTTTTTTTGCTTAAAAGACACTAAAAACTATAAATAAATAAAATATATTTTTAGTAACACTGACCTTGACCTTGACACTAGTGACCTTGACCACGAAAATTTTTTTTTTGTTTAAAACAATCGAAAAACTAAAAATAAATAAAAATCTATTTTTAGTAACAGTGACCTTGACTTTGACCCTAGTGACCTTGACCCTAGTGACCCAAAGCTTCCTCTCCACGCAAGCTACCTACACACCAAGTTTCATTACAATTGGTCACTCCTAACTCAAGTTATTGAGCGGAAACCATTTTTCTATTTTTAGTAACAGTGCCCTTGACCTTGAACCTAGTGACCCAAAATGCAATCCCAAGCTTCCTCTCTACACAAGCTACCTACACACCGAGTTTGATTGCAATTAGTCACTCCTAACTTGAGTTATTGAGCGGAAACCATTTTTCTATTTTTAGTAACAGTGACCTTGACCTTGACCCTAGTGACCCCAAATGCAATCTTAAGCGGCGTCTCCACGTAAGCTACCTACAGACCAAGTTTCATTGAAATCGGTCAAGCCTTTCATGAGTTATCATCCGGAAACTGTTTTACAGTTCAGAGTCACTGTGACCTTGACCTTTGACCTACTGACCCCAAAGTCGAACTTGACCTGTATTTCATAAAGTTGCACGTGTGTACCAAAAATTATTCAAAAGGGTAAAGTCGTTCATGAGTTATCATCCGGAAACGAAAACCAACAGACCGACCGACCAACCGACCAACCGACCGACCGACCGACAAGCTCACAACCCCCACCCCCGCAAACTTCGTTTTGCGGGGGTATAACTAGATATAGAATGCACTTCGTGCACTCTGTTACATTGAAGCGGAAATAACCCAACCATGACACATTTCTAAAAATATACATCAAATGGCTGCCGGTTTGCTAAGGAATGATGTTGACACCCTGCTTTACTTAGTCGATACGTATTTATAAACTACTTGTTGTTCATGTGCATTGTTAACAACTTTCAGCATTGATGCAAATTTTATTTTGAAAAAATATACTAGCTCATCTACAGTCTACAGTGGTTTCATGAACCGATTTCGAGAATTGATTCGTACCAAAAACATACGTACCATGCCTTAGTCTGCCATGTTAAAGAAAAGATACAAATATTTCTAAGTGATAAATCATATTTCGAATGTGTTATTTGTATGTTTAATTCTAACACGACCAGTGAATAACCTATATAGATGTAGAACAAAATCTATTTGGGTTATTCTGCAATAAATCGACCTTGAACGACGCTGCACGCGCGTCGTGTTTCGGCTGTTCAATTTACCCGACGTATAGAGGATCATGTAAACATGGCATACTGTGGATGACTTGGGGCAAAGCGGGGGATCAGATGGATGACACACGTCCAGGTATTCATGCATATTTTTTCAAAATGACTTATATGAACACGTTTTGAAACAATTGTAACCTTTTGATTCAACACATTGTAAAAGACATCATTAATCAAGATACGAAACTGTGGAACAGATTTTTTTAATTTATACACACTGTTACTTAAAAATGACCGTTCATATATATATTCTATCCTAAAATATAGGCTCCAATTTGGGTTATTCTACGAAAACTAAACCAAACATGAAGCATAAACTATTATTTCGTTGAAACACGTTACCGTACTTAGAAATTAATCTAAAGCTTTACGAAGCAGTTGTCATTCCTAACTGACTTCTTTTTCAAAGGATATGTAGTATGTCTTCGAGAACATGTATTCCATTAGTTAATCTTAGTGAGTACCTTTTCATTGTGTTTAGGGTTTATATACAAGGCAGCCATTGAACGATAAAAATATCTTTCTACGTTGAATGTACGACAGGATATAAAAATTTGATGACAAACACCGTTTTCATAAATTGGCATGTCGACTATGCTGTTAAGATGTGCTTTACCAAACAAGTATTGAGACTGTCAACTAGGTACCGTATTTGAGTATGGAATAAATAACAAAAGAAATGTAGTAGATCTAGATAAGAATATTGACAGCAAATGCATTATTGTACTTGCTATTAAATAAATTATCTAACAATAGTATGACCGGGTAATGCGTTACATAGCCTAACTCAAAACCTAGATATTATATGGCCGTAGTAACTTCAAAGTCGTAACCATTTTCGGCGAAAATAACATACATGACGTTGTATGAAGGTATTATGCACGATTTATCAAAATGTCGAATATTCAACATGTTTGTAGACAACTTTTATGCCTTATAATTCAAAAGTATTTCGAAGAACAAGTTCACAACATATTGACCATTTTGGAACAGATTGCTTTTTAATTTATGAGACATCTTAAGTCAAACTTTAAAAGATCAAAGTTCATATTTTTGGATCACTATCCATATCTGTATAAATTTAGGCCCCAATTTGCATTTATACACAATGCAAACAAGTCTTCAGTGCCTACTAACGTTTACGTTGCAACTACGTCATATGCTTCGTCTAACGTTTAGGAATAATGTAATGAATTAAGCGTTTACAAGCTAGACATGTGATATAACTGACTACCTGTTCTAACAGGTATCTGATGACTTGATAAGACATGTATTCCATGTTATTCTTAGCTTGAAGGCAGTATCTGTAAGAGTTGATACAAAGTGTTAATATGGCCCAAGGCGCCATTCTCGATAAAAATCCACTTGCCTTGTAGTACGAAGGATCACTAAAAAATTTATATGACATTCATAAATTAGTTTTCCTTTACGAGTCTTAATCAACTATAACTATCAACCAGGCAAGGTCATTTGAGTATGGACCATAAAGAACATAAGTGTAATAAATTTTATATAAAAGTCATTACAGGCAATTGGTTATGTAAATATCTAAGTCTCTAGCCATTATGGTTCAAGCGAAGCATTTACCTAAAATAGTGTACATACATTATTCTAGGTTGTAAATAGAATTGCGTACATGACGTGGTTGAACATATGACCCGGGGGTCATTAATGAAAAATATAGAAGAGGTTCACTAGTCAATGTAGATGCCAAATATCTATGCCTTTGTGGCCTTGTGAAAGTATTCAGAGAAGAAGATTTTCTAATTCTTTTTACCTTTTAAATATGACTTTATGTAAAACATTTAAGTGACAAACTTTAAAATGATCAAAGTTTTTATTTTGAACAATCTTGGTAGAGGTCCACTAGCCCATGCTACATGCCAAATATCTAAGTCTGGCTGTGGTTTCAAAGCACGAAGGAACTATCAAGTTTTTCCTATATGTTACATTGTGTAACTAAGTGACCCCGTAGCCATGTCAATTATAATCCGGGGTCAAGATCTGACAATCAGCAGGTCTACTAGACAATGCTACATGCCAAATATCTTAGGAGGCCTTTGGTTTCAGAGAAGTTTTTAAAGTTTTCCCTATATATTCCAGTACAAACCAGATTAAGACCAGCACATTTACACCCAGGGCATCATTTGAACAAGTCTTGGTAGAGGTCACTAGACAATGCCAGCCAAACGTAAGCTCTAGCCTTGTGATTTGGGAGATTTGTTACAAGTTTTTCCAGTTGTTGCCATAGCAACCATAATGTGCAGGAATTGAATTGCGTTTAACAATTTTTAGACTTCATGCAAGATATCCGCATGTGTTTACGTTGGCCAAAAGATATCTGAGGATGATGTCAAGAACAAAGTTGCCTGCGGACGCGGACAATTCAGTCAGAAAAGCTCACCCTGGAAGAGCTTGGTGAAAAAAAAGTGTTGTATTTGTTCCAAGTACTAGTATATGTCACTCTTTTCTCTAATTATAAAGTATTCTATATACTTGTTAATTGCAAAAATTACACACGTTGAAAAGAAATATTTTCTTAAAAATATATATATAAAAACTAATTAGGTTTACCTTGAGGGCGTACAGGCTTGTAAATGTAGTACACTGAACAACCATTTACAATGCACTTTCACGTTCAACTTTGAATACGGATAATGTGAGAAGCTGTGTGAGTGGTAAACGAAATTATCTGTGTCAGATCTGACTGCAAACTCATGTTTCTCTAATATATAATATTCCTTATCATTTTATTTCGGCCTAGTATGCCCCAATCATTCAAAATGGTGATGCCTGATTACTTCTTCTGTCCATATTTATCTTATGTTCTGGATAGCTCATCAGATTTGAGTTTTTGTCTTTTTTAATTGATATTGCACACATTGGATTCCTGGTATATATTCAAAGAAGCAAGTTCAACATTACCTGCACAAGTTGTATTACCTATGCATCAATACACATGTATATAACAAGAGGAAATAAATGTAGAAACCTTGAATTTAGATAGCAAAAAGGCAATACTATTGCAAAACAGTAATTCAATTATTTGCCGACATTTTCAGATGTTTTGTCTTCTTAATTTCCAAGGTATTGCTACGTAACGACTGAGCTATCAGAATATATGATAAAAGAAATATTTTTATTTTCACATAATTTTTGGTGTACCTTATTGAATGTCAAATAGTTTTAGTTTTACAGTTAATCTAAATGGCTTTGACACAACACTATTTATGCCTATATAAAAGTACATTTTTGTGTTGTATAATTATATACAAAGAGGAAAAGGATGCTTAACTTATGTTATACATCTCTATTTCGCTTTAGCAGTGCCTTATACTAAATAGCAAAATTTAGCTTTCATTATGTATTAAAGCACTCGAATTGGCTATAGAAATATACCATAGGCATATTAGAATATTATTTACACATCATAAATGTTTATAACTCGAAATGTAGCTATGTTGTCCTTAGCATTACTATCCATTTAACAATTGATCGATCGGATACAAAATATGTTACCACTTTAACAAGTATTAGAATTCTGACAAAAATGTCTTGAAAAGCAGTAATATCTCAAACTCACTACACATTTTGAAGTGTATATGCTTGTTACATGTACACTGTGCCTTATTCAGTTTTTTTAGGTAACATACCTATCAGCAGTTGAAAATGTATGTTGTAATGTAATCGCATTTTATTAATTTTAATGAAAATGTACAATGTCGTTTTGTTGTAAGTAACGTTTCAAATTGTGAGTTCTGTAATTATATATTACTGTAGCAGTACTCGTTTTGATCGTAAATTTCTAGAGACGTTTATAAAGGTTACCTGCACCTCTACAAGGTAGCATGGAATTGTTAATGTCTACACTTATTTTGTCTCAAAGGTAAATGCTGAAATTATTTCTTATAAAAACATAGACTAGAATAAAGGTAAGCCAGTCGTGCTGGCAAACGGAATCCATACAAAAAATAGACTTTAGAGCGCACATTTGCTGTCACATTGTAAAGATTGTAATTGCGTTGTCTGAATTTTCCATCCGTGTTTTAGAAGCAGTTGTCAAGTTGTAAAAATAGAAAGAATTTATGTACCTGACGAAGCACTTTTATTTTGCAGCCATATTTGTTTCGTCTTGGAAAAGAGAAAAGCTTGTTTTCCTAGAACTATATCGATACACCGCCTCTGAAATGATGATACTTCTACAGCAACAACACATTTGCTCAATTTGCTCCAAAGTGACAATTTGAAAGAAAATATGCATATTTTCTTTGAAAACCAAAATTTCGGGTTTTTGCTGTTTGTGTTTTTAAGCAATTGAACTAAATCTGCACATAACTACATTTCTTACACCACCAATATCAGTTCGACTAATATTTTAAAACTGAAGATGTCAATCTGGTGAAAGTTTCAGGGCGTTTAGGGTAATATAAGACATAAACTGATACAAAATGAACAAAAGAAATCTCTTAAATTTTGTTATTTATTTCAGGCAAACCCTGTTTTCACATTAGCAAAACGCGGAGTGAGGGCATGTTTTGGTGTGACTAAGGTGGTTCTATAGATTTACAGGGGTGTAATTACTTGAAAAGGTATGTTTTCGTGTGCGGACCGTGCTTAAATGTTATACAGTTAGTCAATGGAAAAAACATTTAGTGTAGTCATAGCTAAACAGCGTCATACAGATATGAACATTGAGAAAGAAACACCACAGAAAATGATTAGTAACCATATGTGAATTCGCTGCCGTGCTACTAAAGAATTATTAGTAAAACAAACGCACGGTCTGGTAAATTCATTAATGAGAAATTGTTGTCCTCAAATGTGTTTCCTTCACTTTTGAATTTATCTTAGATTTCACATTCTAGCAGGGCCGTTGATGTCTCTTTCCGAGATGCCTTCACCTCATTCTGCTTGTATAAAACAACAGTCACCAATTTGGAGTTAAGTAATAGTTACAAGATATAGATCATAAACTTTGAATTTTTATAGTCTATAGTATTCTATAAATAATTCTACCAAACTTTTCCTTGTGCAAATTCAAATATGTCATTTCTAAATTGTACCTTTCAACTTTTTGAAGAGAAGGAGTAGTAACAAGATATTTTTCTTGAGCTTTTAATTGTTTTAGTATATACTATTCTATACACAATTTCAGAAAATCTGTATGATCTAAATCTCAGCAAATCTTTTCTTCTGCATAATTTAAATATTTAAAATTGTTTCTTTCAGCTCTTTCAAGGAAAACTTATAAATGCACAATATGATAAAAATGGTTGTTTAAAAAACGATTTGTTATAATTATAACCATGCGATTTTTATTTTTGAAAATGGATAGTATTAAAGTATGTAAATGGACTAATGTCAATATTGGTAACTCTCAAGTTTACACAAATTTAACATTATTATCTTATGTATAACATTGTCTTCTTCTTATTAGATTGCTTATATTCCCGACCAACCCTATGATTTTTCCCCTGGTAAATCTGACAAGACCCTGATACAACATGTATTGTAAAGTATAATCTGTCATATTTTAGGTGAAAAGGTAACGTTCACTAGGTACTTCGCTTGTTGATGCAACCGTGTTCTTTTACATGACTTCAACTATTTGCATTAACATGTATGTATAGCTTTGTTACTTTTACTTAAAAGAATTCCTTCTGTACAAGTTTGTTCTGTTTAAAGCTGCCCGCTCACAGTTTCAGGTAAAAAAAATAATTTCTCCAAAATGATACACCAAAACGTAATGTAATGGCTAGAATCGACAATCCAAGTAAAAATCTAGGTAGCAATTTGAGAAAATATGTTGAGTGTTGATGGGTTTGGTTTAACGGCACCACTACGTTATATGGTTAAATAAGGAATTTCAAAAGCGTTTGTAACGCTTTATAGTTTGGTAGTGTATAACTTCAAAATTACAGATAAACTTTACAGGAAAATATACGGGACCATTTTTATTTGACTATTCATTCTAAAATATGTTACTTTCAATGAGTTTGAAGAACTTCATTTTTTCACCAAAATCTGAGAGCAAGCAACTTAAAGCTGTATCACATGTGTTCGGCAGTTCACTTCAAGTAGCTTTATTTCCAGAGACATTTATAGTAGTTACCTGCACAACTACAAGGTTGGAAATGTCTGCAATAACCTTGTCCTGTAAGTAAGACTGTAATTACAGGTAAATCAGGCAGTATTGGCAAACTGAAACAAGAAACAAAAAGTCTACCGAATGCAAGGGTATTGTAAAACTAATCCTGCATATAATGCATAATGCAAAGCGGTTTTACAAGCAGTTGTCAAAACAAACAAATTAATATTAAACAAAAGGTGGTTGTTAACCATGATGTAGCATTTTGGTTTTCAGTGGTTCCTACAATATATTTGCTCCGTTGTCTCATAGATATAGAAGCGCACGTTCTAAATACGAATTTAGCAAAATTGTCTCGGTCGAGCCGAGAACTAAGTAATAAAAAGTTCAGATTATTAATTGATAGCATCTTGTTTGTCTTAACAACTGAAATAAATATGTACATTTATGCGCATCGATTTCCCATTCATAGTTTTTGTATTATACTATATATAAAAAAAATTGAAATGTATTAGGATACATCATTTCTTGCTAGTTTAAAGTGCAAAATACAAAGCTGAAATTATGTTTTTAAGGATTTCAAAATAATAAGACCTGCTAAAAGCTTAATTATACATACAAAAAAATGACATATTATAAAAATAAGGAAATACTATTTTGGGAAATAAAGAAATGGATGTTCATTTCTTGAACATATTACTATAATATACAGGTAACTCTATGTAAATGTAAACATATTTGGCGATCAGGAGGGTGGCATCTTCTGCAAAAAAATCTCCCTTTTTACAAATAACTTCAAACTATAACAGCAATATGGGAGAAATGTCGGGGTCTGTCAAAAACGCCACTTAAGGGCTAAGGACTTACCTTATAAACCCAGTTCAGCTCAGTAAATGGAAGATGCAGTCTGGCCCTACAAACATTATATGCGCTTTTGCTTCAAGAAGCGCTGTAAATATGTGTCTCCGATGCTAGATCTAATATTAAAATGTTATCAAACACCTTGTATCATTAATTTTATAAAAACAGTTCTACAGGTTTAAAAGATAGATATGCAAAATAAAATGAGACAGATCACAGGCAAAGTGTGTTGACAGCTGTTGGCGGTTTCACATATTATATGAAATGCTTTAGGACATGTGATTTAACCATCTATCTTTGCTATTTGATCAAGTGAAAAAAAGTGTTTGTCAGAGCTTAAAGTGCTGGAGAGTTTTCTTCGGAACACAGTAACAGTACGAATATAGATAAATAATTCCAATTACTCATGTTTCCCGATAGCTTAAACGTATTTGTTGGTTGATGTCTGAAAACGTATCGGTGATTTCTGACATTGGCACGAAACAGACGATAACATCTGGTAGTAAACAGCTTCTGGGGAATATCTTTACACCCATTCCGTACGTGTGTGTGTCTTTGAACACGGGTACAACTTAATACAGCCGAAAATTGCAAAGATATGAACACCTGGAACTCCTTTTTGTTCAGCATTATTCGACTGAGACTGTTGTCTTTAGATATTGATAAAAGCACTCCTTAAAACTGCCTGGTACCATTAAAACGGAATGTATATTAACAAATCGTCACTGATATTAAATTGATCGATTACTTGAAATAAGTTACGAGAATCAAGCCATATACATACATTTTTTGTATATCAAATCTTTTCTATTACAACAACAACAACAATTGGTTTATTGCATTAAACATTACACAATGCTTATAGCAACAACAATATAAGACAAGTACAAAGCTTTTCGGAAAGGCTTGGTCATTAACATTTTCAAGATGAATAAAATGTGATAAGTTTTAGTTTCTTATTTTGTTAACATGGTATTAAGGTTATTATTCACTTATAAAAACATTAGTTGGACAAACTTGGAGTGTGACTTTTGCTTTCATATGCTTTATTTGTTCTTCAAAGTGATATTATTGTTCAACATGACTATCTTCATTTCAAGAAAAAAATTAGCACTGAATAATACACTTAGATTAAATGATTATTATCAAATGATAACTTAAATACAATGTATATGAATCTGTTTTAATCTGTCATCGAATGAAGTGTTAATCTGTTTCGACTATCTGAGTCAAAAATTGAAAACACACTTGCTTTTGTATTTAAAGTTTTGCTGATAAAAGAAATATTTCGATGTTTTTTCTTACACGGTTTCAAAGCAATTATTGTGTCTTAATGAATCTTTCTTGGCTATCATAGGGTTAATAACATTACCTTTTGGTACTTTCCGACACTAGAACTTTTAATTTTAAATGACGTTTAAGCATAAAATAGAAGATAAACTCTAAATTGCGCGATATGTGTTGTATATTATGCATGCCATTCATTTGGCATAATTGCATAAAAAAGACGGCAACGATCCAATTATAAGCGACGTTATTAACGTCGTGGTCATGCAAAGATTTTGTTGAACAAACGGGAAACACTCTTACAAAACAACTACCAAATTTGGTAGTGTTGTGATACTGAATAAGATTTCTACATGCTCTTCAGTAATCCGTAACGAAGGATTTGTCGGCGATTTATTGCGGAAAATACACCATGTATCAATGTTAGGTATATAATAAAATGCAGCATGATAATTATCCAAAAGCAACATAACTTTAAGTTAACCTGAATAAACATGATACATGTACTAAAATTGAATCATAAAAAGCTTTGACTCATTTTTATTGCAGTTTAAAACTGCAATTTAAAGCTTTAGTGACATAATCCTTTGGAATTTAATGTTATGACTTTTTTATTCGGCTTTAAAAATTCCATCTAAAGAGATAATTGTCTCATTGGAAACTTGCATTTAGCAATATTAACAACTGATCGTAACTGAGGATTAGACACCATTGTACTACGAACAACGAGTACATTATATGTTGACCAGACAAGTAAAATAAATGTGTGCTGACGGAAAAGCTTAGAGGGAAACTAGTCATTTATTATATGTACAAAAATTAATGTATTCCTTTCTTAAATTTCGGATGGGAAAAAAATAAGAAATTAGCAAGCAAAGAAATATTTTTAATGAATCATATCACCAAGGCAATATCTTTCTCCACGCTCTCCTTACGTTCAGAGAATACTAGAGAATTCCGGCTATTCGTGAGTCAGTTATAACATGCTGTCAGTTCGGCTATAAAACAGATAGAGAGTTTGCTGGTTTAACAGTATATAAGCAGTTGCGAAAACGTAAGCAGTGGAGAACATTGCAAATATATTGAAGGTGTAGATTAAATAGTGGTCGTCGCAACACACGAAAACAAAAATGTCTTGGAAAATAGTACCGTTGTTTAAAAGAGACTTTGGTTTTTTCGATCGCCAAAGGGACTTGTTTTCAGATTGGGTGAAGGAATTTGACGATGAATGGAAATCGATGGACTTTGAATCGTCACGGTCGAAATTTGATATGGAATTGGCAAGGATTAAAAAGGACCTTTTCAAATTAGATTCAGGCTCCTCTATGCTTCAAGTCGAAAGACCGTTTATCACAGATCCTATTGGAAACAAGAAGTTAGCACTTCGATTTGAATGTAGCCAGTTCAAACCAGAAGAAATCAGTGTGAAAACCATGGACAATCGTTTGTGTGTTCACGCTAAACACGAGGAAGAATCCCCAGGCAGGAAAGTGTACCGGGAATTCACAAAAGAATACACTCTTCCAAAGAATGTTGACCCTCTGCGTCTGACATCCGCGCTGTCCAAGGATGGGGTACTTATGATCGAAGCACCAGCACCTGCTGACGTGGTAGCACCGAGAGAGTTCTTAATTCCAATTGAAAAACTATAAAACTATAACACACGTTTAATTAGCAGTGAAAAAGATCTAGCAAGCTGTTATTTTTCAAGTGTGCTTAAGATAATTCGGCTCTGTTATGAAAAACAAAACTACATGTACTTATAAATGCGCATTCCAGCTCATTACAGATTAAGTTTTATTCAAATTCCTTGTTATAGTTCAATTTTCTACTGAATATACAGTAAGTTATTTTTGTTGGTTTTTGTAAGCTTTAGCTTCATATAACATGGACTTAACCGATTCACTACTTGGAACTTCTTTTGGAACTACTTTTTTCTATTTTAATGGATCTTTTATTATACATCAATTTGTAGTGGAAAAAAGTCGTAAGTTATACTTAATACATTGTGTTAACATATCAAACCATTTCAATGCTATTGATATATTTATTATTTATTAATGCTCTTTTCAGACTATATGTATAAGACATCTATTTAAGTTTCCATCAATACTGATTTTAACTCTAGCTTCAATAATGATTACATACATAAATGTAATGTATATTTTTGAAAACAAATTGCGATTTTATTAAAATAATTGTTTTACTAATTTGTGTTATTCTTGTGAATAAGTAGTTTGATTTATATGTGATTATTGTTTTAGAAATCATTACGTACACCAATGTCGAAGTACATCGTTATGGCGATGCTATTTATAATGTTGACAAATTTTATTTTCCTTTAATTGAAGTGAAAAAAGACATTAACCTTTAGAAAACATGGTAGATAAAACGTTATGCCAGCTGTCCTGACACTTTTGGAATATCCCTTATATAATCTCATTCAGTTTCCAACCCCAATATTTGACATCTCTACGAAATTCCTCTAAATAAGACAGACATAGAGACCGTCAACATGCGCTCCGTGAGAGAAAATTCAACTACAAATTGCCAGAAAATAAATATGCAACATTAGGCACAAGTCTATGTATAAAACAACATAGAAAGAAATACGCATTAAAAGTTTTCTGATATCAATCTTATCACAAAGTCATAGATCTTTTACCTGAGACAAGATCACCGAATATTGCGTTTAACACTAACAGGGCAACACTACCATTTCTAAAGTAAAACTGAAGTTTTCAAGGAAGCATCGCAGAGAATACAAAACGAAAACTGACACATGTTTTTATTATTGTTGTTGCTTTTTTCGTTTTCTTTTGATATGAGGGATAAATTAATATAGACGCTCCAAAAAAAGCATGCCTATCATTTAAAACTTTCAAAGATTTTGTATGTTAATTTATAAAGAATCACAACTGCAAAAGAAGACAACATGAATGGGTTCGATTCAATATGTATGCAACTGTGCCAGTTCTTTCATTAAAATTTTGATTTTCAATATTAGATTAAGACACCCTATAACATTTACCGTGCCTTCGGAACGTCATGACGTCACAGGAGGTCGAAAATGAAGACAAAATCGGCATTTCAATTGCAAATTTGAAGGCGTTTCTCTACGTCACCCTCGACGCAATTTACATTAGGAACGTAATATTCCCAGTCTTATAAGTCGTTTAAGCTGCACTGTGAGCGAAGCATGGAAAGAAATATTATCTCAACGAAGTTCCTCGTCGACAGTTTATAGAAAGCGTACCATTATTAGAACAACCATTCTGGAAACTCTCAGTTATCTTTTATTGTTTAGTAAACAATTTTACATTTTCAAAAAATATTTTCCCAAGCCGATTGGTTCCCGAAGAACTAAAATAAAATGTATATATGTAGGCAAGAAATTCAATTAATATGTAAAACAATATTGTTTTTTTTTCATAATCATAGTACATGTGTATTAAAAGTTTTGGGGAGTTCTATAAAACTATGGAGTGCATTGATGTATGTTCTTGGCATTGCAACGTCACTATTTCTAAAAATGTTATTTTGACTACGATAATTGCGTCACTCTAAAGAATGTGAAGAAAGGCCGTTTTGCAAATAAATGAAATCTGAAGCCTCTAATACACACCAATCCCCCAATTCAACAAAATGTGCGAACCTTTAAACACACAATTTTCTTAAGTCTTCTTGATGTGTGCACGAAATTTCTTTCGAAATATTTAAATTCTATCCCATTATAAGTAGAACACACTGAATAATGTTCACTTTGGTAATGTTCACTGTCAGTATAACTCACTGAACAATGCTCAATGTGAGTATTGCTAAATGAACACCGCTCACTTTCAGTAAGGCCCAAGGAACAATGCACACCGTGAGTAGTGCGCACTGATCAATACTCACTGTGAGTAATGCTCACTGAACAATGTTTATTGGAGTAGTGCTCACTGAACAATGTTCATTATGTGTAATGCTCACTGAACAATGCTCACTGTGAGTATAACTCACTGAACGATGTTCACTGTGAGTAGCTTACTGAACAATGTGCATTGTGTGCACTGCTCACTGAACACTGCTCTCTGTCAGAAATGTTCACTGTAAGTAATGATCACTGAACGATGTTCATTGTATCTTACGCTCACTGAAAAATGGTCACTTTACAATACTCACTGTAAGAAATGCTCACTGAAAAATTATCACTGTGATAAGTGCTCAAATAACATTTCGCCAACTGAACAATGTTCATTATGTGAAGTGCCCACTTAACAATGTTCATTGTGTGAAGTGCTAAAAAAACAAAGCTCACTGTGAGCAATGCTAACGGAACAATGTTTATTATGTTTGTAGTGCTCATTGAACAATGTTCATTGTGTGAAGTGTTCACAGAAAAATGCTCATTGTGTGTAGTGCTAACTGAACAATGCTCAATGTGAGTAATGCTCAATGAACAATGTTTATTTTGTGTAATTCTCACTGAACAAAGTTTATTGTGTGTTGTGCTCACAGAACAATGTTTATTGTGTGTAGTGCTCATAGAACAAAGCTGACTGTGAGCAATGTTCACTGAACAATGTTTATTGTATGTAGTGCTCACAGAACAATGCTTATTTTGTGAAGTGCTCACACAGTAATGCTCACTGTGAGTAATGCTCACTGAACAATGTCCATTTTGTGAAGTGCTCACAGAGCGATGCTCACTGTGAGCAATGTTCACTGAACAATGTTAATTGTGTGTAGTGCTTACAGAACAATGCTTATTTTTTTAATTCTCACAGAGCAATGTTCACTGTGAGCAATGCTCACTAAACAATATTAAGTGTGTGTAGTGCTAACAGAACAATGCTCAATTTGTGAAGTGCTCACAGATCTATGTTCACTGAGAGTAATGTTCACTGAACAATATCCATTGTGTGTTGTGCTCCCCGAACAATGCGTATTGTGTGTTGAGCTCTCTGAAGAATGCTAAATGTAAGTGATGATCACAGAACAATATTTATTGTGAGTAATGCTCACCAAACAAAGCTCACAGTATGTGTTGTCTACTCCAAGCCCAAGAATCGACAGGTCGCTATCACTTGATGAAAACAAACCTCTGTCTTCCATTACCTCCGTCTTCAGCGACCAAATATGAACCGTATACAATTATGGTGAAACATAGTCAAAATGATTTTCGGCATAATCAGTTCTATAATTGGTCACATTTATAAATTGCCACTGCCCATGCTTTTACTTTATTGATCAAGTGTTGACTTCGGTGCACATACCTTTTGACTTACGGTAAACAGGGTGGGGCGTATTTTGCGACAGTTTGGCACTTTTTCTCTGAAGTAGAAATGGAGGATTGTTTGAGCGAGTTTTAACAATGGAAATCAAAAGAGACGCGGCGATGTTATTTTCCTTTCAGTTAAAGCTTTAGTTGTTTTTGGAAGAAACCGACTTCGACAGCAAATATCTACAATAATGAGATCTGACATTTATGTCTAAAAAATTTAGATAACGCAATATTTCGTTTGCATTCAACCAAAAGCAAATCTTGCCAAACCTATTAGAACTGTAGAATCAAATCGATTCTCCCGGATATTCACAACAGGCAAAATCAATATATGCAGTGAGACAGTGATCATTCTCTAGTTGCAATTTCAATGCACTGCACTGCATTGTGAGTCCCCATTCATCTGGGATTTTAGACCGACAATACGAAATATTCTAGCATAACTGGCATCAGAAATTCTCGCAGTCACGTGAATGGCTTTCATCTTTAACCACAGTTAATACCAGTCCACCCCTACTCTTCACCCCCTTTTTGATAGAACGTCATAGAGAAGTATTGCAGGTCACAAAAAAGAAGTGTCGATAAGTACTTCGTAAAAAATCCAATAGAAAACAGGAACAGAAACTCTGCATTGAATGTAACAGTGAAATAATGATTTTTTATAAGGTTTTATTCTAAAATGATAGCCCTGACTTTTTTCCTGCCAGTGAATCATCTCAATAGATATGATGCCGATTTCATAAGATAATGAAAAAAGAAGTTATGTAGAAAAGCCTTTATGTCTACAGACATATACATGTATGCCACTTCCAGCAGCTGCTTCAGAGCAGACGACAGAAGCAATGTCGTCTGCTCAGGACTTAATTTATCAGCTCTGCAAAACATCTCTATTTAAAGAAATAGACTTACCCAAATTATCAGAAGATCCTACTAGGTAAAAATGGGTAAAACAGAATGCCGTGTTTACGGCATAGTTCCCACTAAGTATGTTTTGTAAATATATCAATCATAATGGCTAGATGCTATCATCAATACAAAGATATTCGCATAACAAAACAACTGCAACCAAAGATGATACTTGGTCATAATGTTTGTATCTGATGTTGGTAAAAGCACGTAAATATGTAATACATTTCACGGTAGGCATTTTGTTTACGCGTGCGTCTTGTTGTTTGGTTTTTCAGTAAGCATAAAACTGCTACTAATTTAGAATCTCAGAATCACTCTTCTCTCTCTCTGGCTCTCTCCTCCCCTCTCTCTCCCCCTCTCTCTCTCCCTGTCTCTCCTCCCGTCCTGCTTCCCTGCTTCCCTCTCTCTCCTCCTCTCCTCTCGCCTCTTCTCTCTCTCTCCCTCTCCTCTGTCTCTCTCTTGTCTCTCTCTGTCTCTCCTCTCTCTCTGTCTCTCTCTCTCTCTGTCTCTCTCTCTCTCTCTCTCTCTCTCTCTGTCTCTCTCTCTCTCTCTCTCTCTCTCTCTCTCTCTCTCTCTCTCTCTCTCTCTCTCTCTCTCTCTCTCTCTCTCTCTGTCTCTCTCTGTCTCTCTCTCTCTCTCTCTCTCTCTCTCTCTGTCTCTCTCTCTTCTCTGTCTCTCTGTCTCTGTCTCTGTCTCTTCCGACAAAATACTTATTTAAATTTTAAGCAGCAGTCAACTTAATGTTTGTAAGGTCTGTGTTCTAGTAACACTGGTTAACATTTAAAGTTTTATTTTGAATAATACAGGATAAATAGATTTCATTCTGTATAAAATGTACATAATGTACATTTACATGGTACAATAAAATATTTAATATTATCATCATACATATTTAAAGCTATCTAATCATATAATAAATATCAAAATAATAATTTAATGATGAAATAGTAGTAAACGATAAGTACATATAAGACCATGTCAAATTTCATATCATACAGAGGATAGTACAAAAATGTATTGAGAAAAAGGCCTTATCCCATTGTGGTCCTTATATAACATTGCACCATGACATAGGGTGACAATAAACTTTTACTTAAAATGAATGAGTAATCACAGAACAAACTAAATATATAATCAAAGCGCTGTAAGCGCTGAAGGCCTGGGGGCTATAGATTTACACACACTTTTTGACCTTCGTGATTTGCGCTGAACCTTACCTAAAGCGCGGGTCGAAATGTGCAGTGGACAAAATTTAATATACGACATAGAATGAATGATTAACAAAGATATCGGTGGCAGGGAAGTGTGTTTGTTTATAAGATGCACTTTAAATAAAAAATAATCACATGGTCAACATTATAAATTGTTTGAGAGACCAATAAAAATAATTCGATCTGCGCTTTGTTTAACTTCAAGCGATATGATCTGATGATGTGGATCGAAAATTATTGTGTACCAAGTACAAGACCTTGAAACAGAAATAAACAAAGCACTACCAGCAATGAGATATAAATGCAGTACTGTGCAATGTGTATAACAGGGAAACTTGTTTACCTTGTAATCGGTGAAAGCGCGGGTCGAAATGTGCAGAGGACGAAATTTAATATACGACACAGAAAGAGGAAGTTTGTTTTATTACAAAACGTACGTTAAATGAAAAATAATCACATGGTCAACATTATAAATTATTCAAGAGACTAATAAAAATAATTCTATCTGCGCTTTGTTCAACTTCAAGCGAGACGATGTGGATCGAAAATAATTGTGTACCAAGGACAAGACCCTGAAACAGAAATGAAATATAAATACATTACTGTACAATGCATATAACAGGGAAAACTAAAAATGATTCTTGCTTACCTTGTTAGAGGTGGTCGGGATAACAAGTGATGAACAGAACTAACAGTTTAGATAGACACACATGATGTTGCTAAGGTCAGCCTCGATAAATGGTGTGATTTTGCTCACATGACTTCCTTCTCGGGAATGTTCGTAAATTATATATATTTTTAAAAGAAATTTATTTGTTGGTAAATTTATAAATATGTAATCGTTCGTAAATAAGAAAGTTATCAATGAAATAACATTTGATTCAGCAATTTGAATAGTTTGATTTGATTTGAAGCAAATTTTATAAAGGTCCGTCCATAAGAGCAACTGTGTTAGCTTGAATTTGTGGATGAGACCTCGGCATGTCTCCCATCATGCCTATACCTATCAAAAGTGTTTTTCTGTTTCCAAAATAGGAGAGATTTACCTGACTGCAATTTCCAGCCAGTATAGCCAAAGGTTGACTTTGATTGGTTGCCAAAGAGTAGGCCAATCACGGCGACCAATGAGATCTAAGTGTGATTGACCTAAGCAATTTGAATATCAAACTACAAACTCTTATATAGAGCTCCGTACGTTCCGTAAATATCCGTAATTTTCCGTTATATGCATATGATTATCTTCCGTGATCAGCTAACAGCGCAGTAATTTCTAAACCAAAGTCCATGAAAAAATTGTGTAATAGAGCCCGTAAGCTAAGGACCTTTCTGCAATCATTTAAAATTGTATGTACTGTTTTTATTTGTTTGTGCAACAAACAAATTTACTTACCGTTTTCCGAAGCCTACTCCTTAAGTACCAAATCTGAAAGTAGCTCCGGCACGTCAGTCAGCATATAATCCCAAATTATGAGTCTTCATTTGAAACCATATGGCAATTGCAGAAATGAAAGTTGTATTGTTTAAATATATAATGTTAAAACTCATGCAGCATCAGCTAAATTTTGTAAATATAACTAAAGTAAACTGTTTTCGAATAAGAACCGCGGATGTATTTCATTTTACAATGATGCGTAAAAATAAGGGACGATTTACTATAGATATACACCCTATAGAAATAGTTCCGATTTCTTAACCCGCCAGCCATTTCTTAAAGGTTTATAATTTGAATTTGGCCATGTAATAGATTTGTTCGAAACTTTAACATCTGATCATTTACACTTATTTATGTTCACTTAGCGCTTAATTCAAGTAAGATTTTCACTGGAGGTATTTTTAAAATTTGATTTCCCTATCCTGGTTGCCCAACCAAGATAGAGTTATTTTATCATAAGTAAAAATTTGATACACATACTTTGCCTGCAGAAAGATATAAATATAAGACCTAATATATTATATTTGTGAAATATTTGCATTAAATATTATATATTTAGATGGAATTCAAGTTTGAAAAGATATTATTACCTCCCTTTACCTATCTTGGGTGCGCACCCAAGATAGGTTGGAAATAAATCATTTCAGAAGCTACACGTAGGTTTAAAACTTGCATTTTGGTTCAGAATGTTAAGATATTTGTAAATCTATCCAATTCAAATGTAAAAGTAGAAATTATATTGAAATAAAAAAGAAATACTCAACGTTTTAAATACTTTCATATTAAAGGGAGTAATAACAAAATTATATAAAAGTTAATAGAATGTAAATTTCTGATAGGGATCTAACTCAATGTAATGGGTCTTTTTGTTCATTAAATTAATCTCTAACAGAATAAACAAAAAGTAAAAATTGTCATAAACTGTTGCTTAAAAGTAATTGACCACCTTTAAAACAAAACAAAAACCTTTAAACCTTGTGCGGAAATAAAACATATCTTTTGCAGTTTCTACGACAACAAAATGTCTAACCCTGATCGTCATTTTAAAGAATGAAATATTTTGAACAGCCAGGAATATTTACGCGCATGTTTACACATGCTCTTTTTACGATTATATCCATCCATTCATAAATTATTATAAATATTCAATGCGCGGCAAGGGACGGAATTATAACTTTCCGTATTGCCGATATGTTTATTCTTCGGACCTGGCGAGAGCTAGTCTGTGTTCCTACATGTATTAGAGTTTAAGCAGAAAACAAGTGTTAGGATACGTTAATTTCGATGTTATATTTCATAGGTGGTGATTGTTTGAAGTGACATTATGCTCATCTTACTGCACATATTTTATTTTTGGCGACAGTTTTATAAAAGCAATTTTCGGTAGCTGTGCATTTAAATGTGTTAAACTAATAATGATGCCTCATTAATATTTGAAGTTGGTGCTTTAGAAATTAAAGAAATGGACTAATAAAATAATAATTCCTTCCTTGGCAGTGATCTCCCTTGTGTTATTAGTGTTGCTCGGCAGTGGAAGGGAAGCAACTCCGACATGTATTTGTTTATTTCTTAAATTGACTCTCCCAGTCAAAATAGGAAAAGTAATATTTGGAAAATTATTATTTCGTACTGGTAGCAGGAAAAGTTTGTTGTATTGGGTCAAAAGTTATTATTTCCTCTACCCTTTTCACACACACCTATTTCAGCTGATATTTTACTTTAAAAAATGTGCATCATGTCACTTTAAGTAGAAGGCAATTTACCCTATATTCGACTGTAGGCCTCGTTATCTTGAAACGTATCGAATGAGCTATTTTGTTAAAATACATATCAATGACTGCAGAAAAACATTTGAACATCGTTACTTCCTGGTCTCAACCATATTCGTTCTATAAATGTATATTGTGGCATTATAGATACGCATTATTACTTTGTCGGTCCGCACAATAAATTGATCCCCTTATTGATCGGTGCTATTGCCTGCTCGTTTGTGTTATCGAAGCGCATTAACTGCTAACTAGCTGCCCGATCAGTGTCTGATTTTAGACAGTAGAACTGTAGTTGAAAACATTTTGTTTAGAATAGTGAAAATCCCTGCTGTCTAAGTGTGCCGGGAATAGAAATTGAGACAATTCGATCCAAAATACTATTTATAACTGTTGCATTCTGTTCATATCTTATTACCAACTGGTATAGCATTCACTCATGAAGATTACAGACTGAAATAGCCGGCAACAAAACAAAGGACAAATATTTTGAATACACAAACACATCCAGCGTCTTCAGCGCTTTGATTATTTATGTTTTTATTACATGTATATGTTCTTATCGTATGCGACATTCAAATAGAAGATTGATCTTGTCTGTCTTGCACTACTTTCCCACTGTGCATGTTTACAGTTGTTATTCGCACATAGCACAGTTAAATTGTCTGCAGTGTTTGAAATGTGGTATACTTAGGCCAAGGGGCCTTTCAGTCCCCAGGCCAAAAATGCTGTTAACAAGTGTTTCTTGACCTTACTTTTAAATGTGTAACTTTGTTATATTTCTGTTGTCTTTTGACAATCAGAAATACAACAAAGGAATTGACTATAATTTTCTAAGAACAAGTACGCTTCTGTGAATCAGCGACTCTATACAGCAGAGCATGTGTCTTCAAATACCTTTTTGTAAGGCAATCCAATTCACCTTGACGCCAATTGCCCTCGAAATGCCTATCATGTACCTGTGTATTGTTGAAGCGTGCACAGCACATTTACATTCCAAGCACTTACTTCTTTGTCATTAAAAAATGCAACTTTTTTAGTTTTCTACTAGCTGTTCCCGTCTGTTTGCAAGTTCGTTTACCTTGATACGCACAAAAAGTAGTCCGCATAATCAATATTATACGAGAGCATTACTCTTATGTAAAGTGTCTATATATTTTGTTCTTGTTGCAGATGTGGGTCCTTGAAACTATTAATTAAGTAAATTCACACCTGCTTCGGTAAAACACAGGATGTGCTGAAATTTTAAGGGTAGACTTTATCCGTTTCTATTCCGGTTTTTATTTCTTTAATTTTCATTTAGCTCTGTTTTTTTTTTAATATGTTAATGCATGTATATGTAAATACAGTTCAATGAACCAAAAGCTTCCCAGCTTTTCATCTACAAATACAAACAATTTTACCTTAATTTTCATAATTTAAGTACTGAGTGCATAATACTTTGTCCGTCGCACGTTCATTATATATATAGCAACTTTCTACATCAGAAATACACTTCGACATGTAATGTCCAAGACTTCGTCCAGTACTCATTAATGTTCGTATGCCATTCCAGCGAAATGGAAAAACGTTTTAAAGGGACATACCCTATAACTGATGTCAAACTAAATAATCTCAAAAACATGAATTATAATAGAATCTTTGAAAGTATTATAACTTCGCCTAAAAGTTTTAGCTATGCATTCCCAGTCATTATTGATAAAATCAGCGGTTTGAAAAATCCTGCAGTACCGTAAACCATTCAATACTTTATGTAGAGTTATTGCTGTACAATTAATGGGTGGATGCGATTAATTACAGTAAACCTCTTTATTGATTAATTGTGATAAAATGAGGCATTTTTCGACATATGTTCTTCTTTGAAATTGTAGTTATTTATCATTTTACGTTCATTAAACACATAATCTTTCTTGCATACCAGATGGGGATATCTGCAGTTTTTACCAGTGCTGGAAAATCTCATCTTACATCCCCCGTGTAAAAACAAAAATAATATCAAACAGGGAATGCCACATACCAAAAACGCAGCCTCCCCAAAACGAGCCCCATAGCAAACAAAACAAACAGGGAAGCCACGTACCAAAAAGCAGCCTCCCAAAAGGGGGGGGGGGGGGGGGGGGGGGGGGGGGGGGGGGGGAACCCCACAGCACCCAGGGCCCCCCCCCCCCCCCCCCACACACACCCACGCACCACACACACCCACCCACACACACACACACACACACCACCAACACACACTAGCATAAGACGACATACGTGGATTTAAACATTAAGGAACACGTAACGTTATAAACACATGGGAGTGACGTCACTTTCCCAAATTTCCATACGGACAGTCTAAAGAAAGAAATCCTCTAGGATCTAAACACAAGGAAAAATAAGGTCCATTTAAAAATAAGCTCGTAAATAAATATGCAAGTTAGAAAAGATTCTATATGTAAAAGAAGACAAGGGCACCCTTAAGGGCCCGAGAAAGAAAAAAAACAGTTTGGTGTGGGCACTTACTGCCCTACAGGTCCTTGCTCCTTTTGAAAGGAGGCGTAGCGTTACTAATTACTGACGTAACGTTATAGTGCACTTCCCCAGAAGAGACACAAGAAAACGTCCATTTTGAAATAGTAATAATTTTGCAAGTTAAAAGATTCATAAAATACAAGGTTACCCATAAGCAAAATTCTTTGATAGTCCTTGGTCTCAATTTATTTCCTGCAGACTGGTTTGTGTCACCATCTAACACCATGTTTGTCAAACTATCAGCCACAGCACAGTCCGCCATTTCTACAAGACAATGTCCAATGAGAAACAGTCGCGTTGCTAAGTAACAGAAATACACGCACCAGTGTTAAAAGTCTCTTTAAAAATTACTTGCATGTTTTGCATCTTCAACTTCATGACTTAGTTTGGGATAAACAAAGAGAGGATGAACTTAGAACTGAAATCTACTATACTATATGACCATTTTGCTACATATGTTGTACTTGAATTTGCATCTCATACGCATCAGTGAGTTTTAACAAAAAGTAAACAAAACTCATATCGTAGTTTCAGTTATATTTGACCTTGCCCTGCCCCCCTCCCCCGCCCCCCTTGCACCAAACCTACTAAACCTAAAAGTTTCAGCTATGCATTCCCCGTGATTATCGATAAAAGTAGCGGTTTAAAATACGCTACAGTACCGTAAACCATTCAGTAATCAATGTAGAGTTGTTGTACAATAAATGGGTGGATGCGATTTATTACAGAAATCCTCTATATTGATTAATTGTGGTAAAATGAGGCATTTTTCGCCATAGGTTCTTCGTTGAAATTGTATTCATTGATCATTTTACGTACTGAACACATAATCTATGTTTTTGAGAATATAATCTGCTAGATGTAGGGAGTGCCCCTAAATACTGAATACGGATATACTGACGTGTCAATTTCCATTAAATTCAAGCGAGGTTTTCGGTGCATGATCGTAAAAATGGCGGACCGAAGATTGATTTTTGATCTCCGTGTCTGCATTTTCACCTGGTAAGTATTATTACATGAATATTTCTGGCAATTGATCATGCTATTTCGGCTCTACTGTTAACATGCTTCACTCGGTTTTTATTTCAAGTTCGTAGGAAAAGGAATAAAAAAAGTTCTTGAAGCAAAACCTTTGACAGGTCGTTTGTTTACAAATGTCACAAGGCGAATATTCATGTAATAATACTTACCTGGTGAAAATGAAAACACGGAGATCAAAAATCAACCTTCAGTCCGCCAATTTTACGATCATACACCGAAAACCTCGCTTCCAGTGAATCAGCAACCACTTGACGTCCTTATGTTAAAGTAGGCAGTGGCAAACTTAACTAGAACTAGGTGTTCTCACCGCAGTCAGTTTTCTAGCATGTGTGCCGCAATAGGCTACGTTTTTGGTACGTGGCATTCCCTGTTTGATATTATTTTTTTTTTTTTTTGGTCAACAGGGGAGTTTCTAATCAACAGGGGGAGAGAGAGTTTTAGTACTGAATCGAGCGTTAAACCCATACAACAATAGCGGGGCATAATTAGTACAGTTAACGGAGAGGGCCACTATATATATTGCTGCATACCATTTTCATTTTATGGAGACAAAGAGCAACTACTTCTTATAGTATCAATGAATTTTATTAAGACAAATGTCATAAACAAAATTCAAAATTCCATTAAATGACTGTAATTACAGAATTAATTAATACAGTTATATTGATCAATCCTGGACATCGCCGTTCCTGAAATGTAAAAAGGAAAGATCTTACCCATTTATGGTAATTAATACGTTCAAATAACTTGACCATCATCAAAATGACACAAATATTTATGCACAAGACAAAACTGTTTTATCTGCAAGTTGTAAATGTGTCTTACTAGTGAATGACGAGCACACTTACCTCCCTTAGCAACTGACAGTAGGCAGTCCATCGTCAACTGTCTCTCCGCCATTTACTCCAAACATGTTTGTAAATAGTGAAACGTTGGGCATCACTTAAATGTTTATGTGAATGTATTTTATATCAGATTTAAGATATTGATGCAAGTACAAATAAAATAACGTCCATTTAAAAATAGTAAAGCTAGAAAGATTCTATATGTCAACAAATACAAGGGTTCATCACAAGCTTACCCATAACTGAATTCTTTGATAGTCTTTGGTCTCAATTTATTTCCTGCAGACTGGTTTGTGTCACCATCTAACACAATGTTTGTCAAACTATCAGTCACAGCGCAGTCAGCTATTTCTACAAGATAATGTCCAATGAAAAACTATCACGTTGTTAAGTTACAGAAATACACGCACCAGTGTTAAAAGTCTATTTAATTATTACTTGCATGTATTGCATCTTCAACTTCACGACTTAGTTTGGGACAAACACATCTTCTAGAGGATGAACTTATAACTGACAACCAAACTGTGTGACCATTTTGCTTCATATGGTGTACTTTAACTTTTGCATCTCATACACGTTAGTGAACTTTTACAAAAAGTAAATAAAACTATGCTGAGAATACAGTATATATATATCGTAGTTTAATAATAATAATAATAATAATAATAATAATAATAATAAAATCTTTATTTCCAGAAGGTAGCACAAAAAGACATTTATACAAATTTGTATATAGCCCTACATTTGTTTTAGCTATATGAAGATCGCACTTGGGTCCATTGCGGTATTCTTAAGAAATTTAGTTTTACCTGAATGAAAATTAAATGCCGTCTAGGAAAGAATTATGAATAAGGGTCTAACTATTTTATTATTCAAAATCCATTTGAATAAACAAATATATAGATTCTAATTAAATTAATAAAATTCATAAATCTGTGAATGTAGTCCCTGGTGTCATGACACTGGGCGCTACTTTGTTAGCCTTGTATGGAACTTCAGACACAATCATGTCTGGTGTGCCAGTCTCGTTCAGTATCGTTGACTGGTCAACTGTCTGTCCTCTTGTGCCTAAGGTGGCACTCCACACTTTTTAGCCACACATTCGAATTGGTCAGGGGTAATTCTATAAAGTTTAGAGATATAAGGAAATTAAACAGCCCTGTGAACTTTAAATCAAATTTAAGTGCCAAATTTTGTTGTTTGAGTTTTAGTTTGCATGTTTGCAAATGCGAAAACATGGGTCTGGAAAGCCAGTGCAGAGATGACATGCGCAGATGGTGACATTTTGTAAACAAGTGAAAATCAGGACTACAGCTTAGAAAATCAAGCTTTTTACAGGGGGGTACATACTTTTAAAGCTAGCAAAATATTTTCTTGCTTAAGCACCTTGTTCAATGTGTTTGTTTCCTTATTTAGATAGTCTGCAAGCCAGAAACAGTTACACCTAGTGTGAAATATTTGCAGGTAATTTTGTACAGGTTCGGAAAATAGGGCTAGAATGGTCTCGGACTGCAGTAAATTCTGGCCTCCGACGGTATAAATAGGAACTTCAATTTTCAGGAAAGAAAGGCTGTTTAGACTACCGAATTGTATTAATACGTTCACACTGGCAATGTGTTCACAGTGAAACACTTAATATTCTATTTTCAGGTTCACAGGTTGTTCATACGTGATACACCTACTTTGTTGGTGTCCCTCGAAGAAAGCCGAGGGCCAAAAAAAGTGTGGAGTGCTACCTTAAGGTAAATAGGCGATTTTCAAAGTTGAACATTTGCCACATATATTTTATAGATAAACACTTTAAACCTTGCAGTTATCAAATATGGCAGAAATTAGAGCCTGTGTATTGCATTTAAGCAGAAATGGTTGTTAAAAAGGGAGGTAATTGACTGCTTGAAATTTTTCCCCAAAATATGCAAATTCCATAATGTGGCTACAACTGCCTCAAATGCAGTTTTTACATGATTTTATCTCATTTTTGAGTTAAAACTGGTAAATAATGTGTTATTTCACTGTTAACAGTGCTATTGCTGCAGTGTTTGACTGTCATTTTCAGACATTTACAGCCAAAAAGCTGCTTTTTACTGTTTTTTACTCATTTCAGTACAAATTATGGCCAACGCATTCTTCAAAAGTAATTTAAATGAAGAAATTATTAAAAAAGTAACAGATAGTGTTGAAAATAAATCTGAGTACATTAATGAATGTAGAATTTGGCGTGGGGAACTGGGCCGTCACGGTTATGGTGTGTTACGGTTAACTGTTAATAACCAAAGAATTCGGTTTTCCATCCACCGACTTGTATATTATGTGCATCACCGTGGCCAGGAACAGTTGGACCCTGGTACACATGTGTCACATTTGTGTCACAAAAACTTGTGTGTTAATGTTGAACATCTGTCCTGTTGAAAGTCCAGCAGTAAATCTTAGTAGAAAAATTTGCAAAAATGAAGGGGAATGTGTTGGCCATCATGGCTATAAGAAGTGCATTTTTTAATGTAATACAGTCATGTTATTTTGCGAACAAGTTTATTGATATGAAATTTATATAGTTTTATCATTTCAATTTATAGTTTATTAACTAACAGAACCTCTCAGTACAAACATGTGTTATGAAATCAGGAGTTAACACCATAGCTATGTTCTTGACTTAATGCTGATGGTTGTCCAGTATAAAGTGATTCCTGAAACAAAGACCTGTTGTTGATGCGTTTTCTCAGGAAGTATCTAGATTGCTTATACGCAGCTTTTCCTTGCGCTCTGCATGGTACGTCCTCTTTCTGTCCAGTCGTTTCAGCTGAAAGTACATTTGTGATCGGCGTTTAACATTTATGCCTATTGCACATGCTAATTTGACAGTTGCAACTCCTTTCCCAAGTGTTCTAGACCGAGTTGCGGAATGACACAGCCCAGCAAAATTTCTCGGCCAGCATGAAAATTTTGGAGCATAGTCGAAAATTGTAGAGTGCAAACTTTCGCACCTGTTTGTATTGAAAAGTTCTGCAACTCCTTTTATTGTATGCACATCTAAAGTTTTGCGAATTACTGATTTGATGTTTTGAATGTCGGCATTGTTCAGCTTTATTATGTTGACCGTATGGCAAATGTTTGGTGGTGTACTTTCCAAGCGCAGCCATATAGTGCTGACACACAGTGGATACTTTGCGACACATTATGTGGTTATTACTGAAGCATGGAATAATATTTTCAAAGGCTGAAGTGCATTTTAAAAGGAAGTCATTATCATCATATTTTAATGTTTTCGCATTTTGCAGTTCTAATCTAACGCGTGTTCTGATTGCGGCTGCCAAAGTTTTGATAAATGCAGACTTTTCTTGTCCGGTCGGAAGCTTTGATTGTATTTTGACAGCTCTTAGATTCTTTTCTAAATTTCTAAGTTTATGAATATAACAATTGTAGTGTTTCATTGAAATTCTATGCACTGTTTTATAATCACGGACAGCTTTTGCTATAGTTGGCTACTGGCATCAGTTGTTATAGAATTTATTTTTAATTTTCTATTTCTACGAATCTTATCCAAATTTCGATTAAGCAGTATCCGCTCACTAGCCGCAATTGACTCCTGTGTAGGGTAGTTCTTTGAGCAGTTCTCGTGTTTGCATTCTTTTTTCTTGCAGAACTTGTTTGTGGTTGACTGTGTAATTACAAGGCATTTTGTTGTAGAATGCTCAATCACTGCACTGAAACTCTGCTTTGACTTTTCGCCACCACCCTGGGGTCGGCATGGGAAAGCGTTGTCTGTCTGTACATCTACTCCAGCTGTGCTCCCGGACAGAGTCAGTATGCGCTTGACATACTCCTGGTTTTCGAGTAATTGTTGCTCGCCTACTTCCTCTGCCTTGTCCGATAGGTCATTCAGCTTCCTTTGCATTAAAGAGGTACTTGGCTGCTTGATGTTTAGGCATGATAACATATATGAAATGTCATCTATGCCAATCCGGCATTTCAGTACAGGAAGCAGCAGCCTTTCATTAAGTTCTGCAGTGCCGACACCTCTTCTCTTCTTAATGCGGGATGACAGTTCGACCGGGGTACTTCTGTAGTGGCAGCTTTGACAGTTGACTGACAGTGTCACGCATAAACCATGCCTTCTTTCAATGTTGATGATTATGCATGCATTAGCACAGTGTTGTTTGTATATTTCAGACATAAGTGTCACTAAACACTGTTTCTCAACAATGAAATTCTCATCTTTCTCGCTATCATAACCATTTTCATTTGTTTCTATTTCAGGTTTTGGTCTAAGCTTTTATGGTAAAGCTTCATTTTCTGTGGTGTTGTGTTTTGTCAGGTGTAGAACATCCACAGCTTCTGATAGTGTCAGCCTTGAATGTACTTCTGCAGTTGATTCGTCATTTTGTAAGTCTATATTTCCATAGCTTGGCTCATGTTTAAGGTGCCCAGGCTTGAAATAACCCTTTTTTCTTCCTCTTGAATGTTTACAGCTCCTTATTTTAGGTCTTCCCATATTCAGGTATTTAAAACTCCAAATTTCCCAAAAAACATGCAGAACTTTAAATACTGTTATTCTGTTTAAAACAACTCTTTAATTTACAGCGTCACGGAAATGACGTCATTTACGTTCTAATGATGTCATTTACACCAGACGTCAAATGACGTTTCCCATAATTTCTAGATGTCTAATCACATGAAGAATACACTTAAAATATTTCTCTTTTAAACTAAAATCAACTTGAAATTGAATACTGGACACATGTGGTCTTTGCCATTTGTCATGAATTACTTGGTCAAGAATATTATATTTGAATTGTCTCCCTTATACTTCTCAGCCTACAGTGTGTGCATTTTAGCTGCCATGTACTTTGGTTAGGGATGCAGTTAGACCATAGAAATGAGCAATGAACTGAAAAGCAGTGTCAACTGTGTTTTCTGTGCATATAGAACGGGTCGGTTTGAATGAAATACTGTAATTTTGATGTTAAAGTACCAAAATAGCCACTTTTTTTTTACAGTTTTTACCTTATTTGGTATAGATTATCCAAGCCTCTGTATTCTGATTGATAATTTTTTAGTATATTATAGTAATTTCAAGTATGCTTAGTGTATTTCAGGCTAAATTTAAGGCATATCTGACTGGTATTTCAAAATATGTTCTTGAATGTTTGCCTATATACCCCCTCATAAAGATAGACAGAAAATGCAGAAATAAGCACGAAATGGCAATGGAATGTAAATGCTAATAAAATGAAAACTAAGCATAAGAGAACAACAAAATTTAATATTTACATTGAGGTTTAGTTAAATATCAGTAAGAAATAAAAATTATGTTCATCAAATAGGATTTAGATAGTCCTTAAGGTGGCACTCCACACTTTTTAGCTACACATTCGAATTGGTCAGGGGTAATTCTATAAAATTTAGAGATATAAGGAAATTAAACAGCCCTGTGAACTTTAAATCAAATTTAAGTGCCAAATTTTGTTGTTTGAGTTTTAGTTTGCATGTTTACAATTGCGAAAACATGGGTCTGGAAAGCCAGTGCAGAGATAACATGCGCAGATGGTGACATTTTGTAAACAAGTGAAAATCAGGACTACAGCTTAGAAAATCAAGCTTTTTACAGGGGGGTACATACTTTTAAAGCTAGCAAAATATTTTCGTGCTTAAGCACCTTGTTCAATGTGTTTGTTTCCTTATTTAGATAGTCTGCAAGCCAGAAACAGTGTCACCTAGTGTGAAATATTTGCAGGTAATTTTGTACAGGTTCGGAAAATAGGGCTAGAATGGTCTCGGACTGCAGTAAATTCTGGCCTCCGACGGTATAAATAGGAACTTCAATTTTCAGGAAAGAAAGGCTGTTTAGACTACCGAATTGTATTAATACGTTCACACTGGCAATGTGTTCACAGTGAAACACCTATTCTATTTTCAGGTTCACAGGTTGTTCATACGTGATACACCTACTTTGTTGGTGTCCCTCGAAGAAAGCCGAGGGCCAAAAAAGTGTGGAGTGCTACCTAATTCTGTTCCGGAACCTCGCCCACTATGGATGAGGAAACACAAGGTTATGAAGTTAGATATCTATATAAACTAGATCTATAATGTTTTTTCACTTTTAACATGGGACTATTTGACATGCCATATGGGAATACAATCGTGTGGCGTGCGAGACGTTGCGGATATGACAGACGTCTCGCACGCCACGCGATTCCTACGTGTGACCTCCTACTTCCAGATTTACTGTTCGACGCCATGCTTTCTATTGTGACAGATCAAGGACATAAATAATGCGTCATCAGCTTTAATACGTCATTCAAATAGCAATTACGTCATAAAGTATTAGATTAAGACCAAGATAACCAAGATAAATATAGACCCCAAAATACCAACTTTCATGTTCCATTCAGCGAACCAATTAGTCCGCCATTTTGAAAAAAGTTGACTAATTTTTGGCACCTGAGTGTACAACTGGTGGCGTTCATATTTTCAACTACATGTAAAAGCAAACATATCATTACTTTTTTGCACAGCCTCCTCTTCTATAATTTGCTTCGTGGGGAACGAGGTCACAGCCTTCTTATATTTTCTTTCAAGCTCTTTTTTTATGCCTTTTGTGCTGTGGTACACACTTGCCATACAAGTATGACCATGAAATTAAAACAAATGTTTTTTCTTCAAAACTCGCTGGTATGGTTTATGCAAGCAATGATGTATAAAGTGTAATAAATTATTTCCAGTTAAGGTGATTAACGGCTTGCTATTAGTCCTGCCAAGGTCTTTCAAATAGTACTATTTGAAGGACCCTGGCCCTGCTAAAAGAATGATGGATTAAAAAATTGTAACATTTAGTGGCCTATTTCATTTTGTGGGCATGCGCACCGCCATTCGATGTAGTTTTCTACATATTCAAAAGGCTTTTCCAAAATATATGTTCGATCCAATGTTGAGAGTGGCAGAGATATAAATTTCGCATTGCGCTCTCTGATACGCACAAAAACAGTCTATATTATCAATGTTATACGAGAGCATTGCGCTTATGTAAAGTGTCTATCCAGTTCGCTGCGTCCTTGAATTAATACACACCTACTTGGGCAAAACAATTCCAACCAGTGTTGTGATGAAAATTTCAAGGGCAGACATTTTCCAGTTTCCGTCCGTTTTTTTATTATTTACATTTGTATATTATTTCTAAATACAATGCATCTCTATTTTTCTACTTCTACTGCTACCAGATACTGGCAACATTCAACTGAGTGAATTTTATTGCCAGGGGGGTAGTGCAAAGCTAAGACAATAATAAAAGTGAGAGTATATTTGTCTGAAAGCTCGGCAAACCACTGATGTATAAGGATGCCACACCCGTGTATCATAGGTCAAAGTCCAAGACTCCAAGTCATCGACGTTAGTTATTACCTGCTCTTCTGAATGGACCACTGCGCTGACAGGAGCCAAAAAAACCGAAACACACATTACATGTGTTTATTGTGGAAGCTACTGAATATTTGATGACTTTTTTCTTCTGATTATTTTAAGTACGTTGCGGGTTAAGAGCCAGACCGTCTTTCCAGATAATCGAGTCTTTTATTCGTCCGGATTGGATTGTCTAGTAGCCTCCCCTCCCGTGTCAGCGATTTTAAACAAAAAGAAGTACAAACATACTCTTGATGCTTCGGTGATAGTGGACGTTCATTTACCTCAAAATCATAAACCATTTGGCGACTTTTGAATGTCTCAAATTTTCAGTAGTCATTATATTTTTGTGGAGGCTTCATTTTGTATAGTCATCATGAAAATTAGTCAAAATGTTTACTCTGATGAGCTCTAGCTGAAGTTCAAGCATGGATGGATATGGTAAAAACACGATGTCACCAGTTTGATAGACAAGAGGGCCAAAATGGCCCTATATCGCTCTCCTGGCTACTACTGACTATAATACAAGGAACAGTCAATTTTTACCTAGGTGACATGATTTGAAAATTCTTGGAAGATGTCGACTAGGCAATGAAACATGCCATATATCTAAGCTCTAGGCCTTGTGGTTTCAGAAATAAAGATCTTAAAAGTGTTTCCTTTATAAGCCTATGTAAAATCAAGAGACACCCGGGCGGGGTCAATTTTGACTCGGGGGTCATAATTTGAACAATCTTGGTAGAGGTCCACTAGGTAATGCCACATGCAAACTATCTTAGTTCTAGGCCTTTCTGTTTTTGAGAAGATTTTGAAAGTTTTTCCTTTCCGTTGCCATGGCAACCAGAGTTCTGCATGTAATGGAATTATTTGAACAACTATGAAAGGGCTTCATGCAAGGAGCATCCCTGCCACGTTTCATCATCATTGTTCAAGTGGTTTCAGACGAGATGTCGTTTTAAAGGAAAATTTTAACGGACGTACGATGTACGGCATACGACGGACGCCGGACGGTGAGCGATCATAATAGCTCACTCTGGCAATTTGTGCCAGGTGAGCTAAAAACTCATGGGAAGACTCCAGAGGCCATATTTTCATAAACTTACGCTAGTATTCGAAACTGGATCACAAACTAGGTCAGCAGGGCAAGAGGAACTAGTAATATATGTGTATGGAATCGTCATGAACAATTGTGATTAATCGATGATTTCTAGGACTCTGCGGGTCACAATGAAAACTGCTGTGTTGCACTTCGGAAATGGGTCACATGGATGAAAAGGTAGGTCAACAGGTAAGATGTAAGGATATTATTTTGTTAGCACTTCTTTTAAGGCACGTGATTTTTTCATCTTTCCCCATTTGAATGAAGTTGATTACTTGTTGACTTTAATGACCAATATAGCCATACCTTACTTCAGTTATAACATAGCGATTTAGCTGTTGATAAGTGACAACTTTTGTAACACTTCTGGCTAGACTTCCTACAAAAATCTCTATACATACAAATCTCTACACAAACGTGAAATAATGGGCGAATCAAAAAGTCACAAGACACATAGTACTAATATATTTATTCATTTAATATTCCCATAACACAAACTCTTGTTTGACATTTCATATCACAAATAATTAAAAAACAAAGCCATAACATTTACTATTTTCTACAATGGACTTGTCCATCTTTAAAATTTGACTTTGCAAAACATCTTGTTCAAGAGGTTGAACCAATAAAATGACTAACTGGACCAGGCAGTGCACTATAGATGATGACTAAACTGCAAAATGGGCAGATCATGATCTACTCCGTTTTTTAAAGTTAGAAGTACAAAATGCCTTCTCTGTCAGCAGCATGGTGTGAATTAAAACGAATATCCGTGTTAAAGTTGTACATTACCCTTCAAAGTAGCCTTCATTATCTCCCAACCGACCATAACCTGTCTACTGCCGACCTCAATCTTTTTTATACAAGAAAATGATAAAAAGACAAATTTTTAAGTATTTTCAAAGAAAAGAGGCAAATTAAAAAAAAAAGCTAAAAGAAACAGCTGACAGACTGACCCTGACCCTAATTTTTTTGGTTTGGAGAAAAAAGCACATACTTTTTTATTGGCCCGATAACACGATATGGCTACATTTTGAAGGGTAATAAAACATTAACAAATCAAAAATACTTTTAGCTGCCTTGATGAAAAATTAGGACCCTACTTATGATTAAAATCACTATTTATGTCAAAATAATTTCTACAATACTTCGTCTAAAGATACCCAGTCAAAATGAACAGTTTGTGTAATACTAGTATGACACTGTCTCTATGATTCTAAGACAAAAGCCCCCTATGAAAAGTGCATTTAGGCAGATAAAAATGTAACTCTAACCCTACAACCCAGTTAATGAAACAATTCATATGGCAATTTATCATTTTCCGTTGTGTTTTTAGAGTCAGCATCCATCATTTGTTGAAAAAACTAAGTAAATACAAAACTTTTTACATTTCTATGGAATCCCCTCTTATCCCCCATAATGTTTTCCCGAGGTTTATATTTTTGCGCTAATTTTTGCAAATGAAGACTATAAAAAAATAGTGCTCACTTACGATTAAAACACTGGTGAATAAATAGAAAATTGGAAAACCGCCAAGTAAACAACCTCCGAGACTCAGTCTAAATTCTCCCATATTTGTTATTTTTTCATCTATCTGTTTTTCTTACATATTTTGTCTAGTCACTGTTTACAACATCAACTGTATTATGAAATGGAGGCAAATCTTTTCATTTCAGCACAAGGAAAAATTCAACTGCTTAAAAATGATATGATTAATGATTGGCATAAAATGTGGTTTTCAATACATAACAATGTCATGGCACATAATGACATAAACATCGTGAGGTATAATAGTTAATTTAAACCTTAAACCTAAATTTTCAAACACTTGAAAATTGGTTATTTTTAAATCATTTTCTTAAAAAAGGTTGGCAGTAAAACATTAACGTGAAATAGGAGACCTGAAACACATAATTTTATTTTGCCTAAAATGACTTCTCTCAGTAAACTGATTCAAATATAAGTAATACTTCTTTGCCAGTATATAACAAAATGTTTGGCAAAAAATTGGATACACCGTAAATAAATGATTCTGATAATACAAATGTACATGTATAATAATGTGTATATGCAATAAATTAACAGGTAACAATATAAATATTGCCATTTACAATGATACCTCCGATGTTGTTCTACTCATCTAACATTGATGAATTGCAATTACATCCTCTTTATAGAAAACTGCACATGACAAAATTTACAAACAATGAAACAATTTGAATGCACTTGCACCTGCACCATTACTCTTTCAACAAATAATTGGAATGGTTTCCCTTCTAACATAACAAATCTAAACCAGTACTTTACTGACATGTACATGAAGTAAATACACTCATACTTTTGTGTTGCAGCAAACTGTTGCATAGATGTCAAAATAAATTTTGTTCTATTCTGTTCTTCATAAGTATCTATTACCAGCAGAATTCTATCAGAAATTTACACAAATATATCGCTAACATTAACGATTAATAGGATTAACAATAAGTATGGCAATCTAATATATGAATAACAAATGTTCCCTTTAATCACACTTTTGACTCAAATTCCTTTCTGTTTGTTGGTAAATCGGCTTAAGCTGTGAATGACAAGAAATCCATTAACTACAAATATTTTTATAGTTTGTATTTTTACTTTGTTTGCTTTTTCCTCTTTTCTCTGTGTGCTAAATAAACGTCAAAAGAAAAAGGGAAGGGTAAGCAACCCTTGAAAAATAAAATGGCACATTCCAGAATCTTTAGCACTTCATATATAACAACTGTATATTCATGAAACAGCTAATGTTAAAATAACATACTAAAATCTGATCTACTTTGTCAATAGAATTACAAATGACAAATTCATTCAAATTTTGATTCTATATTCATGCTAAAGTTGAAACTTTGTCACTTGTTTCCTGTTTTTCTTATTTAAAATAAATATATATACTTCATCAAAATAGAATAATTATAAATAAATTTAAAACAATACAGTAACATTTAACAACTACAAATAATGATTGTTCATATACACTGGGAACTTCATTTACAGGTGTATACAAAAACACAAAATCCTGCCGTTACTGTCAAAAAGTTATTTTTCATTCTAACACGATTCACAATTTTGTCTCTATATACAAAGAGTAGAACAATTATGTTTTATTATGTCATAAACAATGTGGGAAATGATATGCCGTCAATATGACGTCATATTGAGCCGCATGACGTAAAATAAATATCCGTGTAGAAAATAAGGCTTTGCATTTATTCACTTTTTGTAATATCTTGTTGTGTTGGAATCGAAATAACATCCTTTTCAGCATTCTTATTGTCTAATAAACAACTCTTTGTCATCCTGATGTGCAGTTGTAAACCACTCAAACCTTTGACCTTCATGGATAATAACTGCGCATCAGACTCCAAATCATTGTTTATTAGAGGATGAACACCGCTGGAACGGATGATATTTCATAATTTGATCATGAAGTTCACATGACAGTATTGAGCAAACAATTATTGCAAACAGATGGTCAACTCTTTCAGAGTATGTTGTACACAAACAGTCTATAAATCAGACCCACTTGGTGAAGGATGTTCTTTTTGAGAAATGAACACTGAGGTCACAGAGAGGTGGCATTGCACTGGGCTTTAAGGAGGTGAGAACATACAAACTTAGAATTATGCTTTGCACAATCTAAAGCAGGTACTTGATAAACTATACAAACTACAATTAACTTTGAACTTGTTCATAATATGGTTAGAAAATTAAACTACATGTATATGACAGAACTATTTTCAAAAAAATTCTCAGAGGGTCTCCTGTTTACATGTGGCATCACAAGTATAATACTAACATGACAAAAAGTTATAAATAATCCGTAATACATTAATAAACATATGCACTGCATTTTTAAATCACAGTTGATAAAAGCTGCAATTTATAATCAGCAAAACATGGTCAATGGACACTGTCCAATGAAATGAATAGATGGTAAAAGTTCTAGGTCTATAGTGAGAAGTCTTGTGATCTAGCACTTGGCCAATAATAAAACATTATTGTATCATGTGATCTAACACCTGACCAATCATTAAACATTATTGTTTAGTCCATGTGTTTGCTGCACTTTTCCTGCTTTGTCCGCTTCCAGTGACACAGGTGGTTGAAAACTTTTCCCAGACACTTGTGTGCTTAAACCCTGAAAAAGACATTCAATAATATTGAATTTCATGAACAACCCTAAATCTAACAAAGGGGTTTGATTCATGGATACAAACCGCATATTCTATCTCACAACACCACAATTTGAGGAGTGAACTAAATTGTTGAAGTCCAAGGGCCATAACTCAGCAGAGTCTGACTTGATGTAATAACAAGAGCTGTCAGTAGGAACAGGTGAAATTTTTAGCGCATTTAATAAAACAAAACTTTGACAGTTAAGGGCACACAAGAATTTAACTAGGAATTTCTAAGTACAAATCAAGATACATTTTCACAGAGTTATCTTCTCTTGCTTACAGATAGGTCTCATGATGGTACATAAGTACTCCAACTTTCAAAGTAATATCTCAAATGGTTAAGTCAACAAGTGGACAAGAATGAAAATTTTAACTAAGTTTCTAAGTCAAAAAGGGCCATAATTCATATAAAATCCTTCACAGAATTACCTTCTCCTGCCCGTGTTTTGGGATCATGATGGTAAACAAGTATTCCAACTTTCAAAGTAATATCTGGAACGGTTTAGTCAAAAAAGTGGACTGGTACGAAAAACTTAACCCAGATTCTAAGTCGATAAAGGGCCTTAATTTTTAAAACAAATCCCTGACAGAGTTGCCTTCTCTTGCTTACAGATGGGGTAATGATGTAAACAAGCATTCAAAGATTCAAAGCAATATCTCAAAGGGTTAAGGCAATAAGTGGATTTTACCCATATTCAATGTATTTTCTAAGTAAAAAAGGGGCATAATTCTGTTCAAAACCTTGACAGAGTTATGTACTCTTGTCTGTTGATGTAGGTCATGATGGTAAACAAGTATGGTAAGTTTCAAAGCAATACCTCCAATGGTTTGGAAATAAAGTGAGGTGGTACGGAAAAACTTAACCAAGCTCAATACACTTTCTAAGTCAAAAAGGGGCCATAATTCTGTCAAAAACCATGACAGAGTTATGTACTCTTGTTTGTAGATGGAGGTTATGATGGTAAACAAGTATGGTAAGTTTCAAAGCCATACCTCTAATACTTTTGAAATAAAGTGGGGGGGTATGAAAAACTTTAACCAAGGTGTGGCGCCAACGCCTGGGCCAGGTAGGGATAGCTCCCCTTTTCATAGAAAAGTCGAGCTAAAAAGGTGTCATGCATATTCATGGTGGAAATATTTACCACATTTAATAATTGAGCAGATTTTTTGTGCAACGTTTTTGCAATGGAATGACTGACTATATGACTTAATAACTGACAGTTTGACTACATGATTGTCTGACCACATGAACATTATTTGACCCTATGACAGACCATTTGTCAACACAACTGACTTCTGTCCAAATGTCTAACCTTTTGAAAACTCAATCAACTGTCTGACCACATTACAAACTATCTGACCACATGACCAACTGTCCCGCAACATAACCAACAGTCTTGACCACTGGTCAGATTTTTGTCCGCATGATCGACTGTCTGGCCAAAATTGACTTCTATCCAGATGGCAGACCACAAGATGAGTCCTATATACCTAGTGGTATGAATTCAATTAACTGTCTAATATAAGATACGGGAGGTGTGGTATGACTTAAAACCTATAGCTTTGCAACCTATGAACTAGCATCAAAGTTACAATACTAACATATATACTACAAGCCTGAAATGACCAAAAAAAAATGAAGCAATATTGTCATTTATGTAAGACCTCTGGGTGTTACCTACCTCACCAGCGTACGAGACAAGGGGTGAAACTTCACATATAATCTCATTGAATTCTTCACATGTCCTCTGGCTGAAAATATATAAATACTTTCAAAAACTTTGGAAACAATGGAAACAGTGCTCAATTTTCATTTACAATTATTGATTTTTAATCTATGTGCAAACAAGAAGAATGCCTTTTGCACAATACTGTGTAAAATGAAGAGATATAGACTAATGGTTCCAAGCATTGTTTGGACCAGGGTTTGAACATCACTTAAATAAATTATCAGCTTTCATGAAAACAAGGTGCATAAATATACAGGAATGTAAATCATGAATCAGCAAATTGTGACATGTATTTTCATTTAGAACTTTAGGTGTAACATAAACTTACCCATCTCCTGCGTCAGCTTGTGCCTTACTACTGAAATTACAACAACAACATGCAGGTGGCGGAATCATGCAAGGTTTGTGGTACAACATTAATACAAATCTTTGATTTCATGACTGGCTTCTTCCCAGAATGCAAGGCTATGCAGGCTGATCATGATCTGCACTAGTTGCAAAGGCAGAATCATTTTGTTGCCAGCAGAGACAAGGTTAAAATAGCATGAAATCAAAGATCTACTGTTAGTAAGAACAATGCTGTAATGAACTTTTTCATAACTGTTAGTAACAAAGCAGGGACAACAATAACATGTATTTTAATATGATTAACAAAATCTATAGAATGATAGTAACAGAAATACAACATGTGAAATGGGTACAAATATAAACTTTTTAAAACCTTAAATTCAACAGAAGACATTAAATGAAGATGTCAGTTGATGTTACAAACAATATCAAAATCTAACTTTAGCTGCCATTGTTTGTGTGACAGTCATTTAATATTGAACATTTAAAGTCTCATTAGCACTTTAGACATTTATAAACAGATAATAAACTTGAAATGTTGTTTTTGATGGGATGTCTCCCCTTCACATGGTAGTTTAGTAAGATAGGATTCAAAACTGTACAAGGGTCATAACTTTGCAAGAAAATATCCAAGAGTTATCATCCTTGCAGTATGCATAACATCACATTGTGATCTATTAATGTTGAAAATTTCATTCAATTCGTTCCAGTAGTGTCTGAAATAAGCTTTGGACAAAATTCAGTCCAAAGAGAGATAACTAAGAGTTATAATTCTTACAGTGTGCATACTTTCACATTACCATCTTTATATCTCCTATTTTCAAATAAATCTTTTGAACGATTTTTGGGAAATGCTTGGGGCCACCAAAGTATGCCATTAAAGAAGTGGTAAAGGGGAAATAACTCTATTCCTTCCAGATGTTTCTGAATTCTGCTCCAGACAAAATTTCGTTGAAGAAGAAACATAATGATAAGAAGATGAAGAAAAACCTACATATTCAGTATGTGTCTCTCACTTACATAATTGATTTATGGATAGAATAAAGATAGATCTGTGTGAATTTATAAATACTCTGAACTAGATGAATATGTATATTACAAAAGAGTTTTATCAAAATCAATTTTAAAGATATATACTTATTATGTGCAGTTTGCAATGACATGAATTTCAGAAAAATTTCCTTCCTGTTTAATCTTAATTTTCCAGATATTTTCACAGAATTTTAAGAAATGACATAGAATGTTTGTACTGTACAACTTTAAATGTATATGCAAGAAGAAATGACAGTTCATTCTAGACTGGAAACAAAATCTACACAGAAGTGACATCAATGTAGCATTTTGACAGCAAATTAACAGTAGTAAACTTTGTAATAACATGTATGTGCACATCAACAAACTTAAAACATGCATAACCTATGTATAATTAAAGCACTTAGAGGAAAAGGGTAAAGTAGCAACAGATATGTATCACAGTTATTTCTATTTACATTCACATTTGCAGCAGACGTAAGTTAGATCTACCTTGGAATGTGTGGTATTTCTGATCCATCCTTGTGTACAAACTTTGCCCCAGCTTGAATCATCATTCGGCGATGTAGACTGCACAGGTCTTGTCTACAAGTCGTGGGTGTGTCTTTTGGTGCACCATCTGCATTCTTCAAGGGGGAGAACTCATCTTCCCTCAAAACTTCCCACACAGCAAAGCTCCTGTCACATTTAACACAAAAAACACACAAACAACAACACAGGGAACCAGAAAATTGTGTAGACATGCACAGGAAATATTGTTACATACGATTCAACACAGGAAAATTTGTTACGTATTGTTTCATAACATTATTAAATGTGCATCACAGTTAATTAAGCCAGGGTGTCAAAACATTGTTACGGGCATGACAAAGTTTCAATTCCATCATAAATACAGTGTGCATGAGGGTTTATGACAAGGATGGCAATCATGTAATGGGGTGAATAAAACGCAGGTGGGATATCGAAAACGCAATAGGGTACATTAGGGTTGAATACATGATAGATATAAGCAATATGAGAGTGTGCATCAGGGTTTGGTGAAGAAAGGATTTCAAAATTATGCAAATGCGCATCAAGGTTGTGGATAGCATTAAGTTACAGGAAAACAAGAAAAATATTTCAATGCAAGGCAGAAAAAAATATAACAGACCAAATAAAATACAGAATGCATGCATTTAAGACAAGAATCCAAAGGTTAAGAAGAGAGTTTTAAAATTTTAGAATGCAAATAATGTCAATGCAATCAATGTTTGTGTTACAAGGGTATTAAATATAATCAAGGTATTAATACAAAACCATGCAATTTATCAAATGCAGTTTTTAGCAAAACAAGATAAAAAGCAATGCAGATGCAACAAAAAGCCATAACCATAGCAACAATCAACAACAAATAGATGTCACAGACATTGATAATTGAAACAAAGGTCATACACACACCACACAGAAACACAGACACACAACAGCAAAGAAAAAAAAAGAAGAAAAAAAGCACCATGTTAGTATTAGAATACCTGTACAAAGCAAAGTAAAAATAAACCGCACACACCTAGAATTACTTAGTATGTCAAAACACCACAGTTGCCCCCCCCCCCCCCTCAACTTAAGCTATCTTTGACAGAAGAACAAAGGGCTTTTAAATATCAAAGGACAGTAATTCTCATAAAAAGAGTCCCAGCCAAAATTAATGTTTTTTTGACCAATTTCACATCATGGTTGTTCAATGGTTGTTCATCACCTCATTGTGTAAGAGGCCTTGAACACCCAAGGTTTTTGGGACATATTGGCATTACACACAGACAAGACCAATTCAATATGCTTCCCAATTGAGGGACTATGGTAATCTGTTTTTTCTATGCAAAAGTACTAACACCCCTTTAATAATAAGCACAAATGATATGTGGCAGGTATGACTTTCTGCATGATAAATCAGAATTTTAGTGTGATTTATTGATATATTTCCAGGCAACAGTAGTGGTTAGAATGCAGCTTCCCATTTCGTAATGCATGCTCATGTCAGAAACATGTTTTCTTGAGGTTTGAAACTTGAGCTTGCATTTCAAATGATAAGTCGGGCACCAGCCACCTATGTTGTTGACAAGATGCAGTGAGGCAAACTTTGTATATGTGTATTTCATAATACACAAATTAACTTTGTGAATGTCTCATATTTTGAAACATTTTCTCCATTTTAGAATTTGGCTTTTAAATATCAAAGGACAGTCATTCTCATAAAAAGAGTCACAGCCAAACTTTTTGCATGAAAAATCAGAATTTCAAAATTTCAAAATGCTTTTGCCATTTCAGATTTTGGGTCAGAGCATGTTATAACATTGAATTTGTGCACGTACAGGACAGATCACAGTAGGTAGTCATACCTGTCACTGAGTGTTTACATGAATGATAAAGCATTAGCGATACATTCAGTACATTTATTATATCATTGACACGACTACGCCTTCCTGAAGCCCACAAAATTCTGCATTAACCAATTCAAGATGAAAGCACCAAAGTACCAATAAAACTAAACTGTGTTAGTTAATCGATGTACATACACACAGTTTGTCAATGCAAGAAAGAAAGCCGTCACTCAAGCACAGACAGCATAGCCAGAAAATATTTCTAATCTGTTAAACAAAATGAAGTTTCAAAATGACCTAGATAGTTGACAAGATGGTACTGAGAAAGAAAAAGTTAAACATTTCAAGATATTGACAAATACTGCTCAGTGAACAAATTTTAATTCACTTATATAAAAAACAACACCTTGCAGATGCTGACATTAATTGGGTCAAATTCAACATTTTCCACAAATTTCTGCAACCTAAAACGGTACTGGATGGATCAGCATACTTTTTCTCTACACATATGTATTGTTATGTAGAATAGCGAGGTTGCGTTCAGATTCTTATGAAGATACTTACGTCGCAAACTGGAAAACGTCAAACACGAACTTCTCCATTTTGATTCCATTGGGTTCTGTAGGTTTAATAATTTCACCCGCATTACTTATATGTGGAATCTTCTTCTTGGCTACATGATGTTTTAACTGAGACTCCTGTTCTGGACTGTAATTAAGAAAAAATGCTTCAAACCAGTTGTTGGTTACATAACGCTTGTTTCTTGAATGCCATTTCTTTTAAATAAATATTTTTCTATGAATGTTGGCATAACTCAATACTCAGTATTTTTAATTCATAAGAGATGAAAAGTTTTGGTAAATAAGTTTGGTAATGTAAATGCATGTAAATTTGTGGGAATAATTTAGTGTATAATCTGAATAAAATGCGATTTCCTTCATTCATAAGCTTGTGGATTTCTTTTTCTTGAAAATGGTGATGTCCAATGGCTTTTCCTTACACCTTAAATTAGTGGATTGAACTATCTAGGAAATCACTGAAAATAACTGCCCAACAAAATTCAGTGTTTCACAGTATTTGAATCCCATTACACGTACAAATGTTGCTCTTCAGGCAGCCAATGGTTGTAAAAATATGAAAACTTACTCTGAAACAGTTTTTAAAAACTCAGTGGTGAAGAAATGGTTGCATATATTCCCAGCATTAAACGTAAGTCGACCATCTGTATTACGTCTCTCAGCAGTTTTAAGCGTGATTTCACTATATTCTACGACCTGGTATTTCCCCTCCACTTTACATACTACTCCAACTGCTTCTGTCGGGAAAGACTTCTCCACTACCTAATTATGTGGAATGGAATCATATAAAACTTTATAACATTAAAACTCATGCAAGAATAATAATTGCCAACTTTGTGCATTTCTTACAGACTTCCATAATTTTGGGAAATTTTTTTCCTATAGATTAAAATGACATTATGCTCATCTTACTGCACATAGAGTATTTTTGGTGACAGTTTTATAAAAGCAATTTTCGGTAGCTGTGCATTTAAATGTGTTAAACTCAATGATAATGCCGCATTAATATTTGAAGTTGGTGCTTTAGAAATTAAACAAATGGACTAATAAAATAATAATTCCTTCCTTGGCAGTGATCTTTTTTGTGTTATTAGTGTTGCTCGGCAGTGGAAGGGAAACAACTCCGACATGCATTTGTTTATTTCTTAAATTGACAAAGTCAAAATAGGAAAAGTAATATTTGGAAAGTTATTATTTCGTACTGGTAGCAGGAAAAGTTTGTTGTACTGGGTCAAAAGTTATTATTTCCTCCACCCTTTTCACACACACCTATTTCAGCTTGAATTTTACTTAAAAAAATGTGCAGTCTAAGGAATACTGGCTAGTTTCCACAGAATTCCCTGGTTTTGCTGCCCAGCATGCTATCTCATTATCATTGACAGGCTAACTGACCACAATTATGGCCTGACTCCAGATATCTGATCTAAAATAAAACATCTGGATTAATTCTATCTTGTACAGTACATTGTAACAGGTGCAATTATAAATATTTCTTCACTTGTTGAGTGTAATCAATGTAACTTGCTTTTTCTAAAAATATATGAAGAACCTTTTTTTTATTTTGCGTGAAAAGATTTGTTTTTCATCACTGGAGAAAAGTAATTATTACTACTGGTAAGTACAAAGTTTTATATTTTCAACTTTCATCACTTTAGAGATTAAATTGTTATTTTTCTTATTTATCGTTATATAGGATAAAATAAACTCTAAGGTTACATTGCCTAATACCTTTTAAAATGGCCATTAGGCATTATCATCAATTAGGAAACTTAAACACAATGGATGCTTTGAAAACATGTATAAAATGCTTGTATTGATTTCATGGATTCATTATTTGATGAGAAAACTTTCATAAAATTTTGACGGCTACACTGATTCATTTATATCATTTCGAACACTCATAAAGTATGATAGTTACATTTATACATATGTTTTAGTTGAAACATTCATAAAATTATGATGGTTACATTGATTCATATATTTATGTTCATAACATGATGATTAATTACATTGAAACACTTTAATGTATCTCAGTTTTTCCCATTTCATCAAATTCACATTAATATTCTTTTTTAGGTACTAATGGATTATGAAACTTAGCAAAACGTTTCACATTATAGAAGAAGATGACCGGTGTTTCATTGATTTAGAGGAGTTTTATAATTATCTGAAAAATGATAACACAAGTTTAAGACGATCAAATTTGCGAAGAACTCTAAAGATCTGTGGATTAAAATCTTCAAACGGAAAGGAATTAGTGCCTGATTTTGGTGTTTTAAGATACTGCTTTCAAAATTGTGACTCTTCATCTTTATGTAAAGAAATAGCTGAAGAAGCAACCAGGTGTGCATGGCAGAACAACAGTACATCTAGTAGTTTATCTACTTTGTCTTCAACTTTGGACCTCTACAAATTGATCTCAAAAACAAAATTCCTCAAAAGTTTTGATTTCATTGATTTTAAATGTTTTCGAGAAAGTGAAATTGAGACCTTAATTTGTGAACATAAAGAACATTTTTCTGTTGAAGAGTGGGGGAAAATATGTTGGTTTGAAAATGATTTCTGCAAACAGTGTTTATCAGATTTCCATGACAATGGTTATGAGCAATTGTTGACACAAAAAGTTAAAAGGTTTCAGTCCTTGTTGTCTTTCAAAGAATGCCGGGAAGTGTTACAATGTATAATTCCTGCTCATATAAAAGAAAAACAGCTAAGAATAAAATCAGCGGAAAAAAAATACTGTTGAGATTTTTACCAGTAGAAAGCATAGACCAGTAACGTTGTAAATGAGAATAAATTGAACAACATATATGAACAATACACAGGGGATAGTGATGCCTCTGTTGTGTGTTTTGAGGCCCCAAGTCACAGCAAAACAACTTTATTTACATTGCAGTGTGCCTAGAAAAAAGGCAAGATGTTAGTGTGTATAAAACATTTTGCGAAAGAGCTGTGTATTTCACTAGATATATACAATTGCATCTTAGTGGCGTGTCTGGCGGTTTTCACTATTTTTAATTTAGCATAGTTTGGCTTGTCGTTAAAGATCTGTGAAAATTGAGTATTTAAAAAGTTTTCATTAATCTGAAAATTTGTTTAATATTGGTATTGCAATTTTTGTAAAATCACAAGTTAGTTAATTTTATTGCACAATATCAATAATTGATCTTGATACCAAGGTCATTAGTCTTTGAACATGTGTTCACTGTTGGTGTTGTAGAGTCTTTTTTATATATATAAAACACAAATCAGTTAATTTTATTACACAATATCAATAATTAATCTTGATACCAAGGTCATTAGTCTTTGAACATGTGAAAGTTGGTATTGTAGTCTGTTTTTTTTTCATAAAACACAAATTAGTTAATTTTATTGCACAATATCAATAATTAATCTTGATACCAAGGTTATTAGTCTTTGAAAATGCTTTCACTGTTGGTATTGTATCTTTTTTATAAAAACACAAGTTAAGTAATTTTTTATCAGTATCAATAATTAATCTTGATAACAAGGTCATTAGTCTTTGAAAATGCCTTATAAAATTAAAAAAACAGATACTTTGAGGTAACTATGTCTTCAATCAAGATAGTGCATCTTGCAATATGTTTACATACATGAGATCTTTTAAAACACTTTCCTAAAATAAAATGATACAAACAGTTGAAATGTTTCATATTTCTTATTTTTAAGTGCTATAATGCTGTATGAATAAAGCTCCTATCATTGATGTATCAGTTTCTAGCATCTGGAAGATCCTTATCAGCTTCTCTCCAGCCCCCTTACTACTGACTACCAGTTAGCTGCCATGGTAAATTATATCAAAGGGTCTGTATGATATTACATGCTGAGGTGTTACTGCTCAGAGCTGAGCAATTTGCTAACCAGTTTTCCGTGATCTGTGTGCATAATGTCACTTTAAGATAATTAATTTCAACAGTAGTTTACGCAGGCAGATTACAAAACATAATGTCTTGGGACTCCTATTTGCAATCAGAAACTGACATCTTTCTCACATTAAAAGTAGCCAGACTTGAACCCATGGCCCTGAGCCTAAAGGAGTTAAATAAGGCATCTCTACAGGATACCTTGTGCATATACTGTAATCACATACATGTGCATATACTCCACACTCTTTTGCCTCTAGAAGCACTATACTAAGCCTTTCCTCAGGCTTACCTGAATTTTTTATTGCAATCAATTTACTAGTACATGTACTCATACTATTATTGTAATTATTTTACCTTTGCTCCACAGTTAGCTCCCTTGTTGATACAGAAGCCCATGAAGACAGGATCCGCCATTTTCACGAGGATGTTATCCACACAATATACGTGAATATATTTAATGCCTCGAGATTCCAAGTCTGACAGGACATTGCTGCTTCGTAGAGCCTTATACAGACCCCCATTACCATCTGTAAAACAATATTCATAACTTTACAATTTTGGCAATTTGATGATCTCATGATAGGTCAGCCACTTAAAAGGCAGTCTTTTTTCTTCTTAGAGTTTCAACAGTTTTTCATTATTTACGGACGGTCAATTTACAAAACCATCATTCCTGTGAAATACCAGTACTAAACCCCTATCCTCTTGTACAAAACTGCAAACTTTCTCTTGTAAAGAGACATAGTCAGGAATCTTCATCATAAGCTGACCTTCTGCAGTGCAAGAGCATTGTTTGTGCTGATGTTCCCAAAATACTGGAAATTTTATTTCAACGACAACCAGTATTTCCTTGAAAATGTCAAAATCTTACCCGCAAGGACCATTTTCATTTTTGAAATTGTTACATGAAACAAACATGACAAGCTAAAAAGTGTCAAACCTGGAGCTAGTGCCACTTTATGTTGATTGGCTAGAAATATTTTCCCATCAAAACTAATACATGGTGAGAGATTCTGTTCAAAGAGTATCACATTTTCTTCCTTCAATCCAAAATAGTCATGGCTTGCAAAGAATTGTCGCGTAGGCTCTTTTGTATGTTCACTTGTCATGATATACCTGAAAGGGAAATACTTAGAATTATGGACAAAAAACTTTTTTATCTGGACCAGTCTGACATATCTGACTTTTGAGACATGGTCGATAGCAGGGCTCGAAGCCATGACCCTCAATCTATGAGAGGTCACAGTAATTTTAAATCAGTGACTCTAACCACTTGACCACTGAGGTGGAAACAAGAATGTTCAGCTTAATCATCCATGTCAACAACCAGTATAAGTAACCTCACCAGGACAGGTAAAGCTTGTCATTTTAGTAAAGACTGATTCTGGAAATATTCCAGTTCTGTCAGGAAGACACAAACTTCCTGAAGTTTTCAAACAATGGCTTGACTAATCTCCTGTCTAATTTAATTCTGTATTCTTATTATAATTTGGGCCTCCTCTTATCTTTGGAAAGGAACTATCAGTAATTTCTCAATCCAGCAAATTACTGTGTTTATAATCTTATAATCCAAGTGGTCTGTTCGAATAGCAGCTAATCTATTATTAAACTATTGGTTACATTAATATTATATAACATCAAGTGCTTCCTGGTTTAATGACGAATATGACATGCATGCACAGCCAGACAACACTCAATGGGTCTGGTTGAACAGAGAAGTTTCTGAGATAAGACAAAATGTTCTCGAAATCACCAGGTGCATTCAGTGACAACTAAAAAATCATTACTTTAAAACTTGAATTTGTTTAAACGTTTATTACTGCATGTGGGGAGCAGCAGGAACTCATCTTTTTATTTTTTCTTCATTTGATTAATTCAGTACACTTCAACATAGTTAAGCTTAGTTTAGTTTAAACTACTTTAGTTACTTTATAGGCATTGCAAACACATGATATTGAGCAACTTTTATTACCTTCTCTATCTACATGACCAAAAATGTTTAGCTTTAATGGAGTCAATACAAGTGGACTCTCATTACTAGCACTGATGCCATTTGAGAGGCGGCCTGGTGGGGATGGAGGGTCGCAGAGTCCCAACACTGCCTCAAAGTGTAAGATTTGAGGTCTACAGTATTCTACAACATAGTTTCTTATACTTAACTGAAAAGAAGCCATATACTTACCATGGAACAACACAGTCTTTGTCTGTCAAGTCTTGTGCATTCCTCTGTACTTTGAGAATTCTTTCCGCTTGTAGCTGATATAGGGTCTTCCCTGACGGCAGCCCAACATTGTACATGCCCTTTGGGTAGTTGACCCCTAGTCTGGTCCCCTGACCCCCTGCCAGCAGCAACACTGCAACATTGTTGTTACCTACTGCATGTAGACCTGTAATAGGTAATCAAGACTTGCATAAAGCAGAAAAGAACGTAAAAAATAAAATTAATGGACTAGTAATTTTACAGTGACTGTGGATCAGACAAGACATGACAGGACCAGACAAGATACAACAAAACAAGGCAACACTAGACAACAAGATAAGATGACAAGCTTTATTTTCAGTCAGGAAGAGTAAATCAATACAATATAAGGCTGGGGTAGGCTTTTGAAACGACTGTACAAGTATATTGTGTCAACTGACCATGTCAGTACCTGCATCATGCAACAAGTTTCTAAACTTTAGCATGCTACCACATTTATTCAGAAGAATTTTTTACATAACTTTTTTCAAGTAAGTTGCCCAGATCTTCATATTGTTGCTTTTCATCCATTTGTTTAATATGAAAATGACAAATCTCATGGTTGCCCAAATAAAAGTTTAATTCTGCAGGGCACTGGGCAGCCCACTTGCCAGGAAAACTGTGAAAGGCATTTCTTAACCCGAACTTGTTATTTAAATTACTTTCTAAATCTTAATGTCTGTCTTTATTGCTCCAGACCAGAAAGCTTGTGCATAATACTTTTTGATAGTAAAATTAAACCAAAGTCCTCTGTTAATCTAGGTTAGTTCAAAACAGCATACAGCATTTATCTTCCATTTTACTATTTATACACCAAGTTTGAGATAAAAATTTTGATAAAAAAAAATTTGTGTAAGTATAACAGGAAAATTACAACCCTGAATAACCAATTTTTATCTGTAATGGGATTAGTTAACAATGGAGCACAATATATTTTATAAACTCATATTACTACTTCCTCTTCCTTAACCTGAATTCAACCAGCAAACCATTGAAAAACGTTAGTTATCTGATACCGCTGATTATATCTGCTATTGTATGATAATCTATAACCCACTCAAAATACTCTCCGATACTTTATCAAAATTTCAATAGGACTATCAGATTTGAAACATAATTGTAGATATTATGTAAGTGCTCTTTACTGGAAATCAACGCCATTTTCTGATAATAAACGTGCGAGTGCACAGGTTCTTCAATTTTGAAAAGTAAAATGTTACAGGAGAATATAAAAGGCCTAAAGCTGTTAATTTCCCTACATACTTTTATCGCTTTTTTTGTGAATTGAACAATGAAGATGGGGTATGGTGACAGCAAAAAATAGCAGGAAAACTTAATTGTTCAATGGGTTATGTTCATTATGTCAGATATTGGCCTTATTTGCAATTTCCATTCAACCAGTAAAATTAAGACCTGCAGATTTTTTTTTTCAATTGTCATAGTGGAACATATTTGAAGATTAATAATGTCAACACCGATAAAATACACTGTTAATCTTTGCGCATTATTAAAATTTATGAGTTTTATTAATGTTAATACACAGTGCCTGTGACAAAACACTTCCAGAAAATGCAAGTTTGTTGTTTAAAACTCTATACTATCTTTTAAGATACCAACCTATAGAATTATACTTTGAAATGGTTTCTGCGTCTGTCCTTGTCATACTTCCACACACATCTACAGGTAATGGCTCTAGTAGATCGTCTAATTTGTCTGACGCATGTTTTAATGACTGCATAGCAGCTTGAAAGAATCCATTTATTTCATTAAAGTCCATATGATCAAGTTCTTTGTATAGTGACTGTTTACCACTGTCTGACAAAGTATCCCAGAATTCTAACAGGTGTCCCTGGCCTGCGCCATCAAGTCGCGATCGTAAACCGTCTATGTCCATGTTGCTTTAAGTCAGGAATCAGAGCTTGAAGAAAACAACAAGACTGAAAATAAAAGGTAATACTGAATACTCTTTTTGAAAAACAGAAACTGAACATATACTTAACAACTTTAAAAACGCAACGTTTTGATAAGTCATACATTTTGAGCAGTGACTAAAATTGCTCTTTTTCCATTATAAAATCATGTTTTGTTTGAAATATGCTTAAATTTTGTAATGAACTTAAACTTGTATAAAATGAAGGAATAGCAAAATGTATGGTGTTCTTGAATTTTCCAAACTACGCTTGCAATTAAGACAAAATAACTGTCAAATCACTGGTTGCGTTTTTAAAGTCGTTAAGTATATAAGTGAAAGTGTATTCCCCTTAAGAGCATTTAAAACAATATACCTACAGCAAACAGGCATACACCCATTCTAGCCACATTTAAATAAACAAAATGTAATGCACAACTATACAATCTACCCACAGATCATACATACTGCCACTATCCATACTGCCAATTGATACAATATATCCAGACATAGCCAATCCACATACAGAAACTATCCAAATATGAGTGGCGCAGTGGTAGAGTGGTTAACGCTCTGGACTTCCACTCCCAAGGTCTCATGTTCAAATCCAAGCCAGGGCACTGGAAATTTCAGAAAAGCTTTCATCGCTTCCCACCCATCAAGAGATGAACTGGTTAGAAACCAAGAGGTAGTCCCATGTGTTTTGGTGCTATACACCGAGCATGTTAAAGAACGAACAGGTCTATTTGTAAAAAGACCTAGGGCCTGGTACCAAGATTCCCTTGTATCTGCATCTGTCGCTTCAACTTGTCGGAACTTGTCAAGGGTCTTTGCAGTTTCATCTGAGGAGAAATCCTAGGGTCCAGTTGGATTATAGACAATCTTACTCAGCAAGAATATATTCACACCTGTGCAATCTACTTACAATTGACACACTCTCCCTATAATTTCATTGTCTTGCTTGTGGTTCCTGGCCACAGACTCTAAAGATAATCCAATAGTGCATTTTGTGTTAGTACAAGCAATACAAAGATGTTGCAAGTCTGGGGTCGGGAATCTACAGCATCATTTCATGTACACAATATTTCAAATTTGATTTTGTTTTATTTTATGTCTATCATTACAACACTGTAGTATTATAAATGTTAAATAGTGTACGCATCATAATCATGCTGTAAATCCTACAAACAAAGACAACTGGTTGGAGGAAGCTTAAGTGGCATTTCTTGGTAGGTGGTCTTTATTCAGAGGTGACATTTTAAACAGGCTGATTTAAAACTAAAATGTAATTCATTTATCAGAATCAAATCTTTCATGTGTACCCACCGTGTTACAATTATTAATTTTTCTGAAAAATCTGATATCTAAATATTCAAAAATAATCAAATGAAGACTCAAACACATGTAAAGCTGTATTTTTAAAAAATCAAAGGTAAACAGTTTCAACCTACTTTACAATCCTGTAGTTTTACACCTTCAGAAATACCACATGTAAATGAGCATGTAAGACCTATGGTAAACTATTTCTATTTATTCTTCCTTATTATTAAAGTCTAAGGTTTCAATAAATACATACAATCATACAATGTACTCAAAAATATACAAATTATTAAATCACATAAAAAAATTGCAAAGAACTGTTATTTTTTAAATAATAATAATAATACATGTACCAATACCACTAAATAAATATTTACCTTAATGTACTCCAAAAACTAAATTCTAACTTTTCACCAAAAAAAATATTGTTTTACCAGTATTTAAAATGGCAGCTACATGAAATAGACACACTAAGTTGTATTATTATCACACCAGGTAAAAGGAAAGCAAGAGTACTAAATTTTTATAGCCTTTATCTGAAACAAGGACCAATAAAAATCCACCTACACATATAGTGAAATTCAAATAAAGGATGTACCTGCAAAACTCAGGTCAAACTAACTTGCTATTATCTTTTAATAAAAATTTATTTACAGCTCTGAAAAACTAATATATTTGTGACATAATAATTTATGAATCTTAATATACACGGAGGATCTTTGTTGCGACTTTTCATATTTGCATGGATATCGCCTGTGTTTGTTTTGTGTTTAACCTTATTTTTAACACCATACTGCAGACAACCGATCTGTTCACATTTTTGGTAACCGATTCCAAAGTGTAGCAAAGTTTCTCAATCCTCTGCCTGCCATGATTGCTGCATTTACCAAAACCCTTACACGTCTTCTTGCTGTATCCAAATAGACAGCAGTTCAGCAGAAACATAGCAGTCTGCCTCCATGGTCGACTGGTTAAAGTCACTAACTTGAAATCACTGTAATCTCCCATTGATTGAGGGTCATGGGTTCGAGCACTTCTACCGCCTATGTTCCTTTATGTGAGAAAATTGGCAGTTTTTTACAGAGTATAGGATTCTAGTACTTGTCCTTCCTAGGAAAGATGGTTAAGTAAACTACCTGGCTGTAAAAATTACTGAAATATGGCTATAATGGGGGTTACAACGTCAAGAACAAAATCATAGCAAATACAATTTGTTCGCATCAATTATATTGTATGCTGTAAACTCGAAATACGAAATATGTATGATATGAACTGCAATTAATCTATCCACATTATTACACTGATTATCATAGTTACGTAATATTATACTGCGTATTAATATATATATATATATATATTGACTTAGTAAGACAAATTTGCACAGTTCTTTGTAGTACAGTGGTTTACAACTCTGACCATAGAACTGTAATGCCCAGACTGAATCCTCTCACACCAACACTTTTACAAATGTTTTTCTCCCACTTTTAAATTTTTTTCTATAGTATATTTTTGAGCTTATCATATACAAACAAGAGATGTCCCTTATAAGTGACGAATGCCCCCAAAAGAGGTGTCTCACAGTCTGTGTCCTCTACATGTGCTCAACAATTGTGTCATGTACATGTAATTCTAAAATCCTTTCATGCATGACAGTGTTACTATGCATGCAGAATTCCATTACCTTTAAACTGTAAGTGTGACCATGACCTTTGAGGTAGGGACGTGGGTCTTGCATGCGACACATCGTCTTGATGTGCTGAATATTTGTGCCAAGTTATTTTATATTCAATCATTACATGACAAAGCTACAGTTATATACAAAATAGGTTTTCCTATATACATCTTTGTAAAGCAAATGACCCCCCCCCCCCCAGGGAAAGGCCAATTTTGACCCCAGGGGCATAATTTGAACAAACTTTGAAGAGGTCTACTAGGCAATGCTACATGCCAAATATCTAAGCTCTAGGCCTTGTGGTTTCAGAGAAGAAGATTTTTAAAGTTTTTCCTATATAAGCCTATTTTAAATTAAGTGACACCCCGAGCAAGGACAATTTGTACAAGCTTGGTAGAGGTTCACTAGACAATGCTACATGCCAAATATCTAAGCTCTAGGCCTTGTGGTTTCAGAGAAGAAGATTTTTAAAGTTTTTTCTAAATTAGTCCAGACACGAATGTGTGCATATATATATACAGGATTCTATTACTTTCAAACGCCAAGTGTGACTTTTACCTTTAAGGTAGGATCATGGTTATTGCATGCGACATGTTGTCTTGTTCTGCTGAACGTTTGTGCCAAGTTACTTTAAAATCCTTCAATGAATGACAAAGTTACAGCCCGGACACGAAAAAATGTAAGGGTTGACGCACGGACGGACAGGTGGACGCACGGATGGACAGACGGTGCGATTTTAATATGCCACCCTATGGAAGCATAAAAAGCCCATTTGAACAAAGCAATTACCAACAACATAAATTAATTAATATTTCGTATCAAACAAATTTCCTAATTTTGGTTCCCGGTGGCACTCTGAAGTATTTGGGTTATAACCTGGTATAAGTTACTATAGTAACTTTAACACACTTCTTGTGCCAACCCAAGAACTTCCCCACAAAGAACAGGCCAGTAGGTGAACAACTACTGCATTCTTGGCTTCTGTTATTCTGCCAATTGTGATCAAAGTAAAAAAAAATATAGAGTTGCCCTTTTAGAAAAATAAATTATAAAAATTCATAAAAGTAAATTTAAATTTTTGTAATTTTAAAGAAGAAACAACACAGAAATTAAACGTTTACTTGAAATTATAAATGTTCACTTCCATAATAAACTTGATTTGTTTTTCCAGAAAACCTAGAGTTGTAAGATTTCCTTTATACATTGTATCTATCAGATTTAACTGAAAATTAATTACCATTAACCAACATTCCTGTCTATTGTATCATGTTAAAAATGAGGAAATAGACAATTTCAAACCACATTTAAATTTTAATTTTAAGGCCAAACAAAAAATATGTGTGTTTCCAGTCAGTTTGTCAAAAAATTTAAGGTTGGTCGGTCAGCAGGTTTTCCTTATTTTTTTGTCATGCAGTTTTTGCTCTGAAACACTTGAAAATTGGTCTTTTTGATCATTATCTCATAAAACAAGAGGGCCAAGATGGCCCTTTATTGCTCACCTTTGTACAAGTCCACTTACCTGGTGGAAGATCACTAGAAAAGCCAATTTTGATCCCAGGGGCATAATTTGTACAAACTTTGAAGAGGTCTACTAGGTAATGCTACATGCCAAATATCTAAGCTCTAGGCCTTGTGGTTTCAGAGAAGAAGATTTTGAAAGTTTTTCCTATATAAGCCTATGTAAAACAAAGTGGCACCCCGGGCAAGGTCAATTTTGATCCCAGGGGCATAATTTACACAATCTTGGTAGAGTTCCACTAGACACTGCTACATGCCAAATATCTAAGCTCTAGGCCTAGTGGTTTCAGAGAAGAAGATTTTGAAAGTTTTTCCTACGTTAGCCTATGTAAAACTAAGTGACCCCCCTTGTGAGATCAGTTTTGATCCTGGGGTCATTATTTGAACAATCTTGGTAGAGGTCCACTAGAAAATGCTACATGCCAAATATCTAAGCTCTAAGCCTTGTGGTTTCAGAGAAGAGGATATGTTGTTTGAAGGAATTGGTGGACAGACAGACGGAATGCGATCCTAATAGCTCACTCTGGCACTTTGTGCCAGATCAGCTAAAAACAGTTTCAAATTGGCAATAAAAAGTTACAGTCACTTGGAGACCAGAAAACACACATTATTTTTGCCTTATGTAAACTGATAAACATGCAGTATGGCATACATTTGTAATGCGAAAGGAAAATACACAAGTGAAGCTTGTACATATAGACTACTTCTTTTAAAATAATGATAAAAACAGGCATCCCATACATGCATGTTTCGAAAATCAGTGGCCACTTTTTGGATTACACATTCATTTTAGCCCAAATTATTGAACTTTGGTCTGAAACAGTTCAAATATCTATAATTGTTGCAGTCTATTTTCTTTAGCACATTTATAGACAAAGGCTGAAGAGGCCCTTCATAAGACCCGACCACTCCTTATCCTGTTTGTCTAAAGTGGAATTGTTCATCTTTCAATACTGACAGGACCACACGTATTTAAAGTAGTGTAAGTTTGCAAACTGATTAGGAAACAGTGCAGATCATGATCAGACAGTGTGCATGAGCAGATTGATCATGATCTACACCAACAAAAAAGGAAGAATCACTGGCTGCCAGAAGGGTAAGAGTTGAACTTAAGAAAAACATCACAAAACCATATATAATCTAAGAATTTATTTTGCCTCAAGTGAAATGTTTGCTCACTCTGGGCTTGCTGCATCTTTGAGTTGTTAGGCTGGAGAAGCTAAGCTGCACAAAGTTATGTATATGACACCTACATTTTGTTGAACCTATCCAAATGTTATCTATCACAGTATGTCAGCTTGTTTGCAAAGTGATGTTACTTTTATTTACAATAAGATTCTCCTGATACTATGTGTCAACTTAGCATCGTATAATGAGACACCATGACCATCCTCTTGGAATAGATTCAACTTAGAAGACACATTTATTTTTGATATGAAAGAAAACTGGAATATCAAATTCAGTAAATTGTTTATAATACAATACATTGCAAAACAAACAACCAAAAAGTACTTTACAACTACTTTTGTGTTCAATGAACTGTAAATATATCTACTCAGTAAATTGTAATATTACACTGACTGATAGCTTTACAAACCAAGAAATCAAATCATATAAAACTTAAGTATGAAAAGAGAATTCAATTACTGTCACTATTATGTTAATACAGAATTTCTTAGATAACCAGATCGTAAAACGACATGAAATCTATCTACATTGCTTAGCTATTGGCTGTTCCCACGATATTTGGGCTTTTGTTTTGACACCATTTTATGGCAATAATCAAAGAAAAACTGTCAATATTTTCCATAACTTGTTAACACTAACATGTTAAAGTAATTAATCAAATGAAACACTTCATAGAGTAATAGATAAGTTTAAAACAGAAATCTAAAATAAAAAAAAATCATAGGTTACTGGCCTTGATCTTGAATTATCTGCCCAGGTCTGCCCTTAAAAATCAGAAAATACAACAAGATTCTTAGTCAAAATGCAAAGTCTGAAGAAATTCTATAAAAGGAAAAACTTTGGCCCTATATACAAATTGGAAACTGTAGCATATTTCACCCAGATTGTGACTTACCAGACTACATATGTTAAGTGTTTTCATGTATCAGTTGCTGTCTCTTTTTAAAGAAACAGCCATGTCATAAATTAAAGAAACAAGAGCTGTCCCTCACAAGTGACCAATCCCCCCGAAAGAGGTGCCTCACAGTCTGTGTCCTCTCCATGTGCTCAATAAATGTGCTATGTAATTTTAAAATCCTTCCATGCATGACAGAGTAACCATGCATACAGTTTTCCATTACTTTAAACACTAAGAGTGACCTTGACCTTTGAGGTAGGGACTTGGGTCTAGCATGCGACACATCCGCTTGATGTGCTAGACATTTGTGCCAAGTTATTTTAAAATCCTTCAAAGCATGATAAAGTTATAGTCCGGACACAAATGTATGCATATATACAGGATTCCATTACCTATAAACTCTAAGTGTGACCTTGACCTTTGTGGTAGGGATGTGGGTCTTGCACGCAACACGTCATCTTGATGTGCTAGACATTTGTGCCAAATTATTTTAAAATCCTACAATGCATGACAAAGTTACAGTCTGGATACGAATGTGTGCATATATGCATATATAGAGGAATCCATTACCTTCAAACTCTAAGTATGACCTTGACCTTTGAGCTAGGGACGTGGAATTTGTACGCGACACGTCGTCTTGATGTGCTAGACATTTGTGCCAAGTTATTTTAAAATCCTTCAATGCATGACAAAGTTACAGTCCGGACACGAATGTGTGCATATATGCATATATAGAGGAATCCATTACCTTCAAACTCTAAGTATGACCTTGACCTTTGTGGTAGGGATGTGGGTCTTGCACGCGACACGTCATCTTGATGTGCTAGACATTTGTGCCAAATTATTTTAAAATCCTACAATGCATGACAAAGTTACAGTCCGGACACGAATGTGTGCATATATGCATATATAGAGGAATCCATTACCTTCAAACTCTAAGTATGACCTTGACCTTTGAGCTAGGGACGTGGGTCTTGTACGCGACACGTCGTCTTGATGTGCTAGACATTTGTGCCAAGTTATTTTAAAATCCTTCAATGCATGACAGAGTTACAGTCCGGACACGAATTGGAAGTGGGGACGCACAGACGGACAGACAGACGGACGGTGCGATTTTAATATGCCACCCTTCGGGGGCATAATAAAATGAGACTTTATCTACAATAATGAATTGTAAAAATTAATTATTGGTTATGGTCTATCCTACGGCACTTACAACACTATATAAATTCATAATCTATTATTTTGCCTGTTGCAAATCCTGTATGATACATGTAAGACCTATAGATCCAATATAGACCTTTTAGCAGGCTGATGAAATTGCCTGTTCAGGCTTTCGAAAATCAGTTTTTCTGAAAATTGATTTTCCTCAGTTTAATAGAAAGTGTATGAATACATCCAGTATGACAAGGACATCTTCAAAAAAAATGGTAATTTCAAAACTGTTCATGCTGTCCTGCAAAAATTTATCTCCAAATTGTCAATTAGTACATTTTTTCACATTTTCTTCAAAACTAATGGACAGAAAGTTCTTTAACAGCTCAAATTCAATGTAAATGCACTTAATTATAAAGAAACCAAAATATAAATGCACAACGGTACACTTTCAGTTTGTTGCGCTGGAGTGTAGCTTTTTCTGATTTCACATATAAAATATATGGAAACTGAAAGTAGACATGCAAATATGCTGGTACAAAAAATGGCTTAATGTTGTCTTGTGATTTTGGGTTTATTCATGCCATATTGGTTCAAATGACATGTCCTAACTTACTTAGTAAGTGTTTCTGAATCTTCAATGGCTTAATGTTGTCTTGTGATTTTGGGTTTATTCATGCCATATTGGTTCAAATGACATGTCCTAATTTACTTAGTAAGTGTTTCTGAATCTTCCATTACGATGTGCACTAAAAAGCTTTGAAAAAAAAAATGTTTCAAACCTGATTTAAATTTGTTAACATTTCTCAAGATGACTTTCAGTCAATTGTTAATTTATTCTTTACAGCTGAACTTAACGTTATATGTTTAAAATGACTCATTTTTTTTTATTAAAGTTTATTTTTGGAAGCCTGATCGGGCAATTTCATGATTCATCAACCAGTTACAGAACCTGGATGAGAATTCTAATCACACTCCCGAAAAAATTCCCTTTTGATAAAAGAAACCTTGTAGCAGACACGTGTGGTTCTAAAGCTAAAATATACTAAGTGGGAGCATTGAAATTGAAAAGACGAACGCCCATCTGATTTAGAAGTACGAAATAATTCGAGTACGAAACAACCAAATATTGGCAGGCATTTTCCGCTGACGCGAGTAGTGCAATTGCTATCGTTTTGATGCAGTTGTACGTAAAAGCAAACCTTACGGAGTTCTCTTAAATAAGTCCCTGGATTTTGTCCTGTTCTGTTTTTCACGCAAACACACAATAATTGGTGTTTACTTTTTTGACAGTTCAAACCGGAAGTGCGTGTCGTGACACAGATCTATTGCTATGTAGCGAAAAGATTTCAATGAAAGTGAATATAAAACCCGGAAATTTTAAATGAATAATATGAAATAAGGCAGAGCCTAGAATGGGGGATTTATCAACGAGAGTGTTTTCGTCACACTGCAGTTTCGTCTAACTGAATGTTTGTAGCAAACTTGAAGTGTTTTCGTCTAAGCAAGATTAATGAAAGTTGAATGAAAATCGGGGCCTGTAGAGTGTGCAATATCAGGTCACTGCGACCTTGACCCCAAAAGAATAGGGACCATTTTCATGTTGCAGGCAACCTTCTGTCAGAGCAAGTTGAATGAAAATATTGACCTGTAGAATGTTATCAAGGAAACTCCCTTAACCTTTGACCCACTGACGTCAATACAAAAGGGATCATCTCGGGTTGCAGGCGACCTTCTGAGCAAGTTTCATGAAATTCAAATGAAAATTGTGACCAGTAGAGTGTTATCAAGGGAAAGTTTACAGACAGATGGACGGACATATTTGAACCAGAGTCTCCCTATAGCCAGATATGTATTTAGCACAATACGTACTATGGGTCTAGGTTTCTCTGATCAGCTGTGCTATCTGACCTCTATCTCTGGCACCAATTCAGTGTTTTCCTATACACAGAATTATATTTATCATGTCATTACTATGACAACTGTCTGATAAAGCCATTGTCCTGTCAGGCGCTGAGAACAGCACACTTTCTCAGTTAGTGACATGAAAATACTTTTCCTTGTTTAAACCTATAATAAAGTTCGAAGACATCAAATATTTTAAGTTCTCCAACTGTTTGCCAGACTACTTTTACAATGTTTATATTGTCACAGCATTATTTAAAAAAAAATGAAAAAAGTTAACATGAAACAATGATTTAAAAAGCTGCTTTTCCTCTATTTATTTCTGAATTTTCACATTTTCTGCACATCGTATTAATCAATTTGTTTAAAAACTAAAACAATCAATATAAATTATAAATTTCAGCAAAAGAAAACAACAAAAAATCTTACAAGTAAACAAAAAAATGCAGTTGATGAAATTGCAAGCTGGTCTTCGGTCACCACAGTCCAGTATACAACGCGTTGCAGTTGGGTTTGCCCGTTCGCTATCTTGGCAATCGATACAGTTATAATCTTACGTCACTCATAGCGCAGTTTTTAAACTATTATTAGAGCTAGTTTATAGGTTAACTCCTCCCCATTCAAGGACATTTAGGTGCGAGCGTCCAGCTTCTTTCTCACGTCGTCAATTTGCTCCGCCCAAAAACCCGCATGGTATACTTCACGTATGTATTTTAATGCAAGTGACAATGTTAAACATAGTTTTCTTTGCGTATTTTGTAGTGACTTCGAGATAAATTATATAGATCTTCTGTTTTATTTAAAATGTTGATTAATATATACTCTTTTAAAAGAGACCTCTTTCAATCACAGCGATTGAGCTACGGTATCATTGCATTTATTATAAGTGTAGACCGTAAGTTTATGAATTAGTATACATGTAAATTATGTTCACGGAACTTTACACGCATTAACATGTTATCCTACATAATTCATAATGACGTCTGGTGAATAAAAATGTATTGTGATGCATTTTTCATAAAATGCGTTTTTCAGTCTGTTTCTCAACTCGCCTTGTCAATTTTGTTTGCCAAAGTGGAATTCAAACAAAATGTCGACGAAAGTTATTAAATTGACGAAATTATCAATATAACTGATTTCGCAGCGTGAAAAATATGTTTGTCTCCGGCAGTACTGGAACTCCTTTATTTCGCAGAGCGTCGCCACAAAAGCGAGGTCATGTCATGGGTAATGAAGTCTACTGACATACTAAGTATATAACGCCGTACTGTACGTACTGACATATTCAGTGCATCTGCCAAAATCTGTACTTGTACGGACATTGTATTATCATAACCAAGTTCCCTCTGAACTAGACAATTTTCCCTTGTGAACAATGTTTTTACTTTAATCGGTGTGCGGTTGAGTTTAAGAAAAAAAACAAATCAATGAACAGGGGCGTAGTTACTTCGGCCATAAAAATGAAACGGCAGACATGACAGTCAGAAGATTAACGACGATTATCTAATTTGTTTCACTTTATCTCATATATTTACATATTTCAATTCTTTTTTATTCCGACCAATATAAAAATTTGTAGATGAGTATTGGATACTGCACCCTGACCAATCCAATTTACCGCGCGAAATGTTGGACACATTACTGCAGAGTTACTCGATTACTCAAAACTTTGTAATAACTCTTAACTAACTAGAATTATTTCGGCTTTTTTCACATTTTGAAGAAGAAACATTCGACGAATGATAAAGAAAACATATTTAAAGAATCTGCGGGAAAACGACAGTCTTAGTGCCCCACTGTGTTCCTTTAATTGTTCGTTTTGTCCTCGTGTGTTTGCTTTGTATGCTAGTGTGTGTTGGTAGTGTATGTGTGTGTGTGTTGGTGGTGTGCACTTCTGGGTGCTGTGGGGTTCGTTTTGGGGAGGCTGCGTTTTTGGTACGTGGCATTCCCTGTTTGATATTATTTTTGTTTTTAGTGAAACATTTTGTTTTGCACTGGCCGCTGTGTCGTCAGTGTCACTGAAGTAAAATATACACAATAATCTTATATATCCTGGATGTACTCATGCGTACTAATTTATGTTCTGTTATTATTTTTAGATGGCTATCCAAATAGTCATAACTATGATAATCATTAGTTTAAATCGTTATATGACATATGATTAACTCGCACATGCACGCGAGTCAGTAAAATCACAAGAAGCTCTCGGAAAATCAACATTTAATGTACATTTGTACATATATATATGATAACTTGGTAGAGTGCTAGTCTAACTATTTCGACTTCGAAGGCAAACCGATTTTATAGGCTGATATTTTCAAAAAAACAAAAATAATATCAAACAGGGAATGCCACGTACCAAAAACGCAGCCTCCCCAAAACGAGCCCCACAGCACAAGTTGTTCACCTTCTAGTTATAAATATAAGATCTGTGAAAGGGGTCACACTGAAAAAGCCAAATTTATTAGGCTATTGGAGTGCTGCTGTATATGTCCAACCCATAGTACAGAGGGGGTCCGACATGTCTGACACGGGACTTTCTGCTGTCAGACAAGCGGCTTTTCTGTGCCGGGTCCCGGTTGTCCGCAGGCTAGTCGAAATGTTGAGGGAAAAAAATTAAAACGAATAAATATTGTACGAAAGTCCTGTTTTACCTAGCCCAAACATTTTAGATCTATTTGCAGTATTGGGATAACATTTTAATCTTGCTTACTTAAAAAGTGCGCTGTTAACGTGTTTTATTTTTATTTGTATGCACATGTATTACCTCGTGGAGTAGCCTCAATATTTCGATTGCAAGATAGAAATTATTTTACAAACTGATATTGCATCTAGCCTGCCTTTGCGAAGGGCGGCCATCGTATGTAGCAAAAAGCACTTGCGTGCAATTAGTTGGGCTATTCGTTGAGGTACGCAATAAAACTTCCAAAGTCTATTTCATAAAATTTTAGGAAAGTTTCATCAATTAGTGTACACCTGACTCCGCCATTTACCAAATGGCACTTTAATATATACTTTAGCCGATACTGCTTCTGTTATGACTTTATTTTTTTCTTTCCACGTTCGGAACGTGACATCAGAATCAAATAAAGACTGATCGCATGCGCCCCTATTTGACCTTTTCAATGAAAGAATGGAGGGAAGAGTTAACCGATATCTACATGCTCTATTAATAGTTTCAGATTCGCCTTTGTGTGACGTAAGATTGTAATTGTATTGATTGCTAAAATAGCGAGCGGGCAAAGCCAACTGCAACGCGTTGTAAACATGTGGCTGAACTTCACTATTCATTTCAGGATGAGAGTCATGGAAGAGCGTTTGATTAAGATCAAAGCTTTATTGTCATATTTTACAGATTCAATTGTATTTATTTATTTATTTCAACTGATTAAGAGTTTATAAATATGAACACTTTCTTAGAAATCTCTCAATTGTCATAAAATCTATGAAAAGTTGTCAAAACTAGAACTGTCACAAGAGTGACGAATTATACCCCCACAATACAGCTTTGTCACAGAAGTATGGCAACCATAAGAAAGGAATGGCCACAAGGACATACATTTCAGTTATTATACAATAAGTTGTGTAAATGTATTGTTTTAATAGCACACAAAATATGTAAGGTTGGAAAGTATGGATTATTATTAAATTTAATAGGTTTATTTCAAACATGTTAATATCACTAACCTCCCTATCAAATTTCATGATCCTAGCCCCAAGCGTTCTTAAGTTATCATCCGGAAACCGTTTAACTGTTCCGAGTCATGTGACCTTGACCTACAGACCTCAAAGTCAAACCTGACCTGTATTTCATGATGTTACACCTGTGTACCAAAAATTATTTCAATAGGTCAAGCCTTTCATGAGTTATCATCCGGAAATAGTTTTACTGTTCAGGATCACTGTGACCTTGACCTTTGGCCTACTGACCCCCAAGTCGAACTTGACCTGTATTTCATGATGTTACAGCTGTGTACCAAAAATAATATAAATCGGTCAAGTCGTTCAGGAGTTATCATCCGGAAACCGTTTTACTATTCCGAGTCACTGTGACCTTGACCTACAGACCTCAAAGTCAAACCTGACCTGTATTTCATGATGTAACACCTGTGTACCAAAAATTATTTAAATCGGTCAAGTCTTTCATGAGTTATCATCCGGAAACCGTTTTACTGTTCAGGGTCACTGTGACCTTGACCTTTCACCTACTGAACCCAAAGTCGAACTTGACCTGTATTTTCTGATGATGCACCTGTGTATCAAAAATTATTTGAATCGGTCAAGTCGTTCATGAGTTACCATCCGGAAACCGTTTTACTGTTCAAGGTCACTGTGACCTTGACCTTTGGCCTACTGACCCCAAAGTCAAACTTGACCTGTATTTCATGATGTTACAGCGGTGTACCAAAAATTATTTAAATTGGTCCAGTCGTTCATGAGTTATCATCCGGAAACTGTTTTACTGTTCAGGGTCACTGTGACCTTGACCTTTGACCTACTGACCCCAAAGTCGAACTTGACCTGTATTTTTTTATGTTGCACCTGTGTACCAAATATTATTTAAATTGGTCAAGTCGTTCATGAGTTATCATCCGGAAACCATAAAACCAACAGACCGACCGACCGACCAACCGACAAGCTCACTCCTATATACCCCCCCCAAACTTCGTTTTGTGGGGGTATAATCAATTTTGATTGAGTAGTATCTTCCTCCCTAATCAACACACTGTTTTTAGCAGCCGGAAAAAAAGCTCATAGAAAGACGTTGTAATTTTGTTGATGAACGCGTAATCGTCATTATAAAAGCTGACGTCGCTACTTTCGAGTTCATCCCCGATAGCGACGTTATGGTATGGGCGTCGCCATCTTGGATTCAGCGACGTCACGTCAGTAACATTAAGGCCTATGGGAAAAATAACACAAATTCAAATTTTGACTAAAATATCAAGTTAATCAAAAAATGAAAAAGTGGCCTGGAGATATTAATTTTCCAATGATGCTGATGTAGTTTATTTTGATGATCCGTGCATATTCGACAGACTGTAGTTTATTCCTGTTATATGAACCCATAACTTGCTTACAGTATGTCCCACCTACAAACATTATTTGCTTTTAAATGAATAGAGATGGGGGTTGTGTTTGATTCTCATAGAAGACAATGTGCTATATTTTTACAAAATGACAAACTATTGTGTTTACGAAAAATAGAGCAAAGTTTTATGTGCGTTAACTACATCTTCTGTTCATATAGTCCTAGAGGCCAGATACGGAGTGTATCCGTATAGTCCTAGAGGCCAGATACGGAGTGTATCCGTATAAACACTAAGTTTTTTAGGCCCATTGAATCTTTCAGTACTTTGATTTGTACTCATTGTGCAGTTTTATGAAGTATTTTAATTGGGTAGACGCGCATATAAACGATTACTTTAAAATCAATTATTTGAATTAACTTTTTTGCATGGCATTTATCAGTTACAATACTTAATAACATGCATGCCGTCATATGACACTTTCGATTTGTATGCGCAGTGATTAGAAAAAAACAAAAATAATATCAAACAGGGAATGCCACGTACCAAAAACGCAGCCTCTCCAAAACGAGCCCCACAGCACCCAGTCTAATTTATTTGACGTTAAAGCCATCGAGATAGCATTCTATCTATCTATCTATCTATCTATCTATCGCTCTATCTGTCCTTCGATCTATCCTTCGATCTATCTATCTATCCATCCATCCATCCATCTATCTCGATCTATTGATCGATCGATACTGCCAACCCCTCTCGCGAGTATTATAGGCAGGACTAAAGTGCACGTCGGCACGGACCTTCATACACATATATGTGTAAATGTTAGTATATAGTGAAATGATAAAAAAAACTGGCAGTAACTTTTGTCCGGTTAAAGTGAGACTTAGAAGAAAGTACCCAGTCAAAGGTTAAAATATTAGCATTATTGAGAACAGAAATAAAATTAAAAGATAAAAACATTGATCATCTGACTAATACTGAACATTTACCACAGCCTGCTTGAACTGGCCAAGGTCAGGTAGAGTAGCAATGTTACGTGGAAGCTGGTTCCAAAGAGTGATACTATGTGGGTAAAATGAGTACTTGTGGTAATCAGAGGTAACCTGTATCTGCCTTAGGGACAGTGAGTGCATGTGCCTGATGAATCTGATAGGTGTTTGTACGTAGGTTGGACGTCTGATTGCTACGATGTTGTGATATATTTTGTTGAAACATAATGAGCCTGGAGTCGAATCTCCTTTGCTGCAGGGACCGCCATCCCAGATCACCCTGATTGCTGCAACACTCGAGAGAGTGAGGAATGGTTACGTTTTACCCACCGTATTCCACGCCTCTGGACCATCTCTATGTTATTGATATTGGTTTTTGTATAAGGGCTCCAGCTGGTAGAAGCATATTCTACCTGTGGCCGGACAAGGGACATGTATGCCAGTTCTTTTACTTTTTCATTGCTGGTAGTTATATTTCGTTTGATGAATCCCCGAGTTCTGTCGGCATTGGTTGTTATCCTTGAGATTTGAGTATTATAGCTAAGATCTGTGGATAAAGTAAGACCAAGATATTTAGCATCAGGGACAGGTTCTAAGGCTTGGCCATGAAGATAGTATTCATTTTTAATGACATTTTTATTATTAGTGATGTGTAGAATTTTGACGGGTTAAACTCCATGTCCCACTGCTTCTCCAAGGCCTGCATATTGTTAAGATCTTGTTGCAGGGATTGAGAATCTGAGAGTGAGTTGATGGTGAGGTATACCGCAGTGTCATCTGCAAAGAGTCGAACTTGGGATTTAGAAACAGGAGAAGGAAGCTGGTTGATGTAGATTAGGAAGCAGAAGGGCCCACGAACGGAGCCTTGAGGGACCCCAGAAGTAACAGGAACTTCTGTGGAACAATTACCGTCTAGGACAACAGTCTGGCTTCGACCAATCAGAAAGGAGCGTATCCAGTTGAGCGTTCGTAGAGAGACGCCATATTCTTGAAGAGTGTGGAGAAGTTTGAGGTGGTTAACCTTGTCAAATGCCTTACTGAAATCCAAAAGAATAAGATCTGTTTGTTTACCAGAAGCGATGTTGTTGGCAAGGTAGTCTGTTAACTCAATTAGTTGAGTTTCGCCTCTCTCTGAATCCATGTTGAAGGTCATAAATTATGTTAAAAGTGTTGACGTGTGAAGATAGATGAGAAGCAATGATGTGTTCGAGAGTTTCACAGAGAATATAGGTGAGGGAGGCCGATAATTAGCTGGGTCACTGGTGTCACCTTTTTTTATACTAATTTATTTTAGCTCGATTGTGAAGAAAGCTTGTATCGAGTCACTCTCGAGTCCACTTCCTGGAAAAACCAGTACATTGGACATACGTTGGCCCTTGTCCAGTCACGGGGAATAAAAGATTTCAAAAAGATTTCTGAAAGAGAACAGTTATGATATTTGCAATTTAATGCCTCAGCTCCTTCAACACAGTTGGACTGATCTTATCTGGGCCCGCTGCTTTGTTGGCTTTGAGGTTGGCAAAAAGTTTAGCAACACCAGATTTGCTGATAGAGATGGCATGCATCTGAGGGTATTTAAAGCATTGCATAGGGTTGAGATATCTTAATTTCTGGATACATTTTTGTTTCAAAGATAACGGTGATGTTCCAGAGAACACTGATTGAAACTGATGGTTTAGTTGTTAGCCTTGTCAGTATTATTTGATTTAAGAATGCCTGTTATTTGATCTTTAAGTGGAGAAACATTTTGGGAGTCTTGCTTGGATTTTTTTTTATTAATGTATATAGTTTTTTAGTAGAGTAGAAAGAAGTTTACTTTGCGTGTCAGTGCCATCATTATCAGTAATGTCAAGAATGTTTCCTAGGTAGGAATTGTAGGATTTTTTATTTAACGAGAGCTTTTATTTTCATGAATTTACTCCATTGTACTAGTCTCAATAATTCGACTCCAAACGCCGACCCATTTTACATACGGACATTTTATAGATATCTGCGCTTTCGGAGGCTGGATAGCGCCTAGCAAAAAATATAACAATATATTCACCCGTTGAGTACAATTATTTGGACTATCCATTGTTCATGATTAGATTTCTTTTTCTTTACCTTTTGATAAAGGTGGTCTCTTTTCTTAATTAACTGTTTTAGTCCTTTTGTTACACATGGTAATCACTTTTTGGTTCCAATTCTTTTCAATGGTACATATTTTGATATTCCAGCTTCAATCATTTTTTTTAATTGAGCCCATAAGCCCTGAGCTGAAAGAGAGTCTGATTGTTGTGTTATTTCTTGGCTGGAAGTTTGCATAAAAGTCCTAAACTCTGGTCAATTTGCTTTATTATAGAGGTGACAGATTCTGGGCTTCTTAGTCCCAGTAAGGTATGACAATATTAGGGTAAGAACGGAGTTCACCCACAAGCTCTCTTTTTTAGCTGCTTTCCGCTTTTCATTATTCTTTAGACTGGTTTTTTATTTAACTTCCTTCAAATGAAGAGCTGATTAAACGCGCTGAAATTTGTTTCGTAACTCGAAAAACATTACAACACAAAGTCAAAACGGGCGGTAGGAAAGCTTTGTAAATTTGGTCGTAAGGTTGAACTGTATGAAATTTTTCACGATTGCATCATGCCTACCTTGAGGAATCGCAAGTCTGCAGTAAAATCGGAAGAAACTGCTGTGACGCACAAAAGAAAAGCAGGGACCAGGACCAGAGCACAGGTATTTTGTGTTTGACACATGTGTACTTTATAGATCCCTTTTTGGAATACCTATTACAGAATCTAATTTGAATATAGGAAGTGTCTCCATGTCCGGTCCTGGACGGGGAGATCCAGAGTCTCCCCGTTCGGTAAGTGGACTTGTACAGTTCACGCAAGGTGTTTTTTCTAAATGTCACCCAGACACCGCGACAAAAATTCATTCTAGGTGACCAGACATGGTGCCATGGTCACCCTAAAAAAGTTTTGGTCACCTTAACGGCCACTGCGATCATTTACGATGCGCTGAAATATGCGGTCGCGGTGATTTACGGTGGCCGGTCGCGGTGAATCATGGTGACCAACTCGACTGGAATAAAGTATTTTACAATTATTTTATTATAGTTATTGATGTACAAAATGTAGAATACATCAATTTCTGTAAATACATTTAATTTTTCATCTACGGTAGACAGTAGTTGTGCGTCTCTATTAATAGCACGTCGCCTCCGCGGTATTTCCGTTGTGAATTGCCGCTAGAGTTTCACTGCGTAAAAATCATCATTTTTAGATATAATTGTTTCAAAACGTTTTCTTTCCTACCTGAACTTAAAATATTTATCACGTTTATGTAGATTTAAAATAATTATCCACGTAAACAATGTGCCATAATTGGTCAATCTTTTTATTCCCAACTCGCCTTTTGCCAATCACAGTGGGTGTGAAAAATATTGCCTGTAATAAAGGATGACATATTTAACTCAAACAATTGTAAAATTGTTTGCAAACCCAAGCTATTTCACACAATTACTTCTGAAAGATAACTGTCAAAATTGAGCGAATATGCATATTTTTTTTGTCTCTCGTGTTACGAAAGTCGACAGACAATGCATCGAAAGTGCGTAAATATTTCAATTATTGTAATAATTATTATCCCATGTTCGTAAATTAGTAAACAGGCTGGTAACATTGCCCAATCGGGCTTAAAAGCCCAATCAAGCTTTTATTGCCCGATCAGGCTTAAATTTATCAATAGAAATTATCTTGTTTGTAAATATTTTGTTAAGTATTTTAAAGATAACATCTGAAGTCCTAGAATATGTTACATGCAACATTACAGTATGTTGGAAGTCAACATCGCCCAACCATAATCAGCCACTTTTCGCACCAGAATTCTAGCACTTTTACTTTCACTATCCATATACTTTTAATGTAAAATAAGCAAAGCCTCTTGAGCAAAAAAGTGTAAGTTTTATTTGGATAAAAAGTAGGTGTTAATACACCCTTTCAATTATTCAGTAATTTGAATTATCTGCCCTTTGATGACGTCATGCGGGGATGCGCCTTTAAAACGAGATAATGGCGCAAGCGTGATTGTTGACCACTGCATATATTATTTCATCGAAGGAACGCTAAATCTAGGTATTTTTGTAGCTTTTACAGCTTGAAACTGTCGACATATACCATATAGAGATAACTTAAATGAAATCATAGTGGAATGACGAAGACAAGTGAATCAAATGTTTGCGCGATTTAACCGGAAGCTTTTTTATACTTAGTTTTTAGCGACTGGTGATATGCAGTTGTAGATATGTAGCAAAACCAGTTGGTACTACAATTGACTCACCTAAAAGTAATTACTTTATTTATTTAGAAATCTACAATAAAGAACAAATAAAGGAACTGCTACAGAAAGTTTGTCTTTGCTAACATCACTTTTCATGACTGGCATGAAGAAATCATTGTCAGTTTTTACATCATCAGCAGTGATAAGCACCAGGGCACAGTCTTGAGTTTAGCACTTGACCATCAATTGATATATTTTGCTACATACATGTACATTATTCAAACAATTATTTTACTATCCTAAGGCTTAAGACATTTTTCTCTCTTTTATTCAGATCATTGTAGGTTCCCAATTGTCAAACCAAATTTCCTACGTGTAGGTGGCAACTGTGCAGCCTCTTTAAATATTCTGTTTTTGTTTGATAATATCCCAAACTGGGAACAGTCATCCACGGCGTTGGGATCTCGGACACAAAATATTTAGTTAAGAAAACAAGTACTGTGTATTTTATATTTATAATTAATTTGTTTAATATTTTCATTCTGGGAAGGGCCGTTTGCTAAGTTGAAAGAACTTGTGGCCCAACAAATTGCATTTTGTTTCGTTGTGTATATATGTCATTGTATTAACATATGTGTGTGTTGAAAAGTAAAAGATGATTAAGCTAAACTAATAATCTGTTACTCTTGATTTGTAAAATGAGACAGATCTAGTAATATCAAGGCGTGACAGTAGCGCTTCTTAGATTTCATATTAGATTTCATCTCAGTTAACACTAGTTTCACACTCAACCATAAATTCACATAAATGCTACATATCAATAACTGGTCACAAAATTTGTCACTAATTGGTTAGCTGTTTATGCGATCACTGGACCTTTCATAGGGGTTTTATGGCACTCTGTGTATTGTACATGATTATGCCCAAGGGCATTTCGTGGCCACCTGATCTTTTATGACATGTACACTGCAGTAGGGCACCAATTAATTGTAACACACATCTTATTAAAATTGACAATGTTATTATCACTAATAGTTCACATTTTAACACGAAAACAGTTTGCTGTATGATGCAACTTTCAAGTTAAAAGTATTTATGTTGCACATTTATGTTGTACCTTTCATTTTAGTTTTCATTTCATAACCTTACATTGATGAAAACATATATTTATAAATTGCATGGAAATGAAAAAAAGATGGTGTTTATAAAAGTTAATATTTCTAATTATGTCATTGATTGTTAAAACAGTAGGCCTTAGTAACATAATTAGTCCAGACATATGGCAACTTTTTACGGTAAACGAACATTATCCCCTTAGCAGGAACCGTCTATAGAGTATTCCTGCCCCATAGCTCATACTTTTTTAAAAATGTTTCTTGACAATAATTCTCACTAAACCATGCATTAATTACTTTAATTCATGTAAATCACGTTATTCATTTTTGTTTATTTCAAAGCAGAACAATTACAGCATCCGTAAACTTTATTCGAAAATACACCAGTTTTTTTCTAAATAATCGCCTTTTTTCACAGTTAACATATCTATATATATATTATGATTATGATAATTACATAGAAATGATGTATAAAATGACAAAATTATTACCAATTACGGTGTAAAAACTTGTTTAACCCGAGTGATGTTTACAAACTATTAAGAAGCAAGTGTCAGCGATGGTTTCATTTGTGCAATTTATCATCGTATGACGTCACAGCCAGTAAGGGACGCAACTCTTGGTCGGTATATTATCGATTAATTGAAAGGGTGTATAACAAGGGAACACCAGCTGAAGATATGTAGGACTTTCAAAGCAATTCATTAAATATTTCTTGATATATTTATATAAATCTTAGTTTCTTTTCATAAATTTAAGCCCAATCGGGCAATAAAAGCTTGATTGGGCTTCTAAGCCTGATCGGACAATGTTACCAGCCTGGTAAATGCATAAAATGATCTAGATTTATATTAAACAAGTTCCGAATGTTGTGTTTCCAAAACAAAATTACCGTCGGCTATATTTGGTGTCCCGCAAGGTTCAGTTGTGAGACCTCTCTTTGTTGCAAATTAATAATAATTTTATTATTTCGTACGGATCACACAAACAAACCGAATATAACGGGAATGCACATTATAAAGAAAGAAATGTTGAATATCAAAACGAGTTGCTTGTTGGCAGAGTACTTTTTGTTTTGTCATTTACGATCGCCTCTAACTTTTAAGTAACTGCCAACGCCAATTCTTTCCTAGTAACATTTTTTTTTTCATTTTGACAAAGTTATTGTTACTGCAAAGTTTTTCTATATCAAAGATAAAGCCGCAGGTGTCATTAGATCAAAGAATACCGCCGCGATGCCCGGTTTGTTTGATCTTAGTGAGCACGTGACATTAAAAAAAGTCAGTTTGCGACATTGACAATATGTTGATATTTTGGATTATTAAATCATGGAATAGATAAAATAAGTTTGTTTTTGTTTCCAGTCGGGAATGTTTTGCCATAAATAATGCTTTTAGGCTTGACCCAGAAAATTGACATTTCATTCCTTGTGTTTATGTTTACATGTAGCATTGACTGAACGGGTGTAGAGAACCTCATTAAATATTGATAATATTTCAGATTCCTATGCTGCTGTAAAAATCAAACAGATCACCGTCTGCATGTTGAAGGATTTATCTTGTCTACAGTAATTCTTATTATTGTATTAAATCCATCAAATACAGCCTAAATACCCAAACATGTGTTGCATGTCTTTCTAGACGTCCACACAATACATTTACATGCACTCAGAAGGGGTTTATGGTTGATTTCTACGTAACTATTAAGGGACATACATTCTAAGGATCAGAGGGTCCCAGGTTTGATACCCACCAGTGCCACAGTAGTTTTGTCCTTGATTCTTTAGGCAGAGATTGATTTCACGAGGAAATTATTATGAATCTCAAAAGCGATTAATATAAGCTGTAAGGATTTCTTATGGAATTGAGAGTAAATCAGTATAAAAGACAAACAACTAAATAGCAATTCTGAGATAAAATGAGTGGCGATTAGTAGAAGGGTCATTAACCTCGCTAAAATGCCCAACACTATGTCCTGGAATAAGGAATTTATCCGAAGCGGCAAAAGGTCTATTGATCAACTTACTATTACAGGGCATTTATTTTCATAATTCAGAATTTACAGCTGACATTCTGTTTGAAAAATGTGATTTGCAATGGTAAAGTATGTTAAGTTTTTGTAGATAATCATAAAAATTTGAGGTTGCACTGAGCTTGTGATCCTTCTTGTTTAAAATGCAATGTGCCAACATGAGGTTACCATGATTTAATGTATCTCAATTTCTCATTTCGCAGGTCACTAACAGCCCCCAAAAATCAGCGTCAAAACGTGTCAAAATAGAGGAGCCAGTGGCTGACTCTGATAGTGATGCATCAGATTTGGAGGTAAATCTGATCTGTGTTGTTAACGAAATCAAAATACACAAGTAAAATTATATTTCTTCCTTAAGTGTTAACTAAGATGTAAAATTCATCTTGCAGATCAGAATGTTTGCCTTGATGATGTTTAAATAGATTTCAGAACTGGGTCATGCAGAGTCAAAATCTAGGTCAGCAGACCACTCAAAAAACCTTGTTAAGAATAGTAAATCCACATTTTAGCAATAAAGTTTGTCAGAATATTTGTCTTGATAACTCTATTTCTAAATAGAAAAACCTTCATAACACATTTTTGTACCCAATTATGAAAGTGTGTCAGAATGTTGTCTTGATGATTTCAGACTGTAAAAAGTTGGTCATGTTTGTGTTAAATGTATTTCAGTACAGGGTAATCAGATTAAGTATGACATATCTAACCACACTTTCTTTTATACAGAACTTTGATATTGACTATGCAAAAAGAAGGAAAGAAAACATCCGTCTAAACCAAGAATTCTTTGAGCAGTTTGGCTTGAATGAGGTATGCTGTATCATTGATTCCATAATTATGAGCTTGGTTATACATGTGTACATTGTCATAAGATTTTGATTCATTCAGTTGAACCTTTTGTCAGGGGTCACTTCTTTAAAGAAGTATCCTAATTGGCCTTATTTATATTAAATACATGTACATTTGTAGTGAACAGACACATGCTCAAAGTGGCCACCTTGATGCATTCTTTTGATGTTTGCTTAAGACAGGTTTGACTATTGTACTTTGGGTAATATTCACAGTAATTTATTTTTCAAAAATTTTCCACTGCTAAATTAAAATTCTCCTTTCACAAATAAAAAATTTACAAATAAGTCTGTCTGCTAAAACAATCATGAAATATTTGTGTGCCAATTCACAATATGGTGGTATGTACGTAGATATATATTTGCATCGCAGGTAATTAGTAATTATTGTTTATAAATATACATTGTATAGTTTGTGTGTTATAGACATGAATGATTATGTTTGACTTTGAGTCACAAAAGCATTGGTTATATTTTAGGCAAGACAAGACTTACTTGCTACTCAAGTGAAGAAAAACAAGCCAACACAGAGAGGATTGAAAAGGTATTATTTTGAATGATTTAGTGTGATTAAATGTTAACAGAAAATTAAAACTTGTGATTCAGAAACTTGTATGACTTTGAGTAAGTCAAGAAAATAAGAGCCTAAATTCTGGTTTCAAAAAAAAAATTTTTTTTTTTTTTTTTTTTTTTTTTTTTGGGGGGGGGGGGGGGGGGGGGGGGGGGGGGGGGAAAATTTTTTTTTTTTTTTTTTTTTTTTTTTTTTTTTTTTTTTTTTTTTTTTTTTTTTTTTTTTTTTTTTTTTTTTTTTTTTTTTGGGGGGGGGGGGAAAAGAAAAAAAAAAAAAAAAAAAGGGGGTTTTTTTTTTTTTTTTTGGGGGGGGGGGATTATTGGGGGGGGGGGGGGGGGGGGGGGGGGGGGTTTTTTTTTTTTTTTTTTTTTTTTTTTTTTTTTTTTAAAAAATTTTTTAATTTTTAAAGGGGGTTTTTTTTTTTTTTAAATATTTTAAATTCACACCCACCAAAAATGCTTTATAAAACTACAAAAATTAAACAGGGAAGGGGGGCAAAATTTTCCTTTTAGGGAAATATTTAAAAACTGATAGTTTGTCTCTGACACTGCTCTCAGCAAATGATTCTTCCTTTACAGTCAGTGCAGATCATGATCAGCCTGCACATCCATACAATCCAATCGTGATCTTTACTGTTAACTTTTCAAGTTGCTTTTACAGTGAGCACCCCAACGAAAATATAAGGCACTGTCCACTGTGACAATGGACAAATCTATTCCACGATCTTCACTGTTTGCTTTTCAGTGAGAAACATTGCAGTGAGCACCCTTATCAAATTAATGGTATTGTTTAAACTAAGAGACAAACCAGTCTATTTTAACACTTAAGCAAATTAACTAAGGATCTGAGCAGTGTGTTGTAGGTGCAAGTGGTATCTTTCAGTTTCATTTGTTCCCAGTGAGATTACATGATAGAGATTAAGTTGTTATGTTGTGTTTTTAGGGAGAAAGTACCGGTAGAGGTTCTGCCACGAAGAACAAGTCTCCGCTTGCAGAATAAGACACCAGAGGGCATAGAGTTACCGCCAGAAGCTCTGATAAATAGAGCAGCATATACCCCTTATGAACCAGTAGAACGTGTAGGTAGTGAAGTGGTATTTGTAGCTGTATTTGGTATTGTCTTTGTGCTTTTGTCTGTAGCCATATTGATTGGCATTGTTGCCATTTAAGACTATGAAGTTTTTTAATCAAATAAGTCAGGCATGAACCTATTTGAGCAAAATGTTGGAACAGAGTCTGTGGTGCATTCCAAGTGTTTCTATAAATTAATTTAAACAAAAACTTTTAAGAAGGTTTTCTGTGGTCATATGACAGCTTTCTATATGTAAATCAAAGGGTTCTCTGTAGGATTTTGAAAGTAGGAGTCCAGGACTCCTATGTCTGGAAGGACATTTTAAGTACAGCGCGCTGACCCAAAACGAAGATTGGCTTCTTCATGAATGTATTACAGTATTGCAATGGTATGATATAAATAGATTACCTGGGATAACACAAGGAAACAAAAGAGAGTTTTTTTATCAACTGTATTGTTTTCAAATATGAACATATGCAAAATATATACAAAACAAGCTATAAGCAATGCCAGTGTGATCTCTCAGTTGATGCTTTAATTCTGTATTTGACCAAATGCGTTGCGGCCGTGTATCTTTTGCCATGAGACGTTATGTATTTAGATATTGGACTCTTCAAGATACATTTATGTGATAGTGCATAATGCATTGGTAATACATGAAGAGTATAAATCACCATATGGGCTCGGGCTATGCTTTAATACCACTTTTCATCAAAGGACATTGTACACAACTTGAAAACATGCTAGTTACAAGCCATAATTATGTGAAAAAGTCTTGAATATGTGATTGACTTCGGTAGGTTTGAGCAAGAAAAGGTTTCTGATGGTGACGCCTAAATGAAACACTGATGACAACTATTTGTAAATATTTGTATTTTCCCTTCACTTATAAAGCTGCGACCTCCAGCCGGGCCTCTTCAGATGAGAGATTATTTACATGGGTCCACAAAGAGCGAAAATCATGAGGAGATATGTGAAGCTGTTAACAGTCTAAAAACAAAACCAATCAAACCCTCTTCTGTTGATCTGGAAAGGTAAGTTTATTTGCTAATGTTAATAATATCTGCATTTTTACAGACATTATTTAAGGCACGTAAAATTCTAAATTTAACCAGTTCAGTTTAACCTCTATCCCACTGGCAACACACGTGTCTGTGATGCTGTGCTGTATTATGTAATTTATAAGGTAATTTTCAAATATTATAAGCTCTTTTTGAGGAGGTGGGAGCTGTACCCGTCAAAGTTTTAGAAAAGAATGTGTTACTAACATGTTTTTTTTTTCAAAACAGTCGGGGACAGTGAACACTCATGCTATAGTGAAAGCTCACAATTTTAATGACACTCCTCTTAGGGGAAGTATGTACATATATTATGAAGAAATTATTAGGGGAGTAATGTTTTTTCAGCTGTTTTGGAGTCCACTTTTGTTAAAATTCCTATGATTATAGTTCTCAATTACTTACAGATATGTTGCAAACATCAGCAAGACCAGACTTGTAGCTGAGCGTGTTGCCAAAGTCGTTCCAGAAAGGACATTCTCTATCGCTGTTCATCCCTCGGACACAAAAGTTATAGCAGTTACAGGTGACAAGTGGGGAAAGATAGGACTCTGGGATGTTGTAAGTTCTTCTTTATGTAATCTTTCCAAATTTAGCAAGCAAATGTACACAGGATTTTCAGTGCCATGTCTGTAGTATCCATAGGCAAGACACAGATACTCCTACATTGCCTCTCTTTGGTTAAGGTTGATTCTGTCTGGAGTGAGTCTCGAGAGCAATTAATATTAATTTTAAGAACTTGTTTCACAATTGAAAATAAATCAGTCGGCATGAAAAAATATCTGGTTTTGCTTTTGTATTGTGTTTAAACCCATTCTGCTGGCAGAAGCTTGCTGTGACCTGATAATTGTTTGGAGTCTGTGCTTTCTTGGTGTATGTTGTAAAGATTGCTTGCAACAAGTACTTGTACTAAAACCCTAATGATTTACTTTGTTTCCCTTTAATAGTTATGTGATAGCAAGTCATCCTCAGATGGTGTATGTTGTTATGCTCCCCATTCACGACCTATCTCGTGCCTAGAGTTTCCCGTGCACACACCAGAGACGATATACTCGTGTGGGTATGACGGGAGTATGAGATGTGGAGATTTGAATAAGGAAGTCTTTGATGAGGTACATTGTGTTTAAAATTAGATGTAGAAATGCAATATTTTGATATTTGAGAAAGTTAAGCATACAAAATAAGTCTTGATATCCATGCGACTTGCAGATGAAGATTGTGAGACTTTCATGGTAGACAATGACTCGTACAGCCAGGCTGTTCTCAGTGAATCCAACTTTTGCCCTTCTTTCTGAAGAGAATTTGTCTTACTATTTCTTGTATGCTATTTAAACATGAAAACAAAAATTAATAACTGTGTAAACCTGTAGATTGTGGTTGGGTGGTTAGAATTGCCAAGTTTAGATTAATAAAAACAAAAATTGATTGTGGGTAATGGGTCCGAGTTCGGCAATGGACCATGCCTATTTGAGAAGGTTGGCAGTTTCTCATAGAGGATTGGGTTCTAGTACTGACTCATTCTTGGAACTTTTGCCAGTAAATAAGTTAAATACTTTCGAAACAGATGTTGAACACTGCAAAAGGAAAAGAAACAACCTAAATGAAGATCTACATTAACATTTCTTAATACAGTGTGTTAAATGTTTTGGAGATACCAATGCAGAATACAGAACATCAGAGTTTCCTTTGGCTATTTCATAATTTGCACCATTTTTAGGCAAAATCATCCAAACCATCCTAAATGCTTAAACATGGGTGTCGTTCTGAATTATTTTTGTCATCAAAATAGAAAAATTGTCACCAGATGTGTGATTTTATCGCACTTTGCGGCATTAACAAGTGTCAGAGAGAACCTGGAAATTAAGCGGCTGCTTATTCCATGAAGCTGGTAGCACTGTTAGATGTAACTGTACATGAATGTTCTATCAACAGGTATACAGTGTACCTGAAGAGGAGGACATTTTACTTCGTAACTTCACATTTACGTCACCACATACACTGCTGGTTTCTCAGAACACTGGATGTGTAGCACTAGTTGACACAAGAACTGACAGGTAAGTGGAAAAAGCAGACTACATATGGTGGAGTTTTGTGAGAAACGATTATGAAATTTTTCGATGTTTTAAACTGTCACTTAAAGATGGATAATATATGATACTATAGATATTTATGGCAACATCATCAAAAGTTAAGTGCCCAAAAAGAGTGATATTTTGAAGTTATTTTGTTGCCCAAACTAAAAAATTGTTTGCTTTTATCGCAATCCGCAACATTGGCTAGTGACATGGGGAAGAAGATCCTCTTCATTGCGTGTAAAAGTAGACAAGCGCTTATAGAATGAATTTTCTTTACGCAAACATAAGTCCTGTAACTACTATTATGTCCTGAATAAAGCCCTTGCTATTTAAATATTGATTTTCAAGTGTAGAAATTTTGTGAACTTTAAAACAAGCAATAGCAGTTAAATTGTTGGTGTAACATGCAAAAGAAAACTGCATGTTCATTGCATAAAAAAGGGCAATCTATGAAAATTAGACATAAAATATTACTTTTATTAATAGATACCTTGATGGAAACTTGAAACTAATATAATCATACCAGAGCAGTGAATACCATACATGTATGTTGACAGAGTAAGTTGACTGTGTTTCAAAAAATCAGTTCTTTGAGTTTGCAAGTGCAGGGTATTTAATCTGAAAACATTTATTTAAGCACGAGTGCCGAACAAACATACAGCTTACATGACCGTTCGTTGCGTACAGTGAGTTGTCATCCGACAGAACCGCATTATTTCTGCACTGCAGGTGTTGAAGGGTAAGTATTAAGGTGTCATGCCAGTTTCAGCAGTATTTTTAAATCAGCAGTCTTATAACTGGTGGAATCTTTCCTGTATTTTAGTTCACCAGAGCCAAAGTGCTGGTAGTGAACTTTTGGTCTTTTGTCGTCTATCCATCTGATGTATCTTTTCTGTAACAACTAAGCCTATTTCAATCAAACTGTAAAATTGTTGGCTTCCCCTGGGTTTGAAAATCTGTCACCATTTTTGGGGACTGTAACAGACAAGTAATTTTGCTGATGTGGCAAAAATGCGTGTCGCCTTTTTCAAATTTCTTTTGCCACTCAGCAGAAATTTGTAGCGTTTTAAGTGACAAATAATGACACGTTCTTACCTTACATAATGGCGGTTAGAGCTAAGAATGGACCAACTTTGAATATGTGTTTCCTTCTAAACTGCTTAGCCTCTTCCCTAAATTTCATGTAGAAATGTTAACTAGGTGGTCCATGTCAAGAAATTTATATAATAAACAACTGGACAGAATTTCAATGATCTCCTATACTAAGTATTGTCAGGTGTTCTTCATTTTCTCAGGTGAAAAAAATAAGGCCATTACTACCTCCTTGGTTTTCAATATCTAATTTTCACAGCTACTTTATTTCATAATTCAATCAGGCACATTGGAATATTTTAGTCGCAGCAGTGTTATGAATAACAGAAGTTTAACTCCTGATACGTTCACTTTGGGGAAAAATCTAATTATCTTGTTCATTGACTAATTTATGTATGCCGTCATGTTATTTGAAGAACAATATATGAGAACAAGCCTTTGAATCTGATTTTGTACAACTTGTTAGAACATTTGAAGTATATTAATGAAAGTAATGTTGCCATATTTTATAAGAAAAAATTATATATATAGCTGAGACATACAGCTCTCTCATATCATAGAGGAAGGCTGCAGCTTTTACCACTACCCTGCTAAATTTCTAAAATGGACTTGTCCACCATTTAATTTTGGCAATACCGTTGGCTGTTCAAAGGGGTGGTCAGAAAAAATTACAGAATGAATAGAGAACGGTGCAGATCATGATGTAGGGTGTGCAGGTTGGTCATGATCTTCACTGGTCACAAAGGCCACATCATTTGCTGCTGTAAGACCATGGGTTTTTTTTCCAAAAAAGAAAAGAGATTAAACAAAATGATTCTTCATTAAATTTTGTATTTGTTAGAAAAGACTAAAGTTTATAACACCATATTGCACATTACTAAGCTGTTTGTTTTGGGGATGTAAAAGATCATGTACAGGACCCATTTTCATGTAACTGATGAATCATGATGTCCATGTGGCACTTGTTTCTGTGAACTTTATAATAGGTCTATCAATGAATTTTAGATCTCAAAGAAAAAAACATCAAAATGTTCATAACAAATTTAAAATCCAGGAAATCAAGAACCTAGGAAATTGCTTTTGATCATAATTCCTTGAAATTTTTTGCACAAGTATTTACACAATTTTTTCATTATTTTCAACAATTTTACTGTTGGTTATGCTTATTGTTTTAGGATGATACGTGTTTGGGACCTGAGAAATGTGAAAGAAAAGAAGAATAAACATTTGTGTGAACTGACTGTGGGTAGAAGTATTCACAGTGCCTATTTCTCACCTGTTACCGGCAAATACATTCTATCTACATCAATGGATGACAGACTCACGTAAGCTAAAACAAATGTATATATGTTAACACAATAGTCATTAGGTGATACTACAGTTTTATGACATGCAGTAAAGGCTGTTTAGTTGAATCATTAATTTTCTCGCTGATTTTCACCATTTTTGATGTACAATGTTCAGTACCTTAGTTAAACCTATACTGATGTTTTACCTTTCCATCACTTCCTCATGAACCATTTAGAGGTTTTCAAGTGCTCTTTCACAAACCTTTGATTTATACAATTGATTAAGCTGTTGCAGAGAAAATCTGACATTCCCCCACTTAAGAACAAACCTGTGTTCCTTGGCATGATGGACTGGTAAGTAAGTATATGGCTAAAGAGGTAGTTAGTTGAACAGCAAGGCAGTCTGAAGTGGCCTATTGGGGTCTTGGCAAGTTCACCAGGGGGAAAATCCCACAGTTGGCCAATCTGAACATTGTAAACAAAAAAAAGAGAGAAAAAAGTTGACTGTGTCATAACAAAATAGTAAGCAACTTGTAGTTTTTTTTTCTGTTTTTATGCCCCCGAAGGGAGGCATATTAAACTCGCACCGTCCGTCCGTCTGTGCGTGTCCCCACTTACAATTCGTGTCCGGACTGTAACTCTGTCATGCATTGAAGGATTTTAAAATAACTTGGCACACATGTCTAGCACATCAAGACGACGTGTCGCGTGCAAGACCCACGTCCCTAGCTCAAAGGTCAAGGTCACACTTGGAGTATGAAGGTTATGGAATCCTCTATATATGCACACATTCGTGTCCGGACTGTAACTTTGTCATGCATTGAAGGATTTTAAAATAATTTGGCACAAATGTCTAGCACATCAAGACGACGTGGGGGCGCGTACAAGACCCATGTCCCTAGCTCAAAGGTCAAGGTCATACTTAGAGTTTGAAGGTAATGGATTCCTCTATATATGCATATACAACATTTGTGTCCGGACTGTAACTTTGTCATGCATTGAAGGATTTTAAAATAACTTGGCACAAATGTCTAGCACATCAACACGATGTGTCGCGTGCAAGACCCACGTCCCAGCTCAAAGGTCAAGGTCACACTTAGAGTTTGAAGGTAATGGATTCCTCTATATATGCATATAGCACACATTCGTGTCTGGACTTAACTTTGTCATGCATTGAAGGATTTTAAAATAATTTGGCACAAATGTCTAGCACATCAAGATGACATGTCGCGTGCAAGACCCACATCCCTACCACAAAGGTCAAGGTCACACTTAGAGTTATAGGTAATTGGAATCCTGTATATATGCATACATTTATGTCCGGACTATAACTTTATCATGCTTTGAAGGATTTTAAAATAACTTGGCACAAATGTCTAGCACATCAGGGGGGGGGGGGCGGGGGGGGGGGGGGTGGGGGGGCAAGACCCAAGTCCCTACCTCAAAGGTCAAGGTCACACTTAGTGTTTAAAGTAATGGAAAACTGTATGCATGGTTACTCTGTCATGCATGGAAGGATTTTAAAATTACATAGCACATTTATTGAGCACATGGAGAGGACACAGACTGTGAGGCACCTCTTTCGGGGGCATTCGTCACTTGTGAGGGACAGCTCTTGTCTTAAATTTCAAGTTTCATTGGGACACATACTTGATTATTATGCTTTCACATTCTGTTGGAACCAACGTTTGATCTCTTGTATTTCAGAGTATTTGACAGCTCAGATGTTGGACCTAATATCAAAGTGAAGAAAAGCATAAGGTGTGTGACACTAGAATTTATTTGAATATGTTAAAAGGTTATGGCCATGGTAACTAAGGTATTTTCAAGTTGTGTATGATAACACTACAGAGTAACTTCAGCCTCTGGCAATTCCTTGATAACGCTCTACAGGTCACAGTTTTCATTAAGCTTTAATCAGATTTGCTCAGAAAGTTCCCTGTAATGTGTAGATGATCCCTATCAATTTTGGGGTTAATGGGCAAAAATTTTTCACAAAACAGTCCAGACAGACCAGTAGAGCGAGACTGAGCAAGGCCTTTTTAAGAACAACATACATCGAAAATGCCCCATTTTAGCACAACTAATCAACATAGAGACCTTTTGTAATAAATTCCAGTGAGTATCAACCCATTCATTAATTAATTGAATGTTTACCGTACTGCAACATATTTTAAAACACTGAATTTACCTATGACTGGAGTGTATAGCTTCAACTTGTAGGTTAAGTAATTAAACTTGCAAATATTGTATTATTTATGCTTTTGAAGTAATTTAATCTGACACCATTTTTATTAAAGTGCATCTTTAATACATGTTTGTTTCTTTTGCTCTCTACCTTTTTCAGTATCTTACACTCATAGAATTCTTAATGCTTATGATCTTAAAATTATAATTGCAATGTATTTATTTCAGTCATAATAATCACACAGGACGATGGTTGACGCCATTTAGAGCAACGTGGCATCCTGCCCGCGAGGATGTCTTTGTTGTAGGCAGTATGAACAGACCCAGAGAGGTATAGTGTAAAGATAGACATATTCTTCATACACGATTGTGTCCTTAAAATAATCCTTATCACACCTGAGATGACAGATTTCATTGTTAACCTTAACAAATTGTTTACCATCCGTTTAATTTCTGCAATCGGGGGAACTGAATTCTTGAGCGATACTTACTACAGAACTTGTTGAGTCACATGATTGATTAATATGCCTAAATAGTTAAAATATGAACTTAGATTCTAGAGGCACATGTTTAAAAGTTAAGCAATACCTTCTCTACAATAAAAAAAAGTAGTCTCTCTAGCAAATATTATCTTATTATAAAAACTTAAAGTCTGGTTTTGAATTATTATATAGTTATTGTGTGCTTAAAAGTGGCCACAGTCTGGTTCATCAATCTTCAAAAGGCAAGACCAGATTTTTCACGTACCTTCTGATACTCCGTTTTCAACAAAAAATCAATATGTTTACGTGCCATCTACAGTTCAAGCTTTTATCAAAACTTACTAAAACCTACCTAAAAGTTCCATTTAACAATGTTAAAGAAATGTGGTCTTATAGGCAAAAACTTTTGCAAGGGTTATTATATAGTTATAGCCAGTTGTTTGTACTTAGTCCAGAGATTGGTAGTATATAGGATTCTTCAGTCTGGTTCAGTTCTAAATGACTTAGCAGAGTTTTTTCTAGTCCTAGGCCAGGCCAGTGATTTAGAGCCATTCATTTCTGCCTTGTTCACTGCACAATCACCTCTCCAACCCTTTAATGGCAGTCACTGGAAGGTGGGCATGTAATAGCCATCCCTTAACTAGCTGGCACCTCTCAAACAAGTACATCTGAATGGAGCCCACTTGGATTCAGACCTGCAATCCCCTTCTCACTTGACAAAGAGACGCATCATTTTAAATTGCAGTTCTTAATCTGCAAACATTTTGACATCTTTGTTTTTCTTCAGATTACATTGTTCAGTGATGAGGGAAAGAAATTACATTCTTTTAAAGATGAGGACTATTTGGGATCAGTTTGCAGTTTGAACGTTTTACATCCTTCATTAGATTTGGTTGTTGGCACAAACTCAAGTGGCAGGCTTCATGTGTTCATGTGATTGGGATATTTAACCCATGATGCTTGGGGGTGTTTAACCCATGTGTTCATGTGATGATTGAGGATGTTAAACTCATGTGTTAATGTGATGATTGAGATGTTTAATCCATTTGACCCATGTGATTGGGATATTTAGCCAGTGTTTATGTGATGATAAGGGATGTTCAACTTTAGTGTTCATATGATGATTTGGGGTGTTTAACCCATGTGATGTTGGGATATAAAATGATGTGTTCATGTGACAGGGAAGTTACTCATATGATGGTTGAAGTACTCATGTGCAGATTGTAACATGTTACAAAGATAACCATGAACACAGGTCGGACAGACATGAACTGCAGTGTTCATGTGTGTGTCGAAATGTGATAGAGAAAGGCAAAGTATTAATGTGTTCAAGTGATGTTGTCAGGTTTTCATTTTAGAATTTGCATACATTCAAATGATATTTTCATATGTTCAGTTTAGAATTTGTATGTGTTCGTGTGATGTTTTCAGATGTGCATTTTAGAATTAACATGAGTTGAAGTGATAAATAAATGTGATTTTAAGTATCTACTAAAATGTAGCATAACGCATGGTGATATTGCTTTACACAAGGTGCTTTTTGTTCATCATGTTACACATTTTGTGCATTGTGAAACACTTTAGCTGACCTGGCTTTTTGTGCCAGGGTGAGCTTATAGGATGGATGATTGTCTTCCAACATTTTGCTTCAAAAGGCATCTCCTCTGAAACCACTGGGCAAATGTTGATGAAACTTGGCAGGGATGAAACATCAAGCTCTACCAAAAGTGTTGAGAGAATTCCATTCTATACAGAGCTCTGGATGCTATGGCAACAGATAAAAAAATCTGAAACCACAAGGCCAAGAGCTTAGATATTTAGCATGCAGCATTGCATAGTAGACCACTATCAAGTTTGTTCAAATTATGACCCCTGGGTCAAAATTTACCCTGCTGGAGGAGGGGGGGTGTCACTTGATTTTACATAGGTATCTAAAGGAAAAACTTAAACAGCGTGGATATTTAGTAACATTGTCTAGGGGACCTCTTCAAAGTTTGTTCAACTCGTGCCCCAGAGGTCAAAATTGATCCTGCCGGGTATTCACTCGGTATTTGTCAAACTTTAAAAATCTCCCTTTGGTCAAAATTTACCACGCCATCATTATATACAGTTAAAGGAATAAACTTGCGTCCAATGAGTATGTATAGCAACCACTAACTTAACAACAGGTGACTTTCTTAGCAACCACTGACTTCCTTTTGCAACAAGTGAATTCCTTAGGTTAGTACACTGGTACTCGGGTGAGTGATACAGGCCCATTGTTTATCATGTAACAGTTTTTGTTCATTATGTAACATTTAAAAGGATGAGAATAGCTGAGTTGTTAGAGTGTTATGAGTTGAGGCATGTTTGATTGCAAATCACTTGCATGCAGTGTCTGTTTCCAGAAATTCAAAACCAAGAGGGAATTTCCACACTCTATGAGTAAACAGGGAAGATTTTCAGAAATAGGGTGCACAACATCAGACATACACAAAGAGCCAGTCAACATTCTTTGAACGGAAATAACATATTTATTTTAATAAGAGTTGCCTCCCTTAATCCATTCTCATCCTCCAGTGCATTCATTACATGTTTATAATTCCATAATCATTTGAAAGCTCGGCAAACCACTTATGTATGAGGGTGCCCTGTATCTTTTTGCATGAAAAAAATACAGCCTCCCTTTCATTTTTCTTGCTGATGTTCTTGTTTACAAATGCACTAACTGGAAATTTAACAGTTTTGGCGTTTATTCCATGCACATGTTACAAAAATACGCACAACCTTTGAAAAAAAAGGTGAATTGCACATCCTATAATAGACACTGGATGGCATGAAGTATTGAGTATATATTGCTAGTTTAGGGACTGTTTTAGAATTTAAGTGATCTTCAGTGAGGTACTGGTAGCAGTACAGTGTTCAGAGAGAGGGGTTAGGGTGATCAAGTTACATGTGGTTAGACATGAAAGTGATCAAATACCTATATGTATGTGGCCTAAGCCAAGCAATAAGATTACGGGTAAAGTGTTTGGAATTTTTATGGTTCATTGCAGTTTGTGTTTTTACAGACAAAATATGTTTCATGTATAATTTTCATTCTTAAAGGCAAAATACATTGCATGTTGTATATTTTGTAAGTCCCCAAAGGACCAGGTGAGCATATAAAAATCGCACTACCCTCTGTCTTTCTGTCCGTCTGTTCGCACCCAAAATGTGAGTGCTAAGTGGCTATGGCAACAATAGGTAACAGTAAGATTGCTTTGATGTCATTCATTCCGTATGTCAAATGTGTCTATTTATAGAGAGAACAAGAGAATAGCCATACAACTGCCAATTTTTAGTTTGTCCCTGTGTCCATCACATTTCGTGTCCTGGCTGTAACTTTGTCATGCATAAAGGTATTTTCAGTTCATGGCATCAAGATGACGTGTCGGTGCAAGACTCCTGTCACCACCTCGAATGTCAAGGTCTCACTTAAAATTTAAATGCAATGGAATCCAGTATATATGTACACATTTGTGCCTGGACTGTAATTCTATCATGCATTGAAGGATTTTAAAGTAACATCAAGACAATGTGTCGTATGCAGGACCCTAATTCCTACCTCGAATTCTGTATACAGGTAACTGTAATGCCTGGAAGGATTTTAAAAGTACATGACATGAGCACATGGAGATGACATGTCATGTGCATGTCTGAAGGTCAGGGTCACACTTGGAGGTCAGAGGTTTCAGAATCCTATAAATATGTGCATGTTCATGTCTAAATTAGAACTCTGATATACATTGAAGAATTTTAAAATGAAATGACACAAATGCCAGCTCATGGAGATAAATTTTCATATGCCATTACTGAATCTACTTTTGGGGCATTCCTCACTTATGAGGGACGGCTCTTGTTTGTTCTTACAGCCTCTACAAGTACCTGCTTCAGGCATTTATTTTTGAAAAGCATTTTTCAAAAGGAGGTGTTGAAAATGCTCTTTTTATGCCCCGAAGGTGGATAGTATAAATCGCACCGTCTGTCCGGGTGACCGTCTGTCCGTCCGTCCGTCTGTCCGTTTTGGAGGGTCCCCACTTAAAAAATTATGTTCGGACTGTAACTCTGTCATGCATTGAAGGGTTTTAAAATAACTGGCACACATGTCTAGCACATCAAGACGACGGGGTGTCGCGTGCAAGACCCACATCCCTACCTCAAAGGTAAGTCACACTTGGGGTATGAAGGTTATGGGTCCTCGATATTCCTCTATATATGCACACATTTGTGTCCGGACTGTAACTTGTCATGCATTGAAGGATTTTAAAATAACTAGGCACACATGTCTAGCACATCAAGACGACGTGTCGCGTGCAAGACCCACGTCCCTAGCTCAAAGGTCAAGGTCATACTTAGAGTTTGAAGGTAATGGATTCCTCCATATAAGCATATATGCACACATTCGTCCGGACTGTAACTTTGTCATGCATTGAAGGATTTTAAAATAACTTGGCACAAATGTCTAGCACATCAAGCCGAGGGCGTGTCGCGTGCAAGACCCACGTCCCTACTCAAAGGTCAAGGTCATACTTAGAGTTTGAAGGTAATGGATTCCTCTATATAAGCATATATGCACACATTCGTGGACTGTAACTTTGTCATGCCTTGAAGGATTTTAAAATAATTTGGCACAAATGTCTAGCACATCAGGCAGACGGCGTGACCCAGCGGGGGCCCACATCCCTACCACAAAGGTCAAGGTCACACTTAGAGTTTATAGGTAATGGAATCCTGTATATATGCATACATTTGTTCCGGACTATAACTTTATTATGCTTTGAAGGATTTTAAAATAACTGTGCACAAATGTCTAGCACATCAAGCGGATGTGGTCGCGTGCAAGACCCAAGTCCCACCTCAAAGGTCAAGGTCACACTTAGTGTTTAAAGTAATGGAATACTGTATGCATGATTACTCTGTCATGCATGGAAGGATTTTAAAATTACATAGGACATTTATTGAGCACATGGAGGGACACAGACTGTGGGAGGCACCTCTTTCGGGGGCATTCGTCACTTGGGAGGGACAGCTCTTGTTTGCTGATACATTTATTTTAGTTTGCTTGCCATTTTTGTCAGTTTTGTTTACATTTTTGTTTTAGTTCATTTTATAGCATTGTATTTTGTTAGCTCACCTAAGCATTCATTCTCAGGATGAGCTAAGGGACCACTGCCTATAACGACTGCCTTTCTTTAAATGATGCCGTTGAGGTCCCATATGGGGGTTCCCTTTTAAGATTTTTATAGGAGGAACTTGTAAAATCTGTTGTATTAAACCATGAAGTTCAACCTGATTTCTAAGTAATTTCATACATTTTTTTCTTAGAAGACCATTTACAGAGATTGATCAATCTATATTGAGTTGTAAAATAGCAAATCAAAAAATGGTCTTTATGGGGGGTTGCTAGTTTCCCCAAAACTGTCTATTTTAAAAATCTTCCTATGCGAAACCTTGCATATGTTTTCAAATATATTTATTGGAATAATTTTTGTGTAACCCTGTTTGAAAGGACTGATGTTCAGCCCTTGTTTAAAAGTCAGAAAGCCAGGTCCCAAGGGTAGGCTCATTTTCCTTGTCTTCATAGTGAACTAAAATTTAAATCTTCACCTCAGAAATTAATGGTTAGATTTTGTAGGTATTTCCAAGTAATGTTGATTACTTTCGAACAAATGTTTATTCTTAAAAAATATTGAAGAGCTGGGATAGGGCGATTTTTAAAAGTTGTACAAGTATGTTGGTAGAAAAAGACTGTATTGGATCTTTCCCCTTGGTAAACTCATACCTTCTGCCAGTTTAAGAAATGCCTAAATTCTTGAAAAATAGTGTTATTTCAAAGTATTTTTGTCACCAAAACAAATTATTGGAGTTCTTATCAAATTTTGTGACATTGGCAAGTGGCAGACATAACCTTAATGGATCTTGGATGATCAATATTGCTCCATCTTAGCTTGGATTTAAAGACTATATAAGTTTAGCTTAGTGTTACATATTTGCTTCATGCATATTTGTCATAGAAATAGATCTGTGTATGACTTGCATAAGAATTAATACTGTAGTGAAATCTGTTGTTTAGTTTTGTTGTTTTTAGGTCACCTGGCACAAAGTGGCAGAGTGAGTTATTAGGGTCACTCGCTGTCCGGGGTCTGACGTACGTGAAAAAAGTTTTTTCAATGATTTTACCAAATAAGATATTAGCGTCTCATACAGTATTTTTAAAATGTACAGCACTCAATATATGATTCACTTGACTATTATTGTTAATTTCTCATGATGATTCTCGCATTCAGTTCATCAGAAAACTACCCATAGATCTGATCTTTGAAACAGACAATGCTATGCAGAGAGCTACATGCCATGTTGCATGGGGGTAAGGACTGATGTTGTGACAGATTCAGAGGAAATCTGACCTTTCAATTGAAATGTTTGTCTTATTATTCCCACGCCAAGATGGGAAGGGATGGGCTCCATCTTTCTGTCCGTCACACTTTTGTCCGGAGCATAACTATGAAAGTATTCAAGAGAATTTATTTAAACTTTGCACACAGGCAGAGGACATAGAGAGGAAATGAAGTGTACAATTACCTTAACTGAAGCTTGTTAGGACATCACAATGCAGTGCAGTGTCCAAGAACCATAACTCAAAATTTAAAAAAATTAGGCAGAGCTTAGATATTTAGAACATAGCATTATATAGTTGATCTCTACAAACAAGTTTATTTAAATCAGAGCCACCAGGTCAAAATTGATCCTTTCTGCTATTGATGACCTTGTATCATAGCAAATGGTATCCAGGTGAGCGATATAGGGCCATCTTAGCCCTCATGTTATAGATATCAGCATCACCTAATTTGGATACCATGCCCAACATCCCGATGACTACAGTATCCTAGATTAATGTAATATTCATTCTAATAATGGCACCAAGGGTCTATACAACAGTGTAATCCCATCACAATTTCACACGTGTACATGTATCTAGCAAATGCCAGTTGATATCGTTTTGAAAAATGTTTCATGTAATACATAGTCACGTAGCTATACACACCAAACACAAAAGTGTTGACTACATTTCCATATATCACTCGTGTGGCTACCATTGGCTATAACACGAGGGAATCAATAGCAGACATGCTGCTATATTCCAAATATCTAAGACCTTGGCCTTGTAGTTCTAGACAAGAAGATTTTTCACTATATAAGCCCATGTTAAATCGAGTTTCCCCCAGGCAGGGTCAATTTTGGCTGGGGACATCTTGGTGGAGGTCAACAAGGCAATGCTTCATGGTTAATATGAAAGCTCTAGGACTTCAGGTTGTTGAGAGTTTTAAAGTTTTTCCTTTCCATTGCCATGTCAACCAGAGTTCTGGATGGAAGGAAATTCTTTGGTAGAGCTTCATGCAAGGGACATTTGTGCAAATTTTCATCAACACTGACCCAGTGGTTTGAGGGCTGTCGTTTGAAGGAGATGGGGGGCGCACGCCAGAAGGTTAGTGGTCTAAATAGATCACCCTGGCTCTTTGTGCCAGGTGAGCTAACAAACGTCGATCAAAGAAGAGGACGAGACATTTTACACATGAACGGCAATACAAGGCTAGAAAGAGGCATTTTCGAAAGTTAATTTAAACATTTAATCACATACTGGAAGCCAAGATTTATTAGATTAATGCATATATGATTCCTGATTAAGCATATAAACGTCTTACAAGAAGGGAAACAGTTTTCTTGTCTATGCATCTGCATATATGGTAAGTCGAATGTTTCCATAACGGTGGCATAGATTATAATGTCATAACTACGACGTTGTTTCCTTTACAAGCCTCTTTAAAACCCAGAAATAAATCGATAAATATTTGAAAATGTAACGAAATATACGAAATGTAAAACATATATTACGAATACCAACTTGGCCATGGTTAAATAAGGTTATGACTACAATACAAGACAATTGGTCACTGTGTGTAACGACTCTAGAAATACGTGGACTTGTAAAACGTTAGCTTTTAAGACTCGGGCGTACGAACACGTACAGAATGACGAAAAAAATATCTAAAATGATCATATTCAGATAATACATGTATAACGATTTATATGGAAATTAAAATACAAATTTATCGTGACCGCAGTGGGGTTCGAACTCGCAACCTCCGGGATGAGCGGCATACACTTTAACCTCTACATTACATCCCGACCTTCCTCCCCATCGTCGAAAATTTTGATTTTCACATTGTAAGGTTGAATAAATTACTGGCGAAAACAGGTGGAATGAAGACAATCCAAGAAAATATTGCAATTTGTCCATTTGATGGGTGCAATTTAATTTCCTTTGGCATGTCTTCTCATTCTTATAAACAAGAAGCGTTTTCCGGAACGGGTAAACTGTAACATTTGTTAAAATTTGTACGTTTTTCTGAGGAAGTTTATGTTCAAATTTAGTTGCAATTAAAGCTACTGAACATAATTTTGTAATCTTTCTTTCAGTATAAGGTTCGCCATATTTGGAGTACCAGTAGCCATAGGCTGGAGAAGTTACTCCGTCACTTTTCTTACTAAAATATCTCTTAGATGAGTTCTAAAAGGAGTTCTTAAAATGTTCAGTTTCTGGAAAATCCTTCCGTTAATGTACCCCTGTTCCGTACTGTATTAGATTTCTTCGAATAAGGCTATAATTTTATTTGTTGTGTAGTATGAATGTATTTCGCATTAATTAGTCTTCAAAACAGTGGCTACAACTTTAAAATGCACACACAGCCCTGACCAGTGTTACTCGTGAACGAGTTGAAAGAAATGACGTCAAACGTTCGTTTTATTGGTGTGAAATTATTGTTTGTTACGCGATAAAATTGTGTCTATATTTGTACATGCAATTCTTTGAAAAGTACTCAATACACTGTTGCTTTAAACTTTTAGAAGTTGAATTGTGATTCAGTGCTGATCAACTTAACTACCACTCAAATGACTCAATAACAGTAAGAAACAATGTTAAATACGAAAGAGAAAGCTATTTCATCCATCTCAAATCTAATACTAGTATGATAACATAAAATGTTTTCTAGCATATGCTGAACTATTGTGGGCGACCGGCATTCGTTGTACGATGTCTGTTAACGTTTTAGTTCAAAATGACATCTCCAAACCGCTTGCTGGATGTTAATGATATCTGATGTTGACGTTCCTTGGACAGTCCTCTACAAAAGTTATATAAAGCAAGGACCTGGGGTAAAGATAGGTTCTGCCGGATAGTATTTTCGATTTGTTTACCTCTTGCCAAGGGAGAAAACGAGTACTAGTTCCTGACATTTGTAATGTGTTGCAGTAGTCTACGTTTGACCTAGAATACTAGTTGTAGTATTGTGTCTACATGCTTTTTAAAGAAACACTTTAAAATTCTTCTCTGAAACCACAAGACATAGGCCCTAGATATTTAGTATGTAACATTGCTCAGTGGACCCGCTCTACCAAGATTGTTCAAACCAAGACCCATGGGTCAAAATTGACCCTGCACGGGTTTTACATCTGTTTACAACTTCACATAGGGAAAACTTAAAAAGTCTTGTCCCTGAAATTACAAGGCCTTTAGCGTAGCTATTTAGCATGCAGCATTGCCTTGAAAACGTCTACCAAAATTGAAGGGTTGTGGTCATTTGCTTTTACATAGATTTCTATAGGACGTCTTTAAAAAATCTTCTCTGAAACTATACATCCTCGATCTTGAGTAGTTGACCTCTATCAAGAGTGTTCAAATCATGACCGTCTGGTCAGGGGGGTCACTTGATTTCACATAGGTTAATACAGGGAAACATAAAAAATCTGCTAAAAACCACAAGGCTCAGGGCTCGGATATTTGGAATGTAACATTATGTAGTGACCTTTACAAATAGAGATCCTTTCTGCGATGCGATTGTTGACCTTGTATTATAGCAAATTATAGTAAAATAGTAGCTAGGTGAGCTATTTAGGGCAATTTTGAGTTAAAGAGGGAAACCTGGGTCCCGTCGAGTTCCTTTAGCAGCTACAGAATTACCAAGCAACCACTGACTCCCTTAGCAATTGGTGACGTTCTTAGCAACCAGTGAGTCGCCTTAGTAACCAGTGACTTCCCCTTGACTTTCCGTAGCAACCAGTGACATATTTTGTTGATCTTCCTGCCAGGAACTTTTCGTAGCGGGAGAAACTTAATAAAACCAGTCAGATTGAAATACAGTACCGGACTGACGTCCCATGTCCCATAGTTCACCCACTCTTCCCTAACCTTTGCGTTTTCTACATTTTATCCCTCTGTGGTCTACTTTTCAGGTATGACCAACTCTTGTCTAGAATGAACGAAATCGGAGACAAGCATATTTTTTGTCGAAACAATTTTGTCTAGAATAAGGTCATGTGATATGTCATTCTCTTCGTCTATATGAGTAGGTCATAGAAATGTTTAATATAGGAGGTCTATCTTTACAATTGCCCCCTCTGTGATTTCTTTTCAGGTATGACCAACTTTGACCCCTTTGGCGTAGACAACGGTGATGAAAAATAACAAAAAAATATATCTAAAACTATGTAAACAAGCACTATCTTTAAAAAAAAAAGATGGTCGACGTAGGTGACGTAATAAACACATTTTGTGTTTCAGAAGGCTCCCGGGCAGTACACTGCTTATTCCGGTACCGAAACGCTAGCCAATAATCAATGACGCTAGATGTCCGGCCCCGGACAACACCTCGTTGAATACAAAAGTTGATCTTCGTACTGTCCAGAAACCTTGACATAACGTGTTCTGTTTTTTCTTTTTTTGCAACATGATTTATTATAAATAACTATAATATAAAAAAATATACACATTTTGTGTTTCAGAAGGCTCCCGGGCAGTACACTGCTTATTCCGGTACCGAAACGCTAGCCAATAATTTGCAGATTCTGATTGGTCACATTATAACGAAGTTGGTTAGCAACGCGTCCATACCAACGGAAGTTCAAATCAAAAGTATACGACTACGTCGAAAAAAACTTATAACCTGCAAATGTAATACTATGTTATATTGATTTTTGATGCAATGCACATGCTTACATGTATGAATGGTTGAGGGATGGATCCCCGATCACACGCATCTCTGAAGGGGACTATAAATGGGCTCCGTGGTAGCTGAAACAAAAAATGCATAGCTGCATGTACTGTCCTTGTGCACGTGTAAATGCATTTGAAAATATTATGAATCATAATCATTTACTTCAAAAGTATTCACAGTTCTTTTCGTCACTTTTGGTCAAAATGTAATATGAAGGTGTGATAAGAACTGGTATAAGATACTTGCAAGTCGTGGCTTGTTTGTTCGTTGATATTATTTTACTGATAGAATAGTTTATGGCTGAACAGATGCCAAAATGGTAACCCCGTGACCTAGTATTTGACCCCAGATAACCCATATTCAAAGTCGACCTAGATTCCATCAAGTTTGTCATTCTGACCAAGGTTCAAGAAGATCCAATGAAAAATGCAGCCTCAATTGCATACACAAGTTTTTTCTATGATTTGACCCCGTGACCTAGTGTTTGACCTAGTGGCCCATATTCAAACTTGATATAGATCCAGTGAAAATCCAGTCTCTATTGCAAGTGAACAGACCAACAGGCAGACGACAGAGACTGACGTCGGACACCAGGCGATCACAATAACTCACCTTAGCACTGCACATCGTGCTCAGGTGAGCTTGAATAAATTAAACACTGAAACCTGTTGACAGACATTCTGTTTAAATAATAATTATGCAAAATCTGGCCTGCAGTCAGTGTTTGTAATAAGAATGAAATTATTTAGCAAACCTCGATCTCGTGTGACAGCTCAGGTGGAAGAGAGACAACCCGAAAACGTGTATAAACTCCCCGTATTGGTTACTTCCCATTACTGATCAGGTACCCCGGGTGGCGCAGTCTTCTAACCCCGAAAACACTAAAAGCCGCGTGTGCTACTCTCCAGACCACAATCCATCCGACGATCTGTTCTATATTCTATATAAAGACAGTATATGCGTTCCATAAACAGTAAACTTTCAGGAGACGGCGCAAACAAGTTTTTCCTCCCATAGATATCCATAGCAGGTTATTATCCGTTTCCATCGGTCTGTGAGACTTCCATGAAGACTCGCAGACTTTCAGGAGGCGGTGCAAAGCGAGTTCTTCCGCCAATAGACATCCCTAACATTTCCATCCAAGATGATGGATGTACGCAGTAGTCTTTCATTCGAAGGACGTCATCAATAACTCGTTGAGTAGGGTGTTAGTCTTCAGAACGGAAGGTCCCGGGTTCGAATCCCAGTCTGTGCACGAGGTGTACTGTTGGCAAGTGACATTGATGACACACGTGCGTCAGTCCAACTAAAGGCGATGAAAAACTCACTGCCTTACTCTCGCGGGTGGTGTTTTTTCTAATATCACGAATGAGGGTCCGAGGCCGATTCAATAAGCCCACTGAAGCTTTCTTAATTGAATTAAAATCGCATTGACTCATACTATCAACATTATTAAGTTTCGATTATTAAAAAAAAAACTAATTTATTTATTCTCGATTGCGAAACAAGTTCTTATAACTTTAGAATAATCGCTCTGGAGACTACTCTGATGGAATCAGTCTCGAGGAGAGAGAGGCAATATGGAATTATTTGTGTATTGCCTAAGGACTCTACCGACAAGGCTATGGTAGGGATCGAACCCGGGAGCCTTCGATCCTGAGGCGAACGCGCTACGAATTATTTTAAATACAGCAGTAAAGCACCGTAACTGGACACAATCTCCCCAAAAACGTTACAATTTTGACGCCGTTTTACCGTTACATCCCTTTTTAACGTTCTACATTTACCACAACCCCTAAAAAAACAATTGCTTGTCTTTCTTTTGTTCCCTGTGCTCTTATTCAATACAAACATTTATGAATTATTTTAAACAGTACTAGTGATCGTTAACAAAAATAGCTGAAGTATTTGATGTGCAATTTATTTGTCTTTTGCCTCTTGCATTATTATTTTATCAGTAAGTAGTAATTTACGTAGAATTTATTCTCTTAAGACAAAACTGACAAACATTAAATTTTAAGAGCAGACGCTGATGAAAGCCAGATAAAGGCCTGCAAGTTTGGTGTAACAATCCTGGTAGTGATTCGATAAGCCTCGGGGTTTCTTCACGTTGCACGTGGAATATAGAACTCTGTCATTAGAATGCCCGACACATAGATGGATATTTGAGAGAAAAAAAAAGAAAAATTTGAACGGCAAAGCGTATGTCTGAGCATTTCTGACAAGTGTAATCAATATTCATTTTTCTTATGTACCTTTCACGCAGACATACGACACGCAGCGCAAATACCTGATATATTTTATTCCAAAGCTGATGAAAGTTAATAATTTATGTGTATGCAATCATTGGTAACTCGAACAGCAGTATTATTAAACAATGTGTGACGTAGAGACAGTATTGCCACCTTTCCGTTGCTAGGCGACATGTAGAAAATAACATTGATAACGACGAGCAATCAATAAAGCGCAAAATGACAAGTGCTCTCCGCAGAGAAATCTCATTAAAGTTATGCTAGATTTCTAATAAACATCAACACTGTTAGAAGAGCGGTTAAAGATCTTGACTTTTGTAAACAAGTGGAAAAATGCAGCGGTTTCTATATTTTTGAGAGATGGTCGTCTGCAGCATGAGCAATTATATAAAATAAGGTAAGCCTCTTTTGTAAATATTATACGTTGTTGTTTTAGGAATTCAATGCTTTTAGTCATTTTAACAGGCGGACAGTTTACTTAACAATCGGACCTGGGTAGAATCAGTACTAGCCTTATTAATTTGGCGTTTCAGTGTGACCCCTTTCACAGATCTGATATTTTATAACTGTCACAGGCGGACAACTGTAAAATGTCAACATGTAAAATCGGTCTGCCTTCGAAGTGGAAATAGTGAGACTAAACCAGTACTAGATTCCTATCCTCCGTAAGAAACTGTCAAATTTCTCAGTCGGTAGGAGGGAAAAGAATGTACTCCACCTCGATGGTCGGGCGGTTAGAGCCGCTGCATTGTAACCTCTCTTATATTGAGGGTCATGGGATCGGGCCATGGCTCGTTATGTAGTAACGGTTCTTCGCAGAAACGAAGGTTAGATAAATTGCATGCCTGTAAAAATGACCGAAATACGCTTGAAACGGGCCTTAAATTCATACATCTAAAAAAATGATTACAATGTGTGCAGAAATGTATAATTGTACGAGTATATAACTAAAAACCGATTATATCCGGCATCTTTTGCCTTCATTTTGATATGAGCTACACGACATTTCGAGCAATGGTTTAATTAATGAACTCTGGGTATTTTTTATCGGTACTGGACACATACATGTAAACTTTTTTGTATTAAGATGTGCTTTTTAGATGTTTTATTATATCTTGGTACAAAAATACACATTTCTTTGATGTACCTTTACGTATAAAACACTCATTTTTACATTTTTAACATTTTTAATGCAGTTTCAAACTTCCAATTTTCATTGCAATATGTATCCCTTCACCGTACATGTGTTGCAGAGTTATGCCCCTTGAACTCAGTAGTCTAATGCAAATATGATTTAGTCTTACTGTAGCAGCTATGTAGACTGGCATTCAGTCCATACATTTACTATTTCTTACTCAATTAACTCCGTTTGCTGCATAAATGTAATGCAGATGATCAAGCCCTGTCAGTAGATATTGGCCAGAAAATATTCTGTGTGAATAATGAAAATATACTATCATCTAGCCTGGTGGCGAGGCTAGGAGCAATGGTCACATCAAATGACAGTTTTAGTTTTTAAATGGTTTTATCTCTAAATCAACACTGAAGTATGCTTTTGCTTGCAAACCTATTCATTTCCTGATTGCGTGCGCCACTTCAGTATCTAGGTGACGACATGCGACATTGAACATTCTGTGAGTCCGCCAGTGTCAAGAACTAAAACAGCATTTAGTATGTCAGATCCCTGGTAAACCTAAGAAATGAACAAATAGTTCATTTTAATAGTTGTACCTTTGAAATATGCCGTGGCTTCCTACTGGCGGACATTGAATCGTTTTTAGCTCGTTTTTTTTCGAAGAAAAGGGGAGCTATCCTACTCGCCTCGGCGTCCGCGTTGGTGTCAAACCTTGGTTAAGTTTTTCGTACCATCCCACTTTATTTCAAAACCATCAGAGGTATTGCTTTGAAGCTTACCATACTTGTTTACCGTCATAACCTCCATCAACAGACAAGAGTACATAACTCTGTCAAGGTTTTTGTCAGAATTATGGTCCTTTTTCGACTTAGAAAGTGCATTGAGCTTGGTTACGTTTTTCGTACCACCCCATTTTATTTCAAAGCCATTACAGATATTGCTTTGAAACTAACTATACTTATTTACCATTATTACTTCCATTCAAGGACAAGAGTACATGACTCTGCAAAGGTTTTTGTCAGAATTTTGCCCCTTTTTTGACTTAGAAAATATATTGAGTAGGGGTAAAATCCACTTATTGACTTAACCCTTTGAGATATTGCTTTGAAAGTTGGAATACTTGTTTGCATCATTACCCACATCTGTAGGTAAGAGAAGGTAACTCTGTCACGGATTTTTCTTTAAAATTAAGGTCCTTTATCGACTTAGAATCTGGTTTAAATTTTTCGTACCAGTCCAATTTTTGACTGAACTGTTTGAGATATTACTTTAAAAGTTGGAATACTTGTTTACCATCATGATTCCCAAGCATAGGCAGGAGAAAGTAACTCTGTCAAGGATTTTATTTGAATTATTGCCCTTTTCGACTTAGGACCTCAGTTAAAATTTTCATTCTTGTCCACTTGTTGACTTAACCATTTGAGATGTTACTTTGAGTGTTGGAATACTTATGTACCATCATGACACCTATCTGTAAGCAAGAGAAGATAACTCTGTGAAAATGTTTCTTGATTTGTACTTAGAAATTCCTAGTTAAAGTCTTGTGTGCAACTGGCACTGTCATGCACATATATCATTAACCACTTAAAGTACATTTTGTATTAATCTACAACTTTGCTGTAGTATTCAGGGATATCAAACATTTAAGTTTGATAACTCTTGACTTAATATCTTGCTACTTGTGGCCCTTGTTTATACAGATCCTTGTTTTGCCTTTAACTGTCAAAGTTTTGTTTTATTGGCAAACACTAAAAAAGTCGAGCGCGCTGTCCTACTGACAGCTCTTGTTCTATAATATATTATATATGCAGCTCCTGCGAGCACAGCAATGCTAACATCTGTTATCAAACCATTCGTTATTTATCTATTTCTTTCATTACTGTCTTTTAAGTCTTTGATTCTGTAGTAATATGTTAGATGGTTGTTAGTTTGTAATTTTTATCTGAAACGTAAAATTCAGTGGCTTTTCATATTTTTGTTTTGCTAAATATGAACATAGTTCATGTACAAGATTGAGTTCCAAGGCCACACGAAGCAGAAGTTTTATGATGAGGCCAAACAAAAAATATAAATATGATTCCGGTCTCCTTTCCAAAAAATTAACGTGGGTCGTTCAGCAGGTTTATTTACTTAGATCTGCATGTACTTTAAAAAAACAAATTTATTTTATTTTTTAATTCATTTATTTCATTTTTTTTTTGAGGGGGGTGGTCATTTTGATCAAAGTTTGAGGTCGGAAGTAAAACTTAAATGTCATTTGGGAGACCGGAAACACAGTTTTGGGGTATTATTATATACATGTATTTGCGATCGGTTATCTATGTTAATGTCAGTCGGATGGCAGGTATAACCTAATAGTAACACTAAACCGTTCACTTATTGAGGGTCATTCGGGTTCGAGCCCCGCTAGCGATAACCCCTTATGTTAGAAAGTTGGTATACTCATATGTCCCAGTTCCATAGTTCCTGTGGCAACATGTAGTTATTTGACCTGGCCAGTGAATAGCACTGATACATAGGACCACGGTTAGGGTATCATCCCATAAAATGTGAGTTATGTTAGTAATATATCTACTGTGGATCGAACGTGCGATACCTGGAATACCAGTGCAGCGCGTTACCACTAGACTACTCTATGTCCATATGCACAGAGAACTACGAAGACACAGATGGTAGTTTGGCGATGGTTGCTTAGCAACAATGCGCGTAACTTAACCCTTTAAAGAGGCACATCCTAAAACTAATGTCAAATTAAATCACTGCAAAAGCACGAGTATTAGAATATTTGCAAGTATTTAACTTAAAATTTAGCTATACTTATTGTGCTGTAATGGGGGCAATTTTCGATATACATTTTTTGTATTTTGTTCTTAAAAATTGCATTTATTAATCATTTTACGTTCAGGGGACAACATTATTTATGTTTGGAGAATATAATCTGTTAGATGTAGGGAGTGCTCCTTTTATTACCATCTCATTTAAAAGCGTGCAAGTTTCTTCTCAACTTTAAAAAAAAATGAAAACACAAAATTATAAAAACGGAACTCCACATCAGAAAAGGTGACAAGGACTACTTTGAAATGAAACACGATAATATCATTTCTGCTGGCAAGAAAAATAAAACACTACGGCGCCTACTATAGTTGACAGTCAGGTTCTACGGTTGCTTCCAGTAGTTGTTTTCTGAGCTTTTTGTAGCAATAATTAAATAGCAGCAGAAATGTGACATGAACTTCTTTGAAATGAAACACGATAATACTATTTCTGCTGGCAAGAAAAAAAATACGATGTCTAATTAGTTGATGGCAGGTTCTACGGTTGATTCCAGTAGCTACCTTCTGAGCTTTTAGGCAATGATAACATAGCAACAAAAATGATTCTTCGCTGAGATCCACAGTGCGGATGATAATGGACCTGTAAAGAAGTTAAATTAATAGCTAATTACATCCGTTACGTTGACATGTCGTTCTTCAGCTATCAAATGTATAAAAATTTAATAAAAGGATGAAAGTAGATTTCTACAGCCAAGCCTGTTATAGGCAGCCGGTGATGCATCAAAGGTGACCACTTCGAGGAGGTGGGTGCTAAGTACACATGTACTGATAATATATAAAAATGGCAAGTTTAGATAAATCATCATGGGCTGCTTAACTGAGTTGACCATTGACAGTCACACAGTCATGTCGTATGGAGAGTCCTTCCTCATGCAGGCTGCTAAACCTTGAAAATGTTTCCTAAAATACCACAGAAAAGTTAAAATTGATGTATTATAACATGAAATGAAATAACGGTTATACATAGTGCGCAGGCTCTTGTTTTACTATGGTGGTATGTACAGGCTTTCTTTCGAAATCACGGTTATACATCGTACACCGGATTCGTACAGTGAAGACCCGGAAGCTTAGTTAAACCTACCGTGGCTTGTATGTAATGGTATTTCTTAATTAGTTTTGACTTGACATACTTTATTGCGGAGGTTCGTGTACGGTACGATTGTACAGTTAACTCCAGTCTCAACTTTTTTTTGGGGGGCAGGGTGGAGGGGGGAGCATTCCTTACATTTTGATAATCAGAGAAAATGAACAATACATTGAATATAACTGTCATCTTTCTATGAAAATCAACGATAAAATCAATCAATAGATTCCGACTGATTGCAGTTACACATTTGGTCGACATTGGATTTTATCTGACAAGGGAGATGCTTTTAATACGTATATCTCCAGTTGGTATTGAGCCTCTCATCTGGAAATTAAGACCAACTAAAACAGCGTTAACAGTATCCAATTCATTCAGATCAAAAATAACAAATGAACATATGTCATATTTAGAACCTGAAGTCCGCAGGGAAACATCGGTTGTCAACTCGTACGTGTTTTATTGCATATACTATATTTAGAACATAATTGCAACGAGAAGAGACAAGACACGGACTCCTTACATAGTATTCAATATTCTATTCAATTTATTTATTGTCATTCGATCGTTTTAATCAAAATCGTAGCAACAAGCAATCTGGGTTCTATTCTTAGGTGCTATTATTATATTAGTTATACACCTTACGACTGACGAACTGGTACGGTTACAGGTGGTTTTGTGGTAGGGAAGAATTTCGCTTGTGGTTTAACTAGAAGTAAGTACAATTGTAGTTCCGTCCACTCGAGACTGAGGCTGTGGTACTGTCACAAGTGATTTTGTGGGAGAGAAGCACCACTCGAGACTAATACTTTAGTGGTTTTACCGTTCTTCCTTCCGATGCAAAAACTGACAAGAAACCAGGCACCTTTTCCATACAGTTAATTTAATTTAATTTTTGCTGAAATGATTTACTATACCAAAAACACAATGTAACAGTAACAGTGCACGAAACTCGTCATATATTCAACGGATATTTCTTAATTGAAAGTGAACGTGTTTTTTTTCGGATTAAGATTGATGCCAAGTACATCAAATAAATGCCGAATACGTAAGAAACGAGTTAATCATTTTTAATGTGAGAGAAATAAAAAAAGCAACTCGTTTCAATTTTTTTCTGGTATGTTGCTATAGCAACGGTATCAGTTCATTAATCTTGAAGTGTTCAGTATTTCTAGCCGACGACAATTTCAGTTCTTATCAAGATATATATATATCATTTGAATACAATTATCAGCTTATTCAATCAAATTACTGAATGCCACGCCGAAAATGCTATTACTTTCAATAGACAAAAATCAGTTGAGAACTTGATACATAATACGGCTGTATTTTTTTTTTCTTCTGAGTAAGTTAATGAATTAGACTAATGTACAAGTAAATCGTTCACATAAGACTTGTTTCAAAAGCCTCTCATTTGCTTCGCCTTCATTTGCAAGATGGTCAAAACACGCAAAGTCTATACGTACGATAATCAAGTAGTAAGTACTGAAAGGCCGTCTTGCAGAGAAATCGATGCACTTTTCATCTATTGTAAAACACATTGAGATTGAAAAATCACCTATTACGGCAAAGTTAAGCTTCCCCCAAATGCTTCTTATATGTTTAGTCGCAACAGGACTCCTGCGCAAAAGACCCGAACCCAGCTTCCGGCGGTAGAAGGCCATTTGCTCAAGTTAACATAATGTGGTACTTGATGTCAACTATGACATAACGTCGTTTCAAAAAAGTTCTAGTGAAATGAACGAAGGTTTTCCAAAAAATTTATTATCTGTTCGCAATCAATACATGGGTCCGTCTGGCGTCATTTATTTCGCATTTCAATGTATGGAACGTTTGGGCTCATGTTAATTCTCAGATACATTGTAGTTTTAAACTTAGTGTGGCAAGTCAAAGTAACAATGACTAAATGTCAGAGTACATCAAGTTATACAACTATGGACTTGTGAGACACTGAATATGGTGTGGTATTCACCAGAAGATGGTAATATTGACCGAGGAAATAGACGAGGTCAATAGGGGAGACCGGGGCTAGTGCGGCCTATTGATATATTCTGGTGAATACTCACATCATAGCCAACGTCGCACGAATCTGTAAATGTTTTATTAGTTATGATGTTTATTTTATCCTCAAAAAGCAAGTATGTATATTTCATATATAAATATAATTATATATTTGATACAATGCTTAAAATCGCGTGGAACAACGTCCGTGTTTCTTCGTCATATTAGTGACGTCGCAAGCGTTTTGATTCCGGCTCAAAAATGAACGTTCTGTTCAATGCAAGACGTTAATACGCAATGCATGTTCTGTAAAGGTCACTGGGGGGAAACCCAAAAATCATTATTTGTTTCGCCGATCGTGGTATTAACCAATGAGATTTTGTTTATTTATAGATCATATAGTAATCTCTCTAACGTCGTAGTTGGAAGGAGCGGATCAGTGGTCTAGGGCTTGTAATCCAGGGATCGCAGGTTCGACCCCCGCCCCTCCGCCAATATAACTATTGGTCTTTCGGATGAGACCTAAAACCGAGGTTCCATGTATCGGTGCTGTACACCGGGCATGTTTAAGAACCAGATGTTGTCTCTTGAACGGGACGCTTTCTGTATCTTGCATTTCGCCCGAAACCTAATATCACAGTTACTAAACACTTCTGCGGGCGATGGTCATATGGACTATCCGGTACCAACGATGATAGTCTACTTTAAAATACATTTTGTACACACATACAAAGTGTGAGCTAATTTAAAATAGTTGCTTCGTCATATTCAGCCCAAGAGGGCCATATCAATATCAGTTTTTGCTGTCAATGCTGGTCAAGTTGCTATCTTTGCTGTAATTTATTGTTTTAATGTGACACCTTTCTAAGAAACCCAGTGATAAATCAAACATTCAACCTGAGATTTCAGTTTTCTTTACAAATACACTCTGAACGAGAAATATGCTGACCTTTTTTTGCCGAATAGCGGACATTTATCAACAGGTACTTGACACCCTGATATACGTGTTGCACTCATAGGAGCTCAAGGTCGGGATTATGCTTCTTCCGGCTTTGTTTTGTCTTTTTACATTTATCTAAGAACCAAGCTTATAAAATATGATCTTATTTTCGCCGGATCTTAACTTTCATATTTTACCACGGAAGTACCCGGTAGACTGAAAAATAATCCCGACCTTGAGCTCCTATGGTTGCACTAATTAAGATAAGCCTATAAAGTAATAAATCAATATGATTCTTGTTTGATTAAAATTGTTAACACAATATGGTCACATTCAATGCAGTATGTCATATTTTTACTTCTGAGAAGACGCCCGTTATACGATTCCAGATTCAAAAGAAAATTTGATTTGGTGTTAGTAATGAACTTAATAGGAATATCTTAGTACATCAAGTACAAAGTACATGTATCAAGTACCTGTTCCTGAAATGGCACTGAGCGGCAGCCGTTTTACGAAGCTGTTGCATTGTGATGAGTATTCTCATCACATGGATCTATATCTATGGAACGCCACGGCTGTCTGATATTGTCATATTTCTTTTTGTCTTGTCCACCCCGTGTCTTAATATGTCAAATTGTTGCGTGATTATAACGAACTATATTTTTCTTTCTTTTTCATTTTTTTGCAATGTCATTATTTATTTTTTCAGATTCCTGTCGAGAATGCGCACGAGAAAATCATGACGACGTCATTCAATTCAACAATATCTATTGACATAACGCTGCCGGGCAGTGGAAGCAGAAACAGCGCCATGGAGTTTGGGGATGTGCAACCCGTGTACAGAATTGTTATAGAGAGTATCTTATTCATGACAGTCTGGGTGACAAGTGTGCTAACGAATGTTTTAGTGTTCGTTGTCATCTATCGAAGCCGCCGGGTCCAGTCAACGACGAATTATTTCGTAGTTTCTATGGCGTTTTCTGACCTTTTCCTCACTCTGTTTTGTGTACCGTTTGTGCTGACACGAATACTGGCAAACAAATGGGTGCTCGGCTCGGTAATGTGTCGGCTAGTGCGGTTTCTTCAAACCTTTGCGCCGACGACGACGAATTTAGTGCTTGTTACTATATCAATAGACAGATTTTATACAATAATATACCCTCTGAGTTTTAAGATAACCCGAGGGACGGCGAAACACTTGATATCTGGCTGCTGGATAATTTCGTTTATGTGCTGTGTTCCGTCTTTATATTTTTACGAGTCAAGTTATTTTGAAGACTCTGGGAGACTAGTATGTCCGCCTTTCATACCGAATCAAACTCTCGGAAGCATATTATATGGTTCAATGTTTGTCACGTTGACATATCTACTTCCGGTTATTTTTGTGACTATTGTTTATTCACGGATATTCAGATATGTTTGGACAACTGGCGTCACTCATCGTCGGATCTGCCGGACAACGAATCCAGTGGCACGAAATAAAGTGAAAATGGTGAAAATGTTAATAATTGTTACAGTGTTGACTTTCGTGGGTTACAGTCCGCACTGTATTGTGCAGTTGTGTTTCACATTCCTGCCATTAGAATACGTGCATCCGGCAATTTTCTTTGCCACTTTTCTGATCTTGTTTTTAGCAACTGTTCTGAAGCCGTTTACTTACATGCTATATAATTCAAATTTCCGACGGGGCTGCCGGGAAGTGTTTTGCATGTCCAACATGAAATGCTATAGAAGCCACACCTACGCCATCACTACGGCGTCAAACTTTGGCAAGAAAAATTACGTCGGAGTTATGCCGACGGAAAACAGTACCCGGACGACAATGCAGTCGCCGACGTTTACTTTCAATCGAACTGTGATATCAGAGAAAACAGCCTGGCCGGTGTCGGCAAGTATTTCAACAACTTATTTGTAACTGTCACTGTTACAGTAACATTTGAAATGAACTTGTATCTTTGATTTAGTCGTTTTTCAAAGCATATACTGTAGAAGTCTTTATGTTCATCAGTTGTTTATTTCGCGAATTTCAATTTTTATATATATTCGCGAGTTTTTGCATTCGCGAGAAAGCAACATTTCATATATAATCATTGCTTGTTTGCTATTTGAGAGAGTTTGATGAATTCGTGAAGTGCTTCATTCGCGAAAATAAAAACCTCGCGAAACTTTTACAGTATTTGGCTGAGCGCCTCCAATGAAACACTATTAATTTGTTAAATGAACGCAGTCTCATTTTAAGAAATTTGCTTCTGCAAGCGGATTTAACGAGATTGGTTTTATGGCATGTAAGCAGCAGGCAGGTTCAAGGCTAACTTTACACAGGTTTCTTTGGTAAAGCTCAGTGCTCACGAAATGTTATAAGTTTATCGAATCACACTCATATGTATGATCAAGTTAACTGGGCGAATATGTAGATCGTTTTTGTCATGCGTACAGGGCGAGCAAAATATTTAGGGGACGGTACGCACAGTTAGTTTTGGCAAGGGGAAATACTTAGCCTTTTTGGCACGCGGTGTTCGAGTCATGTTGGCAGCTGGTGACGTTACGGTTTCAGATCTTTGTTAAATCACTTCATAAAACATTATCTTTTTTACAGTTAAAGGCAATTTTTGTATATAGAAAATGTGTTTAAAAGTCATGAACGGTGTCGCCTTACGGTATGTTGTCACTTGAATATCAATGCAGTTTGTACATTGTTTTTATTGTAACTTTGAATTTCCTGCTCTTGTGAATTTGTTAAAACTATTTATTTTGTTCGTATATTGTTCCTATTTTGTACTATCAGCGTGGATGCAGGTCCGTCCTACAGTATTGAAAATCCGTACAGTGTAGTACAGTTCCTGTTTATTGATTTTTATTTGTTTGTGAAACAAACAAATTTACTTACCGTTTTCCGAGTACCAAATCTGAAAGTAGCTCCGGCACGTCAGTAAGCATATAATCCCAAATTATGATTCTTCATTTGAAACCATATGGCCATTGCAGACATGAAAGTTGAAAGACATGAATATATAATGTAATAAACTCATGCAGCATCAGCTAAATTTTGTAAATATAACTAAAGTAAACTGTTTTCGAAAAAGAACCGCGGATGTATTTCATTTTACAATGATGCGTAAAAATAACGGACGATTTACTATATATATATATACCCTATAGAAATAGTTCCGATTTCTTAACCCGCCGGCCATTTTTTTAACCTTGTGCGGAAAGAAAACATATGTTTTGGAGTTTCTGTGACAACAAAATGTCTAACCCCGATCCTCATTTTAAAGAATGAAATATTTTGAACAGCCAGGAATATTTACGCGCATGTTTACCCATTCTCATTTTACGATTATATCCATCCATTCATAAATTTTAGTCAATGAGCGGCAAGGGACGTAATTATAACTTTCCTTATTGCTGATATGTTTATTCTGTGGACCTGGCGAGAGCTAGTCTGCGTTCCTATATGTATTAGAAATACGCGTGAGCACCTTAAGCAGAAAACAAGTGAAGTGTTAGGATACGTTAATGTCGGTGTTTAAACGATTTGTTATATTTCATAGGTGGTGATTGTAAGTAGAAGGCAATTTACATTATATTCGGCTGTAGGCCTCGTTATCTTGAAACGCATCGAATGAGCTATTTTGTTAAAATACATATCAATGACTGCAGAAAAAACATTTGAACATTACTTCCTGGTCTCAACCATATTCGTTCTATAAATGTATATTATTACTTTGTCGGTCCGCACAATAAATTGACCCCCTTATTGATCGGTGCTATTGCCTGCTCGTTTGTGCGATCGAAGCGCCGTAACTACTAGCAAGCTGCTCGATCAGTGTTTGATTTTGGACAGTAGAACTGTAGGTGAAAACATTTTGTTGAGTACAGTGAAAATCCCTGCTGTCTATGTGTACCGGGAATAGAAACAGAGACAATTCGATCCAAAATACGATTTATAACTGTTGCATTCTGTTCATATCTTATTACCAACTGGTATAGCCTAGTGAAGATTACAGACTGAAATAGCCGTCACAACAAAACAAAGAACACATATTTTGAATACACAAACAAATCCAGCGTCTTCAGCGCTTTGATTTGTTTTGCTACTTTGCATACTTTAATAAAATGGCGGAACTCACTCGTCGCAGTAATTTCTTTGTTTCTATGTAAAAATGGTTTCTGTAAACAGATATTTATTTGTTTTGAGAAATACTTGAAGCAATAGTGTTAAAATGCCGTGAATACTAGTGGCAATAAAAGTACATTTCACTGAAGTATTCTTTTTTTTTTCATTCTGCACAAACTAAATTTCTGCCATACTTTTCTTTTTCTTCAAAAACAATCCCCATTACACATAATGCAACATCTTACACCTATTGACCTAATGCAATATCTTGACCAAACCAGTGTGTGGTCAGTTCACACTTTGAAAAGACGGCTGATAAAAGACATAAACCTAATAATCGATAGCAATTACGAAGTGACTTTTTGGTGTAAGGGGAAACAATCGATTTCCCCACGTGCCTGATTAGCAGGGAACAATACTCTAATTTTAACTTAGCTCCAATTAATCAGGCAAAACCAGGTGAGCGGCTAAAAAAGAAATAATCCACCACCCATACTCTATAATATACTAACTGTATCCCTTATTGCGAAAAACTTGAGATCACGCATTACTATCGACTGACTACCGTGATGTATATTTGATATGCTCGCGTTTTGTTGACCTTATTAGCTCACCGGAATGGAAGTACCAAGACGTCGCCAACCTCCGGGTAACCTCCACTACCCCGGTCAGCGTTTAAGTTCGGCTACATGACAAGTTTGAAGTACGAGCGTGATTTGCGTGACCTCTTATGATACTTGTGAAGACATCTTTTACATACCGCGAATAATTGTCTTGTTTCATTTATGTTGGACTCGCACATGACGGCCACCAGCCAGTCAATTAAGTGAAAATACCCTGCGAGTAACATCTGACCAAGGAGTAATCTTACCAACATCCTTGAAAGGGTTTTGTCTGGGTATGCAAACTGAAGACATATATATCAGCGTGACATCAATCAGTTAAATGGAAAACACACACGGTAGACAGGCTTAATCAAATTAACTTGAAATCTGGTCTGACATTTAGCAAAGACATAGGTTCTGACTCTAAGACTCAGCTTATCTTTACATGTTTATTAAAAATGTGGTTTGCTTTAATTTTCTTTGCATTGGAAGGGGCACGAAAGCTATGCGCAGTCGGTTTTGTCTGGGTCAGTGTGTGACAAATGTGCATTGTTTGCATCCTCAGCTCACGTATTCCGTATTCAGAACAAGTAGATCGAACTTCCAAGATCATTGTAGTGAAATACTGGGTCAACTGCTCGTAATTTTCACAGACCTATATACACATGTGTATATATATAGGTCCGTGACATTTTCGATTGTGTGGGTTTTACTGGTCGCGTGAGCTGGCATAGGTCCTTGTATTAGAACTCAGGTCGGATCTATTAAATTGTTCGCCCTCTTCAAAGTTGCAAATGTTTCCGAAATCACTAAATCGCTATATGGCCCTTTTCTAACGGACAGTGCCTTAAAATCTGATACATTTCCAATTTAACAAGTGGGTCAAACTAGCCCTATATTGCTCACCTGGGTACCATTGACAATATAGTACAAGTGTCATAGAATCACTGGTTCTTGGCGTGTGGCATATACCCCCAGCCTTCTGTTACAACCCACTGATACATGCCTCGAACATTTTTTGAATTATCTTTTTTTCATTTGTTATATTATACATGTACATAATATGTTTTGGAAGCATAGTCATTTCTGTGTCTGTTGACACCCGTTTCAGTGAAATCGGCTGCGAATTGACAAAATTAGAAGTGTTGAAACAGACTGGGTAGTTGTGTCAAATACATGTACATTTATATACTATATAATATAACATATGAAAAATATTTTTTTTCTAAAAATGTTTGAGGCTTGTATCAGTGGGTCAGTGGGTTGTAGCAGAGGGCTGGGGGTCTTTGTCACACGCCAAGTACCTGTGCATAGAATGTGTCAATTTTGACATGGGTGTGCTGATTTGAACAATTTTTGTAGAGGTCCACTACATAATGCTACATTTCAAATATTTAAGATATGGGCTTGTGGTTCTAGACATTTTTTTTTAATTTTTCATATATATAAGCCTATATTTAATCAAGTGCCCCCAAGGTGGGGTAAATTTTCACCCGGGGTCATGATTTGAATAATATTGGTAGAGGTCCACTAGGCAATACTACATGCCAAATATCTAATCTCTAGGCCTTGTGGTTTTAGAGTTGCTTTTTAAAGACTTTTCCTATATAAGCCTATGGAAAATAAAGTAACCCCCGGGCGGGGTCAATTTTGACCTTGGGTCATGACTGGACAAATTTTGGAAGAGGTTCACAACGCAATGCTACATGCCAAATATCTAAGCTCTGGGATTTATGGTTTCAGAGAAGATTGTTTAAGTTTCCCCTACAAGCATATGTAAAATCAAATGACACCCGGGCAGGGTCAGTTTTTGAAAAATCTTGATAGAGGTCCACAATGCACTTAAACACCCCAAATATCTAAGTTCTAGGCTTTTAGTTTCTGAGAACATTTTTAAAGTTTGTCCAATGTAAGCCTAATTGTAAAATCACCTGATCAATTTTGACCAGGGGGTCATGATTTGAAAAATATTGGTCCACCAGACAATGCTACATGCTAAATATCTAAGCTCTAGGATTTTTGGTTTCAGAGACTTTAAATGTTTTTCCTATATAAGCCTATGCAAAATCAAGCGACTCCCCGCCCTAGTTTTTAGCTCACCTGGCTATGCCAGGGTGAGCTTTTCTGATCGATGATTGTCCGTTGTCCGTCAACATTTTGATTCAAATGACATCTCCTCTGAAACCTCTAGGCCAATGTTGATAAAACTATGCAGGAATGTTCCTTGCATGAAGCTCTACCAAAATTGTTCAAAGAATTCCATTCCATGCAGAACTCTGGTTGCTATGGCAACAAATAGGAAAAACTTTAAAAATCTTCTTCTCTGAAACCACAAAGCCTAGAGCTCCTAGAGCTTAGATATTTGGCATGTAGCATTGTCTAGTGGACCTCTACCAAGATTGTTCAAATTATGACCCTCCGGTCAAAATTGACCCCACGCGGGTGGGCACTTAGTTTTTGCATAGGCATATATAGGAAAAACTTTAAAAATCTTCTTCTCTGAAACCACAAGGCCTAGAGCTTAGATATTTGGCATGTAGCATTGTCTAGTGGACCTCTACCAAGATTGTTCAAATTATGACCCTCGTGTCAATATTGACCCCGCACGGGTGGGCACTTAGTTTTTGCATAGGCATATATAGGAAAAACTTTAAAAATCTTCTTCTCTGAAACCACAAGGCCTAGAGCTAAGATATTTGGCATGTAGCATTGTCTAGTGGACCTCTACCAAGATTGTTCAAATTATGACCCCGCGGAGGTGGTCACTTAGTTTTGTATAGGAATATATAGGAAAAACTTTAAAAATCTTCTTTATTGAAACCAAAAGGCCTAGAGCTTAGATATTTGGCATGTAGCATTGGCTAGTGGACCTCTACCAAGATTGTTCAAATTATGAGCCCCGGATCAAAATTGACCCCGCACGGGGGATCACTTAGTTTTACATAGGCTTATGTAGGAAAAACTTTAAAATCTTCTTCTCTGAAACCACAAGGCCTAGAGCTTAGATATTTGGCATGTAGCATTGGCTAGTGGACCTCTACCAAGATTGTTCAAATTATGACCCTCGGATCAAAATTGACCCCGCACGGGGGGTCACTTTGTTTTACACAGGATTATATAGTAAAAACTTTAAAAATCTTCTTCTTTGAAACCACAAGGCCTAGAGCGTAGATATTTGGCATAAAAATTGACCTTGCCTGGGGGGGATCATTTGTTTTACAAAGGCGTACATAGGAAAACTTTTTTGGTATATAACATTATCTAGTGATCTTCCACCAGGCAAGTGGACTTGTACCAAGGTGAGCGATATAGGGCCATCTTGGCCCTCTTGTTTAGATTCCATGCGATTCAGTTTTGAACCATTACCTGGAACCCATCAAGGGAAACATTCTGACCAATTTTCATGATGACTATGAACCAAATGATGCCTCTAGAATGTTCACAAGTTTTAAAATTTCATGAAGTGTTGGTAAAAATGTTTTCTTTGATTTGAGCTGGTGACCTAGTTTTTCGAGTTTAGTCAAACATTCTAACCAACACACGTGATGGCTGAGAACTAAATGTGACTGCCTGCTAGGGTGTCCTTAAGGTATTCCTTTGATCTGATGCTCTGATGCACTGCCTCTGTAATCTTAGTTTCTAACTCAACCAAGTGATCATGAAGTCAAATCTTCTTACCTAGTTTCATGATGATGGATACAAAATGTAGCCTCTAAAATGAAGGTAAAATGTGGACAGACAAAATGGCAATGGACATCAAGTGATCACAATAGCTGACCTGGAGTACTTTTTGATGAGATGGTCTAAATTCAAACAATCTTTCCTTTTCCTGTGTTTATAGTCCAAGCTGACCCTGGGATATCTCCTTGGGTCAACTTACAGACTCCTGACAGGTGCTGGTTGAAGATAGACAGATAAAGATACAAGGGAATCCAGGTACCAGATCCTTGCTTGTTTACGAATAGACCCCTTGGTTCTTTCATATGCCCAGTGTATAGCACTGATACACATGAGACTACCTCTGGATTTCCAACCAGTTCATCTCTAGATGGGTGGGAAACACTGAAGTGTTTCTGAAATTCCAATGCCCAAGCCGGGATTTGGATCAGGGATCTCCAGTTTGGTAGTCCAGAGCATTAACCACTCGACGGCCACCCAATTCAAACAATAACTCCCGACATACTTCTGATGTAAAAATAACTTTTTCTTTTATGAACATGACATAGCATGGCAATTTTGAAGGGTAATATAACTTTAAATAGAACAGGAAGGCAATGCAGAGGCGCATTACCCCACGTAGCACAGGGAATACTTTTCTTAACATAAAACAGAAACAAGAAACTCGTATGAAAATAGATGATTTATTGTTTTTTAATTTGTGCTTTTAATGAAGTTCATTATAAATTATGAATGGCTGTAAAATAAGTTAACAAAAACTCCCTGCTTGTTAGTTATAAAAAATGGCAATTATAGCTAAATGTAATAGAAGCCAGCAAAGAATACTTGCATGTACGTCGCTAGGCCTAATAAGGTAATTCTGTTAGCAGTTTTTCTCTCATGGAAGGTTGCAAAACTGCCTACTTATCACGGACAGAAACTAGAAACCTTTATTCATAAAGATTTAAAATAGTTCTTGGCTAATTGGTATTGGTGAGGCAACCATTATGTTATCTCCCAAATGTATTTATTTCCTGTTGTATAATGTCATATTCAGTTAAATCTAAGCCGGTTTCAAGAGGAATTTATCATGTCAAGCATGCTAGAATATTAATGCATCAGGAAGGAATAACAACCATTATCCCATTAATATTCGTAACTCTGTATCCTTAAATGTTACCCAAGCCAGAACTTTTATACACACACATGTTGCAATACTTTTTCCGTCACTTTAATTAATTTTAACATATTTTATGGGTATTTGAACATGTGGAGCCAAATATTTTGGGAAACAGTCCATTTTGTGTGTGTGTGTGTGTGTGTGTGTGAGTGTGTGTGTGTGTGTTTGAGGTGTGTTGGGTCGGGGGAATACAGCAATTTTGGCACTATTCTGAATTCCCAAAGTCCCAAAATTGGATACCATACGTTAAGAAATATGTGTAGAAATATGCATAAACATTCGTAACTAACATTCAGCTCAATGAGCTGTCCCAACTTACAAAAATTAGCAAAATAGTAAAAATTGAAACCCGTGAATATAAACACATACAGTACTTCATTTAGTTTTTACAAAACAGTGACCAAGTCTTGTGCATCCTGGCAGATTTTCAACCCTTCAAGAGAAAAACGCTAACTGGCATATCAGGTATATAATTTACATGTACAGTATCTCACGACTAAAAATATTCTGTCCATGTAAAAACAAAACTGAATTTTCATACAAAAATGTAAACAAATCTGTACAATCAACAATTTTTGGATAAGTTAACACGTATTGATAAACAAATACAGACAATAAAAACTTATTTGGACCCAGACATTTTGTATTTGACTATAAAATAAGCAAACGCTACTCTGACCCCTACATATGACACAAAAATGAAACACACTAGACTGAATAGCCCAATAAGAAACTGTGTACGCAATTCCTTTCCTACATTTGTTTTCTTACATTTGTTAACGCAAATGAACTAAAACATTCTTGAGACACTCTCTATCTATACTGACATGATATGACCATTATTATACTGAAATCACACAAAACAACTGTATAATCTAGCCTCAAAACAATCGTGAAAACAAAACAGACAAAATTTCCCGGAATGAAGCTAAAATTCCTGCCCAGTTCTAAGGAATGTATTTGATTTGTAATTTTTATACAACTGACTTCACATACTGAAATATCAGTACAATGTATGTCTTTTCTTTACAATTAAATCTTTTCTTCAGGAATAATGCCCATTTCAACAATATAAAATTATCATTGATTTACAAGCCAGCAGTTTACTAACCAGGAAGGATCAGCGGTAGATTCCCATCCTTGGTAAGAAATTGCCACCTTTCTTACATAAAGGCGGTGGTGGGGCTCAAACTAAGACTCCAGCCACAGTGAATAGTGTAGTGATTTCAACTGAGTGACCTTAACCACTCCACCATGGCCACAGGTCTACAAGACGTAAACAAACAACAGGGTGTAGATATATACCTAATTAACAATATTTCATATCAACTGTGATTTTGACAGTACTATAGGTTTGGACATTTCTAAAAACAGAATATTTTCAGACCGCTAAATAAACAATCTCAACAACAAAACAAATAACAATTTATGAGACAATGTTTGCGAACTTCAACAAAAACAAGCATGCTTTTATTATCACTTTTACCTAACTGTTAACTAGTACTCTACAATTTATTTTACAGTCAATCAGGATTTGCCCAAACAAGTGAACAACAACAAAGCCACATCCCTTAAACATCAAAGTTACACTCCTTTCATATTTATCTGTGGATATTATGTTGTTATTTACTTAAATTTCTACGCAAGAATCTCTCCCTAGAAACAAAGGCTCGATACTCAGACCCTGCTTTACCCTTTACCTTTCTGAATAACTCAAATGGACTTGTCCATCTTTCTATTTAGACCATTGAATGCTCACAGGGGTGCGTAAGAACATTTCACATCTTTTCAAATAATACTATACCCCACACCAAGATTGCTCAAATGTTCATGGGTTGGTCATAATCTACCATCCTCAACAATAACAAAATGGTCAACAAGATCCAGTACAGGTAAAAGTGAGAATAGAAAACACTCCCCATAGTCTAATATAAGATCAACAATCACAGGTTAAATGTGACTAAAACATGGCTTGGTAGCATCAACACGCAAGCCTATTGTATATACATGTATTGATAGGCAGCAAGATCTTTCATGTTTCAATAAGTGAAAAAAGTGCCAGAAAAATTGTAGCAACACTTAATTTGTAGCCAGTTCTTTCCCTGTAGAGTCTACGTTATGTAAGCTTCAGAGATGAGGGTCAAGAACTTCATTGCAGTTTAAATTTACATTATTTTATAAAATTTAGTACACGAAGGGTCAGCAAAAGCAAGTTCAATTTCCTCATGTAAAAACAAACTCACCTTTGACACTCAAAGTGCTGAATAAACCCTTACCCCCCTGAATTTCTAAAATAAACTTGTCCAGTTTTCAATTGGGTAATACCATAATTATTCAAAGGGGTGCATACTGAAAATTTAATATTTGAAGCGTAAACAGTGCAGATCATGATTACGAACTGCACCGATTACAGATGCATGGTTTGATCATGATCTACACTTGTCACATAGGAAGAATCATTCACTGCCGGCAAAACACAACGTTAATCACTGTGAAGCAGAATGATGTGCTATTTTAAGTCATCATTAAGTAGGAGATCAATCATTCATTATCAGTTCATCTGCTTGTGAATAATTAAGTGATTTGTTCACAGCTTATGCAAATGTCACAACAGCTATTCATTTTGTACGTACATTTTCCCATAGAACCATAGAAACGCTTGAAGCTTTTATATGTAGCATGTCAAAGTACAAAACTTGTTATCAGCTTGGCTGCTTTGCAATGACTGCCATGTTGAAGGGAAATGCACATATCATACAATTACAGGATATGCAGTTAGTGAAATTTTATAAATTCTATGAATTGGACTCAGGTTGAAGATCGATTGGAGAGAGTCCAGTTTTACATCTTGAGACAGAATGTTAAAATAACAGAGGCTTTACAGACGTAACAAAAAAAAATTAAAATTAAACACTAATAATTTTTTCCGAGACCAATATTTTCAAGTATGAACACATTAATAAATGGAGACAGTGAAAAATACATTATTAGAATTATGACTTCAAGTTCACCGACTGTTTAAAACATTTTCAAATACAAAGTATAATGTCATGAAAGATTATATATTTCATAGCTAACTTCGCATATTTTTGCGATGTGTGGCAAAATGGAAAACTCATATTGCTGATACAGCATATTTTTGTTAATATGTGGCAAAATCGACAGCATGTTTTACTGCTTCAGCATAGTTTTGTTAATATGCAGGGGGAAAAATAATGGAAAACTTGTATTGCTGAACTGCCTATATTGAAAAAGTCTCATGGCCTTGGTTTGAATGTGAAACTTTGTAAAATAATTAAAAAATTTACCTACATGTTAAATAACAAGAGCGTCACATGACAGCACGCTCGACAGGGAGGTTGTTGGTAGGGTGGTGGAAAGGGTTTTTGTCAAAGAACAGGAGATGTGTAATTGTCTGTAAGAATTAAGGTCAAAGATAGAAACTTGTTCAAAGACCTTGTAAAGTACATTACATTCAAAGCCTTACTCTGGATTCTGTAAGCCAAGTGGAGGGAGTAGGGGATAATTTCAAAGAAATACATAACCTTGTAAATTTGATCATGAATAACTCTGTAACTTTTCAAAATTGAAAGTATAGAATTAAAAAAGCATGACCGCAGCATGCTGCATAATATTCTATGACATTTCAAAAGAAAGCCATTTCGAGTATTTCCATGTTAGTCTGGTAAAAACTGTGACAAAATTCTAAGTTAAAAGGGGCATAAATGTCAAAAATCAAAAACATTGGTGAAGATGTTGACGTAAACATACATTTTAAGTCCATAAAAAAAAATCAAAGTTAAAAGTTAAAAAGGGGCATAAATCTGTCAAAAATCAAAACAGAGTTATGGGGTTGTTTCCTCAGATGTAGATGTTGATGGTAGACACATACTTTGAGTTTCAAGTCAATACCTTTGATAGTTTCAAAACATTTGACTTTATAAAATCTTTTACCAAAATTCTAAGTTAAAAAGGGGCATAAATCTGTCAAAACTCAAAACAGAGTTACGGGGATTGTTTCTTCAGGTGTAGATGTTGATTGTAGACACATACTTTGAGTTTCAAGTCAATACCTTTGATGTATTCAAGATATTTGAATTTATAAAAATCTTTAACCAAAAAATCTAAGTTAAAAAGGGGCATAAATCGTCAAAAATCAAAACGGAGTTATGAGGATTGTTTCCTCAGGTGTAGATGCTGATGGTAAAGATATATTTTGAGTTTCAAGTCAATACCTTTGATAATTTGCAAGAATTTGAATTTATAAAAAACTTTAACCAAAAATTCTAAGTTAAAAAGGGGCATAAATCTGTCAAAATCAAAACAGAGTATGGGGATTGTTTCCTCAGGTGTAGATGTTGAGGGGGTGGTAAACAAACAGTTTGAGTTTCAAGTCAATACCTTTGATAGTATTCAGGATAGGGGGGGGGGGGGGGGGGGGGGGGGGGGGGGGTTTGACTTTATTAAGAACTTTAACCAAAAATTCTAGTTAAAAAGGGGCATAAATCGTCAAAAATCGAAACAGAGTTATGAGGATTGTTTCTTAAGGTGTAGATGTTGATGGTAAAGATATATTTTGAGTTTCAAGTCAATACCTTTGAAATATGCAAGATATTTGAATTTATAAAAAACTTTAACCAAAAATTCTAAGTTAAAAGGGGGGCATAAATCTGTCAAAAATCAAAACAGAGTTATGGGGATTGTTTCCTCAGGTGTAGATGTTGATGGTAAAGATATATTTTGAGTTTCAAGTCAATACCTTTGATAGTATTCAAGATATTTGACTTCATTAAAAACTTTAACCAACGCAGACGCCGACGCCGGGGCGAGTGCAATAGTCTCCTTATTCTTCGAATAGTCGAGCTAAAAATCAATTTCATCATAAAGCACTTTACACAAGTTTTATTACTCTAACTGATTTATAAATGCTTAAGTCCATCCAAATACATAAAGACTCAAACTTACAATGTCTACATCAAAACTTCTACTTGACAACAAAAACAACCTTTAAAATGAACTGGTTTGCTTTTTTTTAAATCACAGAAACAGAAGTTAGAAGTTTACTTTTAAAGATGTCTGATAATATTTCTTGGAAAAAATGTATTTTCAAACGGGAAATCATGACACAATGACAGCAATATTGCTCATCTCATACATTTATTGCTTTTAACTCTAAATTTAAAAATCTAATTAAATTTCTTACCAGATAATGATGTAGAAATAATTTACCATAAAATAATTTTCAGCAATATCTGGATAGTTACCCACTATTTTTTTATAGACATTATACATACAGAACATTAGCAGAAAACAGCATAAACTTTTATATCAGTTCATGAATACAACCCCTGTACAACTATAACAGTACATTTATAAAAGTACAACTGAAAACTGGCATTTCTTAAAACAAGCAAAAAGGTTTTCATACTTTAAACAATTTTAAACTTAAGTGAAGACAAGTCTTAGTAACACTGGCCAGAAATTCATACATGTATACAGAGACATTACACAAAATGTTATAGTGTACACTGGCCCCAATGTTATGTCGAAACATGTGATAATGTATATCATTTCACTAAAATGTGATAATGTATAAATGTGATATAATATGGCCAATGGAAAAAGGGGATATATAATTATCATCCAGTCTAAAATTTGCAAGATTATAATGGTTAGTAACCTCACTTTCCTTTACATACAATGCACTTGACTGAAACTGAATAATTGGACAAACAAAATAGTCTAACTTCACCTAAAATGTTTAAAGAAGGAAAATTTTGGATTAAAACAGCAAACTGACCTCGAATATAAATTTATGAACAGGATTATTCTCCTCAAGATGTGACACATGAGTTTGTATGACCTGTATATGCGTAATTTTTCCTTGGGAAATGACACAATGGTGTTTGCAACCTTTAATATATCAAGTTGGCATGAAAAATCTTTTTCTTGGGATGAAATAAAATAACATAGACAACACCAACATGAAGAAAAACAAGACACAGTTGGATTATTCCTCTCTATACAATGAAGGAATTCCCCCCTGGGATTCTTTATAGTGAATTGATTTCGTATAATAATAACAGTAAGCAGTGAAATACAAGAAGCCATACAGGTTGAAGCAGACTATAATATGTATCTACCTTCCATTTATCCCTTATCTGACATCTGTTTTTAGATTGGGCTGGTATGTCTTTCAAAAATGACAGGATCATTTCTTTCAGACAAGGGTATTGAATGAAAACTGATTAGCATTCCATGTAAAACATTAACAAACTGAACATATGTACTGGACTGTGATAGATCAGAGTCTATGCTGGTCACTCAGACAGATATATATTTCTAAAATGGATTTGCCCACCTTTCTATCTGGATAGTATCATTGACTGTGAAAATAGAACAGTGCAGATCAGGATCACACTGCGCCTATGTGGAGCCTGATCATGATCTACACTGGTCGCAATGGCAAAATCACCTGCCACCAACATGGTCGAGGTTATAACAATAAATCTGTGGTCCTATAAGTTTTGACAAAAGAACCCAATAAAATTCACATTAACTCTACTACTTCTATTCCACTTTATTCATGAGATCAAAACAAGGCCTTACATCAACTGACTGAGAAAAAAACAACCTCTCGTACATGATAAACCTATGCCACGGCACCTGATGGCAGTAATAACGGTCTTTAAACAGGATGAATAGCAACCATAAATTGAAAGGTACCAGTATGTATTTTCAGTACGACTGGGTGCACCACGATTCTTTACAATGAATGACTATATTACAATACAATAACCAGTTGAAATGATTCGCCGGCTGTGCCCGACTGAGGGTACTTCAAGCAGTCATATCTAGCTATGAATTGTACTCATGTTGTTATTTAACGATGGCAACATTACTCAATACTTGACTTGTTTCTTTTGAGCTGATAAATTGGCCATATAGTTAGACGATAAACCCTCGACTGACTAGTCAAATGATAGTTCACAAGTCCTAAATCAGATCCATTAACACAATTGCCACTTGCTTTTACTCAGAATTTAGCAGCTTATAGGTAATTTTTCTTCTATTTTGGATTCATTAACTAAATGCTATAAATCAGTGACCACATAGCTCTTTATTAACATGCTGTGAAGGAGCCATTATCTTAAATCTGGAACGTTTATCATTTATTAAGCACAAGTCGGATGCCTTTGAATCACTCACCTAAGCATTGGTGAGGTTGTCCGCTAAGACATATTGATGTTAGAAAACACTTTGTGAACAAGTAACGAATCTGAACTATTTAAATCCATACCCTGCTTTTATTCTAAAATGGACTTGCCCATCTTTCTATTTGGGCAGTACCATTAATTGTTCAAAGGGGTGCTCACTGATAATATACTGGCTTGATTTTGAGCAATGCATGATCTGCATTGGTAGCAAAAGTCGTCAGAAGGGTACAAGTTAAAATCCGGATAAACTCTTCAGAAATATGCTCCAGTAGAAAATGCGTGAAATATACCTACATTACAGCTTTAAACAAGAGCTGTCTTTACATGTGAAAATGTCACCGTCGCTTGGTGGACAACTTTGTCTTTGGGCAAGGGAGGACCAACTAAATGACCAATCGAGTGACTGCAAGATAAGACTAAATTCAGGGGGTTTTTTTTTTTTTTTTAAAATATAAACATAAAAAAAAAAAAAAACACCAAAAAAAAAAAAACCAAGAATAATTTTCTTAGCTCAGGTGGGCTTACATAAAAAGAAAGAAAACAATCAATAGAGAAATTCCTGCATTCATCAGGAACAATTCATTTGTCCATCTTGAAAGACAGTATTGATCTCTCTCCTACGTTTTCTTGGTCATTCACAATTATCAATAATATCTAAAAGCTTGAATCTTCCTAAGCTTTGATCTTTGTCATCAAATGTATTTTATGGGAAAATAATCAGATTTATGTAAAGTACATAGTGTTCAACACAAAAAACACACGGCCCAGTCTCGAGCCAAGTGACTGCACCAGAAAATATCATTACATTGCAGTTCCAACTGTGTATCAGTTTTGAAATGTATGTTTACAAGAACATAAAAATACACTGAAGAAAAGATGGTACTAAATAACTTTAAACAATATTTGTAGACATTGTTTCATTAGTTTTGACATTTGGCATGTAAATATAACAGGAAACAATATTGCAAGAATAAAATGGATCTGACTTTGGCAAAGATGTTTTGCAGTGAGTTTTTATTTTGCAGTTTATTTTAACACTAAACATGTTCATACAAATTTCTACAGTATTTCATTATAAATGAATTTCATGCAGTACAAAGATCACACATCTAGCAATGTATAATTATAAAAAAAAAAATGCCCATGCAACTGCCACAACAGCGTATAAAACGACAAAGTTGACGTCTTGAGCCTTCGTTATCTGGCACCATCGTTTCCGTCTGTCGCTAACTCCTGTGATCCCATCTTTTGTCGCCATATTCTAACTGTATGATCACTGGCAAAATAAATATACACAAATGCGTGAAAAAAGGCAAAGCGCAACAATATCCAGTCAAACACAAAGATACGTTTCACTGTTAAATAGATATTTCCGTTTGGAGTACAAACTTCTCTGCTAGCCAAGTTTGCCTTCACTGTGGATATGAATTGCAAGCAAATAAATGAAAGAAAAGCAAAAAAAACTCTGCACTATCTGAAATCAAGACCAGTATAAGCTTGTACAATACAGTAAAACAGCTCTCTTGAAAGCGAAGTATACAAGTATACAAAATACTGTGAAAGTCTTTTTTTTGCGAGATTTTTATTTATTTTCATTAAATTCGCTGAAATAGCTAACAAACATGGATTAAAGAGCTTGCTAGCGAATTACAAAATCGGGGATTAAATGGAAAATCGCAAAATAAACAACTCGTGAATAAAAAGACTTTTACAGTTATGAAAATTAATGTGTTTATAAAATATATTACTAAAAGCCATATCAAGTAAAACCATGGCTGCTCAACAAACAATACAATGTAACAGCACCTGTGCAAGTGAGATTGTGCACTATTCACTTTCCCGTGCAAGGTACAGTTTACCAAATTCCAATACATGTACATGCAAATTCTCATTTGCACTGTCGGTGCCTGGAGTACTGTTTGCTCAGCAGTCTATATAAAGAATCAAAATGATGCCGGAATGTGTCTTGAATGTCTGCTGCCAATTCTTTTTTTCTTCTTTAATTACCACATTATGTTGTGGTATCTGTCCACTGGATAAAGCATGGAAAGTCAAAGTAAAACACACACAGCAAAATACATTCAAATTGAGCACATGGTATATATTTTGAACTCTAACATTGAATTTAACCTACTGCTCAGTAAGTACTAAACTATCACTGTAACAAGAAAAACAAGTCAGCATAAACTAAAAATAAGCACACAGAAGACTGACTTCTCTGAAAGCAGAATTTCTAAACACAAGCACAAGTACATGCCAGGTCACATAGATACACAACATCTAGCTGAAACTGAAGTCTTACCTTGCAAACTTCCTAAAATGAACTTCTCCATTTTTCAATTTGGACTGAACCATTTACCATTCAAAGGGGTGATCAGTAGAAATTTACTGACTGAACAGCAAGCTGTGTAGATCATGATCAAACTGCATAGATATGTAGGCTGATCATGATCTACACTAGTGACAAATGCAGAAGCAGTTGTTGGCAACAGGGTACGAGTAAAGCCAGATGCAAGCATACAAAAGATGTTGTTAATCCATTCAAGTAGAAAGTTTTCCGTAAGCAATTATCTGATTTGAACATTTCGCGCCTGTTTTGTATTGGATGAGTTAGAAGTAACACAATTGACTGTTTTGATCCGTCACTGATGCCAAACTTGTATTCAAATTGCCATTGCAAGCATAAGTTTACCAACAAGATAGCCATTAATTTTAAAGGTAGTCATTAATACCGCTTGATGTGGTTCTTTAACTTAATGGTAGCCATTAATTCAAACTGCAGTCATTAATATGAAAAGAAGCTATTGCTGTCGAATATGACCATTAATTTGACACCCATGTGATTATGACAGGATAAAACAATCCAGAAACATCAAAGGACATAGCGGATCATCATACAAGCTTATTCTTCAAAGGAACTTTATCACCCAACAAATGAGAATGTTTTAAATTTGTGAAAATACAAAATTACATGTTCATGTACTGATATTTAGCTTCAAATAAAAAAGCTTTCATGACATTAAGAGGAATGTAAAAGCCTTTACCACAAGTATGAAATATTCATAGCATATTGTAAATACCTGTAAATTTTCAGACTTAAATTATTAACAAAATGCAATTTTGCGGTTATCTGACTTTGTGGATTTCAGTATTTTTAGTACAAATGGTACAGTCTGGCAGTTTGTTTTCATATCTTTATATCCGCAAAATCAATAGAAATAAGAGACCGATAAAAATTAACACAGAACTATCTATTTTAGACATGACTGATGGATGCGCTGTAAGTACTTTCTGCAAGAATGTCAACATTTGAATTCTTGAAATCATTAATTTTCATATAAGAAGTTGACAAAGTCGAAAACATATGCTATATCAGTTTCACTCCCAGTCTCCTTCATAAAAAGAATCTTTAAACAATTTTGTGGGACTTCTAGTTTTACAAAACAAGAACAGTGAATGAATGCATCAAATCGAGGACAGACAGTAACAATGATTAAACTATGTCTAACATTAGAATGTTTTATATACACAAACTTAATGGTAAAATCCTGACTTTTATGCCAATACTGATAACAACAATGAGACTAAAAAACTTAACACATTAGCACAAGGGCGCTGTAGCAACAAGCCACTGTTTGCCACAAGATCACATAGCAACAAGCCAAACTAACTGTTTGCCACATGATCACACGGCAACATTCCAAACAAACAGTTTGACACAAGATCACGGATAACTACTTTCATTGCGATCCAAAGCAAGTGTACGATCTGTTAATTTGTAAATAATTCATATTAGCTGGTGGTAAGACAGGCAACCAATCAAAGACACCCTTAAAAATTTGAATCAGGTATAATGAGGTACATGTACTATGAAGCAACGCTTGAGCAAAACATCTCTACTAGGCAGGCTCTTGTGTTTGAAATACATATTTCAGCAATAACAGCAAGATTGTCACAAAAACGTCAATAAATATACATAAAATATAAACACCTAACAGGGAAACAACTGAGAAAATTGGCCATGGCAGTCTGGGCTAAATGCCCATCTATATAACAATATTTAAATACACGTATTAGTGGTAAAAAAGATCTATACAAACTATTTAAAACATAACAATATTAAACACTGGAAGGATAAATAACATGTAATGGAGGGACTGTATCATTAACCCTTACCCCACTAAATCTCTAAAATGGATTGGTCCATGTTTTGATTTGGACAGTACCATTTACTGTTCAAAGGGGTGCACACTTACTGACTAGTGCAGACCATGATCTGATTGCACAGATGTGGAAGCTGATCATGATCTGCACTGGCAGCAAAGGGCAGAATTACTTGTCACCACCAGGGTAAGGGTTAAACTATCATGCCTTTATAAGCTTTATGTAAAAACTGTGACAAACACATTGCATTGTTACGGCTATATGACTGTGAACAGCAGTTAAGGGAAGCACCATCAAAATAACTTCCAACATGAATTTGCTTACTGTAAATTGGGTATTTTTCGCATGATGTAAAATTTCCCTATTTGCAAGCAGACAGACTTATTTACAAATTTTCAATTCATGAAAGGAGAATTCTCTAATAGTCAATCTATGTGAAATTAATCTTTCATGAGATTTTCAAATTAGCCAAGTGGGAAATTCATGAAAATAGCATAATTGCGAATAGTAACCAATTCACTGTCATTTTTAGCAAAGGACTTTTGATGTTTATGCATATCAACCTTCATCACAATTTCTGAAATCATCTCAAATTATCATCCAAACTTCTAACAATCTCAGCTTCAAGTTAAAATGCTGATCTAAAATTAGCATACATATACACTTCTACAAGATACAGTGATTAAAAAAGTTTAGAAACATTATGTTTCAAATATCTCACTAAGACGATGACCTAAAACTACCTTCTAAATATTCAGTCAAACCGGTGTTAAAAACCACCTCTGCATAAAGACCAGCAGGGTGAAACCTTGTACTATTCAAACATTGTGTAGACACCCTTTGTCAACAAAGACCTCCACAGCTTATTCCCCAGAGTGGTGTTTGCTCACAGGTTTGACTGTACAGTTAAAACCATGTTATGCAGCAAGCCTAGGAAGGTCATGTGAAGCCGGTTGCATCTAAATACAAGTGTTTTATGCTTAATGAATGGCATTTTCATTTTGACAGTTACAAATCAACGATCATAGCTTTAAGCAAGTGACCTCTTTCACAAGTTCAACTGTATATTAAACCTTTAATTAACCCTTGCACAGCCGAATTTCTAAAGGTGTGTCCATTGAACATTTATTGACTGAAAGGCAAACAGTGCAGATCATGATCAGTCTGCAGAAGTGTGAAGGCTAAAATCATGATCTACATTGACCGCAAAGACAAAATCATTTGCTGCCAGCCGGGTAAGGGTTAATTAATAAGAGAACGTTGAAACTGTTCCGAGTCTTTTCTCGCAACCTACAGAAATGTAACAAAAACAGTATGAATTGCGTATATAATGCTTGTATGTGAAAGCAATGCTGATTGGCTGGTGACTGTTCAGGAAGACGACACGGGCGATAGGTCAATCTGATCACTTCGTATCTGCCAAACTTTTATAGCTGTTTCACTGCAAACAACACATACAGAAATATAAACAAAAACTTCATTTGCATTGAAAATAACTTTTAGACAATAACCAATGATGAATTCTGTTAAATTATCTCAACATATGGGTGAAACAGTTTTTCAACCATACTCATATCCTCATTAGTGTCTGAAACTATTTTTTGTCCAATCGCAGTGAGGAATTACTGCTGATTTACAAAAAATAATTTCAAACATGTGGTGCCAGACCAATTTATTTATAGATTCATAAAAAATGAACCTATACTTACTGTTTGAAATTATTTTTGTCCAAACACAGCGCAGTATTAGGTGCACTTTTACTTGGTAAAATCAATATTTATATACCTAGTCAGTAAATGAGAAAATACTGAAGATTTACACAAAATAATTTCAAACACTAAGTAGGTTAATGTTCATTCTGATGCTTTTACTACAATAAATTGGTTGCGCCAGACCAATTTACTTTCGTAAATACATCAAAATGAACACTAACCTATACTTAATGAACAGATGTACTTTCTATCTCCTTGACAAATGACTTTCAATTTTTAACGCAGACTTGGTTAGAAATAGAGAACTTCCATGTACTTTGAATTAGATGACGTTTCCATTAGGAACAGAGCCTCATGGTAGTGATGACTTTTAAATTAGAAACAGTCCTTAGAGATTGACTTTTAAAATTAGAAACAGAAATGCCCTAATAAGATTAATAAAGCCATTTTGTAAAGTTGACCTTTAAATTAGAAACAGTTGGAGCAGAGCTACTCTATAAATATCAGCTGTCAATTACGAGCAGACGCTTTTAATTTTTTGCATACAAAATAGATTTTCTTTATATAGACAACCTTTTAACTACTAGAGGGAAAAGACGGCCCTACATTGCTCACCTTGCTACCATTGGCTACAATACAAAGTCAACAATAGCTGAAAAGGTAAATTTTGACATGGGGGTCGTGTTTTGAACAATACATAAGCCTACATTCCAAATATCTAAGCTGGGAGTTTTGGTTCTAGACAAGAAGATTTTTGAACTTTTCCCTATATAAGCATCAGTAAAATTAAAGGACAGGGTCAATTTTAGGTGTTCCTATATAAGCCTATGCAAAATCAAGTGACACCATGGGGGTCATGAATTCAATCTTTGTTGAGGTCTACTAGACAATGTGACATGCCAAATATATAACTCAATGCCTTCCAGTATTTGAGAAAAAGATTTTTATAAGTTTTTCCTTTCCATTGCTATGGCAACCAGAGTTCTGTATAGAATGGAATTATATTAACGCACAAGTCAGAGCTTCATGCAAGGAACATTGGCATAGTAGTTTCAGAGTAGATGTTGTTTTAAGGAAATGGTGAAAGGATGTATGAGGTAAGTCGGACGTCAAGCTGTCCTAATAGCTCAGCCTGACACTTTGTGAAAGGTAAGCTACAAAACATTTCGTAAGATAAAACATTTAGAAACATCAACTTTTCAGATTGGTAATAAGTTCCTTCTAACAGCATCTGACATATCAACTTCGTGCTGAGCACCAATGACTGGAAACTCTCCAGGTCTACAAAGCAGTCTTTAGGCAATAAGTCAAAAACTTACTTTGAAGCAGTAAAAATGGCGGAAGAGTTTGTCGCTATGGCATTGATAGGGCTGGTATGGGCCTTAATCTCAGCAATCTGTGCACACGTGTCCACGTTCCAGAGTTTGAGGTAGCCAGCTCGACACCCGCTCAGCAGTGTATTGGTCCCCTTCATAAAATCCATGGCACATATCCAGTCTCTATGAGCTGCATTCAGTGACTGAAAATCAAAGACATCTTTGTAAAACATTACTAACTATTTACTCTTTTTCTGATCTATGAGTTTAACACTGTTTTAACCATATTTCAGTCATTTTAAACAGGCGGGTAGTTTACCTAACCATTGTTCCAGGTAGGAACCAGTACTAGACACATATTCTTCGTAAGAACTTCCTGTCAACTTTCTCACATGACGAGACATGGTCGGAAGCAGGGCTATAACTCATGACCTTCTATATACGAGAGGCTACAGTGATTTCAAGTCAGCAACTCTAACTACTCGACCACAGAGGCAGTGGTCATTTAACCTTCAAACAGACATGTCTATCTTTGAAAACTGAACAGTACCATTTTATTGTTCAAAGCCTTTCACAATGAAAATTTACAAACTTGTATGCAAACAATGTCAGTGTATGCCACCATCAGACTGCTGGTAAACAGACAGTAACCTCTTGGGACATTAGCCCTTTCATAATTTTGCAAAATTTGTAAATAGTGTATAAACATATTCAGTTTAACATTTTTTAAATTTGAGTTTCCAGATTTTGTCCTAAATTCGAGACTTCAAACAAATGGTCTACAAAAGCAGAAATATATACCATCACCTGTGTCAAATAATTTATTTCATGATAAACCTCTGAAAAATATTTGGATAGTCATGTGCACAATACTTAAAGTGACATTATGCTCATCTTACTGCACATAGTGTATTTTTGGTGACAGTTTTATAAAAGCAATTTTCGGTAGCTGTGCATTTAAATGTGTTAAACTAATGATAATGCCGCATTAATATTTGAAGTTGGTGCTTTAGAAATTAAAGAAATGGACTAATAAAATAATAATTCCTTCCTTGGCAGTGATCTCCCTTGTGTTATTAGTGTTGCTCGGCAGTGGAAGGGAAGCAACTCCGACATGTATTTGTTTATTTCTTAAATTGACTCTCCCAGTCAAAATAGGAAAAGTAATATTTGGAAAGTTATTATTTCGTACTGGTAGCAGGAAACGTTTGTTGTATTGGGTCAAAAGTTATTATTTCCTCTACCCTTTTCACACACACCTATTTCAGCTGGAATTTTACTTAAAACAAGAGCTGTCCCTCACAAGTGACGAATGCCCCCGAAAGAGGTGCCTCACAGTCTGTGTCCTCTCCATGTGCTCAATAAATGTGCTATGTAATTTTAAAATCCTTCCATGCATGACAGAGTAATCATGCATACAGTATTCCATTACTTTAAACACTAAGTGTGACCTTGACCTTTGAGGTAGGGACCTGGGTCTTGCACGCGACACGTCGTCTTGATGTGGTAGACATTTGTGCCAAGTTATTTTAAAATCCTTCAATGCATGACAAAGTTACAGTCCGGACACGAATGTGTGCATATATAGAGGAATCCATTACCTTCAAACTCTAAGTATGACCTTGACCTTTGAGCTAGGGACGTGGGTCTTGCACGCGACACGTCGTCTTGATGTGCTAGACATGTGTGCCTAGTTATTTTAAAATCCTTCAATGCATGACAAAGTTACAGTCCGGACACGAATGTGTGCATATATAGAGGATTCCATAACCTTCATACTCCAAGTGTGACCTTCACCTTTGAGGTAGGGATGTGGGTCTTGCACACAACACATTGTCTTGATGTGCTAGACATTTGTGCCAAGTTATTTTAAAATCCTTCAATGCATGACAAAGTTACAGTCCGGACACGAATTTGTAAGTGGGGACGGACGGACGGACGGACAGACGGCAGGTGCGATTTTAATATGCCACCCTTCGGGGGCATAAAAATGTGCATAATGTCACTTTAATAATAGATAATTTAGTATCAATTTAAAAATGTTTAGAACTGTCATTTACAAAGTATATATCCAAAGTCAAAACTTTTACTGCTCAACAGTTTCAACCATTAATCCAGTTTTGTTAACATTCTGTAGTTATATACTGATATGAGTTTTAGTCAGTGTTATCATACTTCAGTATTACCTGTACTAGACTGTGAGACTTCAGATCCCACTTCTTTATACATGTATCTCTCGAGCCACTGAACAACACGTTACCCTGTATAGCTAGAGACTGTATACCATCATAATGTGGGGGTTCAAGGTTATATTTTGGCGTAAGAACACCAGCTCCTTCTGACATTACTTCAAATACCTGAAAAATTACAATAGAGACAATTGTAGTAACAACAAAATTAAATAAAGACTTTTTCTTTATCTTAAATGCCCATTTCAACAGTAAATGTATTTCAATTATTTACAGATGAGCAGTTTACCTAACCAGTACTAAACCCGTATCTTCTGGAAAATACTGCCAACTTTCTAATACCATAAGGCATAGTCTGTAGTGGGGCTCAAACCCATGAACTTCAACTACTGAGAGGTTACACTGAGTTCAATGAGAGACTCTAACCACTCAATCTTATCAATCTTAAACATCTTAATTTGTGTTTTAGAATACAGAATAAATATCTAACTCCACATTATTTTATTAAAAGTAAAGACCTCTTCAGAAAGCAAGAACAGTAAAAACTAGAGCTATCACTAAATGTGATTAATACCCCCAAAAGGATTGCTTTATAAACTGAAGAAGTTCGTAGTAACATAATACCTTGCAAACAAACTAAAAAGAGATATTGTTCTTAGAAGTTCCTCTCATTGTGCTTGACCATTGTATGAAGTTGTATTGAATTCCAACTTGGAGTTTTCGAAAAATGATCCAGACAGGGAAAAGTAACAAAGGGCAATAACACTGTAATTAGTCAAGATGGAGTTATGGTTCCTGTGCACTGCACTCCCTCTCACTGTGCTTGACCATTGTATGAAGTTGTATTGAATTCCAACCAGAAGTTTTCAAGTTATGCTCCGGACAAGGAAAAGTAACAAAGGGTAATAACTCTGTAATGAGTCAAGATGGAGTTATGGTTCCTGTGCACTGCACTTCCCTCTAAATGTACTTGACCATTGTATGAGGTTGTACTGAATTCCAACTAGTAGTTTTCAAGTTATGCTTCGGACAAGGAAAAGTAACAAAGGGCAATAACTCAGTAAATATTCAAGATAGAGTTATAGTTATTGTACACTGCACTTCCTCTGAGTGTGCTTGATCATTGTATGAAGTTGTATTGAATTCCAACTAGTAGTTTTCAAGTTATGCTCCGGACAAGGAAAAGTAACAAAGGGCAATTACTCTGTAATTAGTCAAGATGGAGTTATAGTTCTTGTGCACTGCACTTCCTCTCAATGTGCTTGACCATTGTATGAAGTTGTATTGAATTCCAACCAGTAGTTTTCAAGTTATGCTCCGGACAAGTAAAAGTAACAAAGGGCAATAACTCAGTAAATACTCAAGATAGAGTTATAGTTCTTGTACCTGCACTTCCTCTGAGTGTGCTTGATCATTGTATGAAGTTGTTTGAATTCCAACTAGTAGTTTTCAAGTTATGCTCCGGACAAGGAAAAGTAACAAAGGGCAATAACTCTGTAATTAGTCAAGATGGGTTATGGTTCTTGTGCACTGCACTTCCTCTCAATGTGCTTGACCATTGTATGAAGTTGTATTGAATTCCAACTAGTAGTTTTCAAGTTATGCTTCGGACAAGGAAAAGTAACAAAGGGCAATAACTCTGTAATTAGTCAAGATGGAGTTATAGTTCTTGTGCACTGCACTTCCTCTCAATGTGCTTGACCATTGTATGAAGTTGTATTGAATTCCAACTAGTAGTTTTCAAGTTATGCTCCGGACAAGGAAAATGCAACAGACCGCTCCACGAGGGGGGGGGCAGCACCAACCACCGGGTGACTCCTATATACCCCCCTAAACTTCGTTTTGGGGGTATAAAAATCTGCTATAATTAAGACCACCCGATATTAAGACAACCCTTGAGATTAAGACCAAACATTTCGGAACCAAATAGCCCATTTCATTGTAAAAAGGTATTGATACCATGACTAATTCGATATTAATTCCGCTTTATGCCCGTCCGAAAAGTGGTCTTCTTACAGGAAATTTACTGTATTTATAATTTTGTCATGTTCACATCTTTCCTTATTTTGCAATTCTGTGTTGTCAGCACTTTACACATGATGATCTGATAGAAAAAGATTATAAGGATGCATGTGCAACCAAATATTTTCGTAATTCGTAAATAAAGTTAATTGTAAACAAACACCATAAATATGAAAAGTATTTGTGACTACACATATGTATCTAGTATTTGTGAAAATGAACACAAAATATTGACTAGTTTCAATCATGTGGTAAATATAACTGTTTACTTTAATGTAGTGATCTTTTGATCCTGTGATCACGATGTCATTCTGGTCCTGCCTGTCCACACCCATCACCATAATGGCCGCCTGGTGTCCGCCACTCAGTTTACCCACAGCTGCAAACCTGAAATATATTTTATTGCTGAGTAAGTATTAGTCTTTACCCTGTTAAATTTCTAAAATGAACTTGTCCATCTATCGATATAAACAATACCATTAGTTATTCACAGGGGTGCTCACTGATACTGTATTGGCTGAAAAGAACAGTGTTGATTCTGGCCAGACCTAACCGATTGTAGACTGATCATGATCTGCACTTGCAGAAAATGGTAAATATAGATGTGTTTGATTTTGGTTTTATGCTGGTTTTCAGTATTTCAATCAGACTAATTTTGAGGTCAATATATAGTTTTGCGGACCTGTTAAAAGTGATATTGACCAAGGACGGAGGACGAAGTCTGAGGTCAATATCATTCTTTTACAGGTCCGCAAAACTATATATTGACCGAAACATTAGTCTAAAATTATTATATTGTATACCTCATAAAAAGTAGTTAAAATTACACGAAAATATTACAGAAATGATGTCTTGAAATCCGTGCAGGTTTACACATCATTTTCTAGGTCTACACATACTTTGTAGACCCGGCATGTGAGCGCTATCGGCCAATCAGGATTAAGTATTTGTGACAGGTATACGATATTAATTCTTATACTCAAATGTTCAAGTGACTGGCTAAATTTATTTTCACCTGGAACAAAGGTTGAAGATGAGGAACATCATTTACAGTTAGACAATAACTTATCATCAATCCAGGGATCAACAAGTACTTGACCTTTATTCTTTGTAAGACACTGCCAACTTTCTCACATACTTTGATGTTATAGGTAGCAGGCCCCTGACCCATGACTTTATCAGGGAGAGGCTATACTGATCTAAAATCAGTGACTTTAACTACTCTAACACAGACGCAGTCGGGAGCAAGGATTAAATATACAATGTAAGATGGTTCGGCAAGCGCTAACATTCACGATGCTCATAATTATATCATATATTTCATTATTCTTCCTACCTGAATATATTTTTTGAAACTAAATCAGTCTGGTTCCTATTGTTTTATACTTTTTTCTAACGTTCACTGCACATGATTTTAATGTAGGCTATAAATTTTTATGACCTTGGAAGCCGATGTACAGTAAAACCCCATTCATTCATTCATTCTGACAATTCTAAATTAACACAGACATGTTGTTGTTATTTAAAAACTTATAGCTAGAAAACGTAATATCAACATTAACAGAAGAACTGTCGGTTATTCTCCATCATTTAATCTAGAGTTTTGATAAGCCATGTAGGCTTGCAGAGGTGAAAGTGTTTATTTACCTTCTCAGGTCCCACACTCTAACCACATTGCCTGATGCGCTGTAGAGAAGTTGTCCACTGTTATTCAAGGCTATATCATTTATATGGTGCTCGCCACTCGGTAGGTCTATCTGTCGTGTGTCACTTGTTACCTGGTCTTCTTGAGTCAATCCAGATGAACTGAAAAAGGAAAAGAAAGTAGATCAACAAGAGGATTTTTTACAAGGAAAAAAACATTTTCCCATCAAAGTCCATCAAGTTATAAAGAGCTGCACTGCATACACTACATGTGGAGCTGATCACTTTTGCAAAGCTTCATTGAAATTCTCTCCTTGAATAAGGAAAAGAAGAGCTGGTAAGAGATCTCTATTATTTATCTGTTTGACTTTGACCAAAGCAATATTTCCTTACAATATATGAGGTCTGGTATCTCCCTAGCAGTTTCTGGGACAAGCACCAACATAGATTGTGATATCTAGACACATCAATAAATACAGATAATCAAGTCTTTGTTGTGAGGGGCAAGGTATAGTGGAGTGTGTGTGTGGGGGGAGGGGGGAAGTCTGCTGCTAAGAGAGAACTAGTCCCTTTGGAGACAGGCAGTTCACCGATTGTTCCTGGGAAGAACTAGCACTAGACACCTATCCTTCTTAAGAAACTGCCAACATTTTTCACAATTAAAACTAGACCTATCACTAAATGTGATTAATACCCCCAAAAGACTGTTTTATAAACTAAGAAAGTTTGTTGTAACAGAATACCTTAAAAAAAAAGAAGACACATTGTCCTTGGCAATATTTTTGTAAGTTGTACTGAATTCCAACGAGGAGTTTTCAAGTTATGCTCGGGACAAGGAAAAGTAACAAGGGGCAATAACTATGTAATGAGTCAAGATATAGTTATGGTTCTTATACACTGCACTTCCTCTCATTGTGCTAGACAATTGTATTCAATTCCAACCAGTAGTTTTCAAGTTATGCTCCTGACAAGGAAAATGCAACGGACCAATCGACCAACCAACCACTGGGTGACTCCTATATACCCCCCAAAACTTCGATTAAGGGGGTATAAAGAGAACCAATTCTACATTTTTCAACTATCTAACAATAAATCTGGACTGCTACCTTGCGATTGAATGCTTATTTTCAAACATACCAGTCAAAGGTTTAATGTCCACACACACAATGTGTTGGTTTAAGTTATAAAGTCTAGAAAATGTATCGCTCAATGAGTCAGAATGTCAGACACATAAGTAGTGCATTATTTTCTCTTGGAACAAAGTGAAAAGGAAAAAGAAATGTGCCAGTTCATTCAGTACATTTAACTACTTTACCTTAAAGTTTTGATACATTTTCTGGTGTATTCTCGCACATCCCAGACACATACATAAGACTGTGACACTGTGAACACAAGGCGCTGTTGAGGACAATATTTTATCACATTTACATTGTTTAGATGCCGGCTGAATGTAACAATTTCACGCCCTTCTGTCAGATCCCAACATCTACCAGTGCGGTCTGAAATAAATATAATAGTGTAAGTGTCAATATTTAATGTTCAATGTGACAAAATCACACTTTATTGTTGAATACTGATATTTTCCACAAACTGACTGGTAACATAAATAATGTTAAACTTTTCTTAATAACTTTGCTAGAATAAAATAGAACGAACTTTTCTGCAGCAGTTGAATGGTCTGAGGCGTTGTCACTTTGCATTGCTGGGAGATAGCACCATACTTTACAGGTTTGAATCCTGCTTTCAGTTTTGTAATAAATTCAACTACAAGTGAACGGTAAACCAACCTTTACTACTGGTAAACAGCAGATCCTCTGTAGCAGTGACTGAGAGGACAGCTTTTGAATGTCCTTCGGCAGTATGTGTACACGTCAATGGACCCGTTAGTTTTGCATTTATTCTTGCATTAGCAGGTACTATAAGCCCCCTGAAATAAAGCAAAAAAATCAATAAATACTTAATCAACTTTAATCTGGAAAATTTGCTGCTTACCTAACCTTCAACGCACTAAATTTCTAAGATGCTGGCAATACATGAAATAAATGGAGTTGTGCTCTAGTCTATACGTAATGAGCTTGACTAGTAATCCAGGGGTCGCTGGTTCGATCTCCCACTCCCGACATTAACATAACTAATGGTCTTTTTGATGAGCTCTTAAACTGAGGCATCGGTGCTATTCACGTTACATGTATTAGAACAAAGATTGTCTCTGGAACCAGGAAACTTGCTTTATCTAGCATTATCTTTTTAAACCTAACTAGAGCTATCACTAAATGTGATTAATACCCCCAAAAGACTGCTTTATAAACTGAGGAAGTTCGTAGTAACAGAATACCTTGCAAACAAACTAAAGAGAGATATTGTTCTTGGCAATAACTCTGTAATTTGTCAAGATAGAGTCATGGTTCTTGTACACTGCACTTTCTCTCAATGAACTTGACCACTGTATGAAGTTGTATTAAATTCCAACTAATAGTTTTCGAATTATGCTCCAGACAAGTAAAAGTAACAAAGGGCAATAACTCTGTAATGAGTCAAGATATAGTTATGGTTCCTGTGCACTGCACTTCCTCTCAATGTACTTGACCATTGTATGAGGTTGTATTGAATTCCAACTTGTAGTTTTCAAGTTATGCTCCAGACAAGGAAAAGTAACAAAGGGCAATAACTCAGTAAATACTCAAGATAGAGTTATGGTTCTTGTACACTGCACTTCCTCTGATTGTGCTTGATCATTGTATGAAATTGTATTGAATTCCAACTAGTAGTTTTCAAATTATGCTCCGGACAAGGAAAAGTAACAAAGGGCAATAACTCAGTAAATACTCAAGATAGAGTTATGGTTCTTGTACACTGCACTTCCTCTGATTGCGCTTGATCATTGTATGAAATTGTATTGAATTCCAACTAGCAGTTTTCAAGTTATGCTCCGGACAAGGAAAAGTAACAAAGGGCAATAACTCTGTAATAAGTCAAGATGGAGTTATGGTTCTTGTGCACTGCACTTCCTCTGATTGCGCTTGACCATTGTATGAGGTTGTACTGAATTCCAACTAGTAGTTTTCAAGTTATGCTCCGGACAAGGAAAAGTAACAAAGGGCAATAACTCTGTAATTAGTCAAGATGGAGTTATGGTTCTTGTGCACTGCACTTCCTCTCAATGTGTTTGACCATTGTATGAAGTAATATTGAATTCCAACTTGTAGTTTTCAAGTTATGCTCCGGACAAGGAAAATGCAACAGACCGCCCGACCGACCGACCAACCGACCGACCAACCGACCGACCGACCAACCAACCACCGGGTGACTCCTATATACCCCCCTAAACTTCGTTTTGGGGGTATAACTAACATCTTCCAGAGGGCATGGGTCATATGTGCAACTGGAACCAATCTTAATACTTTATATACAACAAGGACATTCATGTACAAACACCTATGATGATTTTGTTTTATTTGTATATAGTTAGTGTTTTTTATATTACTAATAAGAAAGCAAATATCAATTTCAAAATAAATATTTACTAAATTTCAAGACGAAGTATGTACATTACATTTGAAAATACTTTTTAGTTTGTAGAAAGAGTGGTTGTACAATTGTGCTAATAAAAGATTATTTCACAAAGTAATATCAATTTTCAATCTTTCTTGAATGTAAACATAAAACTAATATTCAAATGTTGACAGAAGTGTAAGAGCGAGAATAGCAGGAAAGGTAACTCTGGACAGATATAGCTGTTCCTCAAACAATTCTTGAGAGTATGTTTCAAGGTTATAGAATTAAAACTGTATAAGAGTGGGTATACATTATACAAAATTTTGATATGGACTTGTGAGGAAATGAATATGATGTGATATTCACCAGAAGAAGGTAATATTGATTGAGTCCATATTATTTTTATTATATGTATAAACCTTAGTTCATGCTCAAAACGCAAGTTTTGGATATGCTGAAAATTGCGCGGGATGAGGTAACTGTTCCTAGGTTATTTTAGTGACATTGCCAGTGTTTTGATTCTTGCACTGTTAGCGTTCTATTCAATGCAAGACGTTAAGACGGGTAAAAGTCAAACAAACGCCTGTTCTAAATATTGAATTAATATTTACTGGGGAAAAACCCCAAAATCATGAAATGTGTATTAGATTTTGCTTCATTGATTGTGCTCTAAGACAATGATTATTGTTTATTTATAGATCATATAATAATACCTTTTGCTATCATTATCTGATATTCCTGCCGTACTGCTGGTTAGACGAGAGAATACGTTGGCGTCAGTTTGCCTTTCAGACCTCCGAGACGGCTGTGGCGATGAGGGTGGGGTGGTATCTGATGACGTGGCATTGTCTCTGGAAATATACATGTACACATTAAAATAATTCACGTGTTACTGGTATAAAAATACCGATATACAATAAACCATCTGAGCAACTGAGAGTGTTAGCATGAGCATGTGAGAGAATGTGTGTGTAAGTGAGCAAGCGAGAGTGACTGGAAGGCGGAGTGAATTACTGAATAAAATAGAGAGTGACTGACAGACATGAAAGTTAGACAGCGAGCCAACAACGCACAAGTCTGTCTGCCATTTTTAATCTGATGATTCACAGCCTTCCATTATAAAATCAAGTGTCTGAATAACTTGTTAAAAGAAAAGAATTAGTAATATCATGGAATTACATGTACGACATGAAGTTTTATGATACATGCAGTTTTAAGTTTCTACTTTTTTTCCAGTTACTATTCAGGTTAAACCCCCACCAGTGCCAAAGTAGTGGTAGTGTCCTAAGGTAAGACACAGATAATTCCACACTGCCTCTCTCTCTCTTTGAGGCTGATTCCATCTCGAGTGAGTCTCGAAAGCCATTAATATAAGTTGAAACATTGTTTTTGGAGATTAGATAAATTAGTGTAAATTTTTTTTAAACAGACACCACATGTATAATTCTGATCCAGTTACACTTGAGACCTATTATACATGTACGTGTCACTACTGACCTGCTGACCAACTGAACTATTACTTGAAGGATTAAGTGAAAATCGATTTTAAGCCAATTCTCTTCATATTTTACAAACAACATCAATATATACCAATCTTATATGATTATTTTTGGTCATTTAGAGAGTAAAAAGTAAATATGCTTTCACATTTTTAAGGGTTATGTCAACAAAATTCAATTCTATACTATAATTATACCTAAACAGTCCTATTTTATGCTTTTGGTTGGATTTCATGATTCATGAGATGTTTTTTTCTTTAAAATGCTTATTGGTGTGTACCTCAACTTAACCAAAATACTAGTACAGGTGATGATAACAACAGCTCATACTTTTTTGTATTAAAAAATGAAATTATCTAAAACTAATTTCTAGTGATTCTGACCTAAAATTTTTCCCTTTATTCTTACCAAAAACTGCCCAATCAAATGCAACCAAATTACAAAATATTAACATTACTTTATTTGCATTGCATGTATTTGATATTGCATTATGCATTTAAAGTGCTATTTAAACATAAGCTTCTTTTTTTTAACCTTGCTTTATCCGCTTTTAATTACGTTCTAATAAGAAAGCTTATGTCACGACTCTTATACAGTGACATACATGAACCAGTAAATCAATCATCAATACGGGCAAATGGGATATAAAATTGAGACAGGATATTAAATCGGATCAACGAGACCTGTGATCTTTTACGAATGGCTGAACTTAAGACGTGAATACAATATATTCTCTGGTTAATCAAGTAGAAGCCATCGTCGGCGGACAATCGAAGAAGTCTCTCGTTTTCAAACATGCCTGACATGAGATAATACACTGATAGTCAAGTATCACATCTTATAAAAAGGGCTAATACATTGAAAGGTAAATACATTTTTAATAATGTCGCTACTAAATCAACTGGTACACAATCTTCTGTCGTAACTGTGAACGCTGTGAACATTTTAGAAATGTCAAAAGTGCACGCAGTATTATTACGAGGGAAATAATATCAGTAAAGAAGGTCATTTATCAATACATAACATTCTTTTAAATTGATTATATCTAAATCAAACTGATAAAGGCATAATAACACAATGTCGCCATTTACCTCTTTGAAAAATTGCCTACTTATATATAGCTAATGCAGTGACTGGCAGTTTGGAAAACAAGAAATAATAACAATAAGCTATTGTGTAATTTTTCAAGGAAAAAGTCAATATTATGTTTGGATGGAATCACTTAAAAATGGATCTTAAAAGCATGGTCGCTTGACAATACTCGATAAAGCACTCTTAAAATGCTTGGTCGTGGACAGTTTAATATTGAAAAACATTAAAATTGCAATTTATCAAATTGTATGAATTTACTTCTTTCTCCAAAGAGTGATAATTAGACATTAGTTCAATAATCAGACAAGTTTAGTTTTAAAAATGTCAGGATTTAGATAAGGCTGTTACTGAACAGGAAACCAGTGTGAAAAACTGGATAATCATGAGTAAAAAAGAGGTAAAGTCACACTTTTTTTTTTTATTTCTTAAAAAATTAAACTGATTTACTTTGCTTGACTGAATTTGTAGCTTTCAAAAATATTCTTTCTTATTATATGATTTCTTAAAGAAGAACAAAAAAGCTTGCACACCTAATTGTCACACATCCTAACTGCAAGGGTTCGGATAAGGATTCCTTTTAATTATTCAAACATAATTAAGATATGAAAAGAAGTTTTTCTAGCTTGAAAGAGGCAAAATTGTTATAATTGTACTACACCAATGAAATTGTGCCGTGCCAGTAATTGGAATAGAAAATGTACAATTATTACCTCTTTCAATAATTATGGAAAACACTTTTTCACTATGTTTCAACACATACAATTCTTTCTGCTATACTGCTACAAATTTTTCTTGTTTTAGAAAAAAATGTATGACCAGTTTCTGCGGAACACCACAACAAATCGACTGCAGTCAGATTTGCGGTCAACCATGAAAACATACGACTTTGAGAAGGAGCGACTGACTTATCAACTTGCAAACTTACAGACCAGTGATCGCAGTCACACAAATATATCTGTTGCCTCTTCCATGGACCTTTCATCTAACACCAGTGTAACTCTCACGCCAAGAAAATTTTACAGAGCACCAAACTTAGCTGCACAAAGTAGCAGTAGTGGAAGTTTTAGAAGGGATCATTCTGGAGCGACAGACAGGAGAAGGAAAGATAGAAGGGATCATGCAGACAAACTTAAGAAGGAGAAAGACTTGCTAAAATTACCTGTAATACATTCTGCGAGCTCAAAACGCTCAGAATGGGAGTCTGGGAAATTTTTACAATCATCCAATCACAAACAAGGAGCATTTCCTGGATTAGAACCGTTGCCGGGGATCAGTGCTGCACGAGCTTTGTTAGCGGAAAGTATGAAAATTCCAAGTATTTATGATCCGCAGAGGACGGATCATGCTTTTGACACTACAAGGTCTAAGAAGGCTGGGAAAAAAGTTACATTTGCCGATGAAAATCACGGGACACTTCTTTCAATAAATCAAATAGAGACAGACAATTCTTCGTCAAATTCTGTGTCTAAACGCGATTCAAAAAACTTACAAGGAAAAGGTCCAGTCCCCAGACTGAACCTGAAAGCAAACAAGTTTTCTCATGTGTCAAGGCCAATACGCCCAAGAAAAACTTCCCTCTTACCCCCCTTGCAAATCTCCCAAAGCGAGATGCGACAAAATCCACACAAAGTCACTGAGGGCGTAAACCAATGGAAATCGCTCTACAGCAGGATTCTTGACCCCGAGGAGAAAACAAAAGCACTTGCTGATATTTTTAGTGCTCTACGCTTGAAGAAGTATGAAAATGAGCAAGCTATGAAGTATGGCGATTCACCTAGACCAACAGAGAATGAGGATGTTATGAAAGAATTCCTGGCAATGAATTCATCCGAAAGAATTGCGTATAGAGATGAGCAGGGACATGTAAGTAGACATTCCTCAACTTTTAACTGTTTGACTGACAGTTCATTTCATTTGTTTTCGTAAGGTCCTAAGTCTTATCAAGAAAGAATTTCTTTGATTTGTAACAAGTACAGTCGAACCTGTCTAAATTAAGCGAAAACACCGGGGAAGTTTAAAGTGTGGTCTCTTAAAGACAGGTGGCAGCTTTACTCAGGATAGACTATTATTGCTTAAAATTGCAAAAGAGGTATTTAAAGTGGTCCAAATGGGGTAAGGATGTCGCTTAACACAGGTGGTAGCAAGGGTAGGTCCAGCAGTACATGTATCCATGACCTCTCGGCACTGAAAACTATTTTTACTTCAATAAATATAATTGCTTACTGATTATTAGAAAAGCTTTTAACAATGAACATATAGTAAGCTGAGGTTAAGACCATTGCTAAACCTCCAATTCCCATGTACTGCATACTGATCTAACAACCTGAGTTTAACATTTTGTCAATTTCAATCCATGTTTCTTAATTTTCAAAGAAAATAATTTTTCTAAAATCTTTTATTCACCAAAACTGGGTATGCACCTCTCAAACACTAACTTTCTGAAGATCAGAAATAACCTAAAACAATATCAAGTACCATAAAAAGCGTTTTTAATATTATGCAAGAGCTTTCAGCCACTTTTATTTCCCCTACATTAATTTCGCTATCTGGGCATCATCAATGATTACCCCGTTGAACAAGTTACTGTTACTATTGAAACAGAAATATGTGATACGTCCATTTTAGAAATGATGTAGTGTCCCAAGAGTAAACTGTACCTTGTGACTTGTCTTTTAGAGGTTTACTAAACCAGTGCTAACACTGGCCAATTTTTGCTTTGAGCCATTTTTTCCGTGTGGCGTTGTTTGCACAGCACATAAAACATATTCTTTCTTTAAAAGTTGTAGCCAATTCAATTTCTTTTGAGCCAATTGAACTTTTTTGCCAGAGCTAGCCCTGCTAATTGTATTTTATGATCTCTCATTTAGATTGTTTATAGTCCCGGCCTTCTGTGAGATTTCTCCCCTGGTGAACTTGCAGAGACCCCAATATGACTCCCATGTATACCGCATGGTAGCCAACAAAATTTGCAAAATGTAGAGAGTTTTGTTTAGTCAGTTCTTTCCAAAAATTATGATTATTTAGCAAAATTATGTAAAATGCCAGTAGCCAAACTATGTGCGAGCTTGCACCCCAGACACATGTTGCCAGTATACACTGGTGTTTGAACTACTTTGCCTTGCGGTTTCTTTATTCATTGTTATTCAAGCCTTCTCTACTATACACTTTTCTTTTTTCAGTTTGCAAAATTGTATTCAATACAAAAGCTTTGTATGTTAGCTTAATTTTATTTAGTCTGAAACTCTGAAAATCTTTGCTTACAAACTACTGGTAAATGTATGTAATAAACCGGCCAATGAACTACTTTATCTATCAGGAACTACTTACGGAAAATGCCGATTTTAATTAACTGATTATTTCCTTTTATGTGACAGTGTTAAGCCGTGATGTAATATAGGATCGATTTTAGCACCTATGGTGTGATAAAGACACGCTGATGTTTGTTTGAGATAACAAAGGTCTTTGCGTCCAAAGCACTATAATTCTTACATCCTTCAACGAAAAGCTCCATGCAAGTTCCACACACCTGTCAGGCTTGAGAACGGATTTAGAAATAAAAGTGGAAATATTTTTTGATACTTAAAGTCTTAACTCTGACAATGCTAGATATCTAAAATGGGTTTTTCCATCTTTCAGTTTGAACTGTATGATTTATTGTTCCTAAGGGTGCCCACTGATAATTTATAGACTGAATGACGATCAGTGCAGATCATGATTAGACTGCAGTAAAGAGTAAGCTGATCATGATCTGCACTTACTGCAAACACAAATGTAACAGTTAAAAGTGGTATTTTTTCACTGCCTTACACCTTTTTCTTGCCCTCTTCTACAACAGTACTTTTTTGCTTGCATTTGGCCTTTTAAATCAAGAAAGAAATAGCTTATTTTGACTGTTTGAGACTGAAAATCAAAAGACTTCTCAAAGCTGCTTAACAAGCTATGTAGCTTATTTGTTACCATGTACTGAAGGTTTTTTGGCTCCGAAGCAAAATGACTGAAAGAGCACATGAGAACAAATTATCACTTTAGAATGTTCTACATCAACCTGCTGTTTTAAATGCAATTATTCTCATGTAATTCTTGTTCATTTTCTGCTCATTCTCTTTTTTTTCTTCTTTGCTATATAAAAATCAAGGAACACCTTCTCTTGCCATGATCAAACTTGTTTGTTTAAAATGAACGAAAACTCTTCCTTCATAAATCTTGGTGATTTAGAATTTTGAGATTTCAAGGGGTTTAAAAGGGATATAAATCTCATTTGTATTTTCTTAAAACCACTTCTGGTTTTAAACACAGCACTTCACTTTCAAACAGAAGCCATGTTTGTTTGATAAACAAATATAAAATAATTTGACAGATGTAAATCTGGGGACAAATTTATTATAATGTAATGATGACTCTTAAATTTTTTTTAAACTTTTCTTTTTTAAAACCCTTTTATCAGTTTGTTTTGGATTTAGTGCCAAGAAGTGCCACAATTATTATAATAGAGAATAAGGGCAGTAAGTACGAATATGTATATTGTACATCATTCCTCCCATAGGGCAGTAAATGATTCTGCATAGATGTGCAGGCTGATCATGATCTACACTGATCACAATGGCAGAATCACTTCCAGCCTGCCGAGTTATTAGGAGATCTCTTGACAAACAAGCATTTGAAAGATACTGAGTACACAGTATGAACTGTCAACAAAGAAATTGACACAAAATATGGTAGCAAATACTAGAGAGGAATGGAATTTCACAAACACTTCACCATAGTTCTTATGGCATTTCATGGGTAAAGCCACTAAAGGGGATATAAAACAACTGGTCACTAATTTCTTGCACTATATAGCCTATGGTAAAATTTGATTACTTAAGAATTGCACTTCATAACCGATGGAAAAATTGTCAACTGGTCAGTATAGGTCACAAAAGTACAAAATGGTGAGAACAGGATATGGCACACTAGGGTTTCGTAAAAAAAAAAACGAAAAGTTTGTCAGTTGCAGTGTGTATGATGCTCTATAAAGAGAGGCTGTAAATTGGCAGAGAAAAAGCACCTGCTAAATATTGTTCGTACAAAAATATGAGGGATCCTGTGAAAATTTAAGATATATGATTCTTGGTCATGAAGTACTGCTTTAATGTGGAAATCAGTGTGCTTTTTGTACAAAGGGAAAAACAGGGGCACTTAGTTCATATACAATACATAAACATCTATAATCTATTAACTGACAAGCAGGTTTTTCATAAATAATATTCAGGAAGAACATTTAATGACATTGACTCTAAAAAAATTTGAAATACGCAAGTGGTTTAAGCAAGACTTAGTGCATTATCACTCCTTATAGTTTTCATCTCTTCTAAAACTTTGATAAGGTAATTACGATATCGCGTACCAAATAACTTGTTACTTATTATCTTCATTTCAGTAGTAATTGCGTGTCATCAAAAATTCTAATAGCTTCTAATGAGGTATTTTGGTCTTAAATAGAAATTTTGAAAACTAATACCAAAATATTCCTCTATTTATCGCACATCATTCAACTCTGGTCTATCATAATTGTTATATATAAAACTTTTAGATCAATTCAAATAAAATCTGATATTAGATCGATAAAATGAAATGATAGTTTAAAATTTCATGTCTAATTAAACTGAGAAAATGATCTTAACTGTTTGAAAGGTAGACGGCGGCGAGGTAAATATTGAGGTAATGTAGAGCAAAACTGACTTTGTATGAACTCATTGGTAGCTGCAATACGATATAATTTTATGTTCCCATGAATAGAAATTTCTATGAAAGAAAATATGCCAATTACTTGCCAGATAATTGGTTCTTGCAAATTAATTTGTTTCACCATTCAACAGCCAATTAATAGAAGTGATTGGTTAGTTAATTAAGAGAATATGTAAAGAGTAATCTAACAGAAGAAATTAATTAATTATTTGTTTAAGAGAATATCTTTAGAGTATTCCATAATTTTTTCAATCTTAACAGTATCTGAATGAAATCTTAGTTTCAAAATTCCAATGCTTGGTATATTGTGTGGCAAAAGCGATGTAATACAGTGCAGAAGTTGCACAAGGATTGACAAAAAGTAGAAAAGAAGTACAAAACTTCAACCTTTATCCTTTAAATCTCAAATATGGGCTTGAGGATCTTTCAATTTGGGCAGTACCATTAGTTATTCAAATGGATATGGAAGTTTACTTACTGAATAGCCAATGGATGTGCAGACTGACCATGATTTACAACGGTCATTGAGTCAGAATCATTTGACACTAGCAGGGTATACGTTAGTACTTACGTACTGCTATCACACAAGGAACCAATATTCCTAGCTCACTATAATAAAGGTTAGCAACAGATTTTCATATGAAACGTTTAAAACCTATGTCATGCTGCCAATCATTCATTATCTCATTGGCGCATTTCAAAATTTACCTCCTTTTTTACAGACGAGGAAGGGAATTGTTCCTACACCGAGAAGCACTTCAGTCTCGAGACTATCCAATGGACACCCGAACACACAGCAACTACAGAAGTATCTCCAACAAATGTCAAGGTCACGCAAGATCCTCGAACAATTACACGATCAACAATGTTCCAGAAGCTCAAACCATACATTCCAACATATACCTACGCCCGTCTCAGTACGGGCTTGACTAAGATAATGTATTAAATCACATAGTGTAGAAGCCAGGGGCTTGACTGTTCACTAAGATACAATGTATTTTATCTCAAATTTCCATTCTTCTTAAATTATGCATATTAGAAGATAAGCATACATGTACACAGTTTAAGATGCTGGGATACGTGATATCTTGTGCTTAATAACAACACTACCGAATTTCTAAAACTGAATTGACCATCTTTCAATTCGGACAGTACTCTTGCTTGTTCAAAGGCGTGTTCATTGAAAATTTATTGACTGACTTGCAATAACAGTGCAGATCATGATCTGCCATGGTCACAGAGACAGAATCATTTGCTGCAAGCAGGGAGAAAGTTGAACAGATTTTGTTAAGAAATGTGATTTAGTTGTACTGGGCATGAGTGCACCCTGAAAACCTGCTCAATCTTTGAGCAATTTGCTTTTATGAGCAATGAGCAGGAAATACAGTATTAATTGGAAAACGTTGTTTTCAAATTTCGTTGTTTTTTTCGGAATCATATTGATTCAATATTAGCCTATTAAGAGTTTTTTTTTTTAAATCGCAATTCTTGATGGCATTTCTGTATATTATTTATATTGTTAGTTTGTGCTAGTTCAAATAAACACATGCTTGCTTCACCGTGACTCGCTTTCCTCCGGCTGATTAAGATTTCTAAGAAAATATCTGCATCCTGCATTTTTTATTGGGCATATAATAGGGTTATTAGTATTATAGTAACGTGATCCAGCATGCCGGATTTGCTCGAGTCGTGTGTTGGATCATACGAGTGCGTAGCACGAGTTTGATCCGACCTCGACGAGAGCCAATCCGGCTTATGGATCACATTACTATACTAATAACCCATTTATTATATACCTTTTGACAGTTGTCTGTGCGATAAACTAAATTAAAATTACATGCTAAGCATAAAATCGAAGAAAAACCCTTTTTAGCGCGAAATATACGTAGTGTGCGATGTCAATTTATTGACGTCATCGTATAAACAAATAGTAACGACCCAGTCAAAAGCGATGTTATTAACGTCATGTGCATTTTAGGGCCAATTGAATGCACTCTTACAAATTATGCCGCGCTATTTGTATTGCACGTACATACAATACCGAATTTTTTTCTGTCAGGCCGTATTTGATGGTTGAATATAGGCTGTATTTTGGGCAGAATATTTATACGTATATAATAAAAACAGATACAAGAAGACACCAGTGTGTGAAAGCAAAGACTGTGTGAAGAAAATATCACAGCTATAAAATGTTTTTGAGAACAGACACAGTCTATTGAACCTAAGTCGGAAACATTCAACTTCTAGAAATTTCTCTTAAAGCAGTCTACATTAATTAGAAAATATATTGGCTTTGACTTTAAGATAAGCAGGAATTTGACTTAACAGTGTTTAAGAAAGAGAGTCTGCTGTATACTGCAAAATCAGTATTTTGTACTTTCTAAGTCTTTCTTCTAAGTGTGTTTCACATCCACTGTGAATAAAATTATCTAAACCGTAGCCTTGTTTTCTTGTGTTTTTTTGAAGGTTTTATACAATCCTTAGTGCTATTTTATTATCATGCATTTATGGTTAGTTAACTGAATGTGCTGAAACAACCTAGAGTTTGCACCTGAAACCTCAGCAGTAAGAACCAGACAAGCTGAATTTCTAAAATAGATTTGCTAATCTTTCAATCTGAAACAGTGCCATTAATTGCGTAAAGGGGAAGCTCAGTGAAGTTTTCTGCCTGAAAGGATATAGTACAAATACTGCAGATGATGCCAAGACTGAATTAATTTGCATGCTGATCATGATCTGCACTGGTCACAAGGGCAGAATCATCATCACCACAATCAGTCTAAAGATATATTTTGCAACAGGTTTCCAAGGAAACAACCTTTGATTCTTTTATAGTATATTCAGACTTAAAAACTTCATGACCTAATAATATTCATACTGGCAAATTTTGTTTAATAAGCGTAAAAACTGCAAATACGCTCACGGAATTTTTCACACAATATGTAAATATCAATTGCAATTACAATATATTCTTAACTTCTCTTTCACATTCGCTGCACAAAGGATTATACCTAACACTTTCAAAGCTTATACAGTCTGCTTCGTAAAGTACCAGGTCAAAACATAACAATCGCAATACAAAAGGTTATTATTTATTAAAATAGATGAGAAAAGAAGTGATTGAAAATAATGGGCATTCAATTCCAAATATTTAATAAGATAAGGCATAAATCACACAGCTTTAAATACCTGTGCTAATTCTAAATGGATTTAATAGCCGAGTTTGAACTTAATCTAACAAATGTGATAAAAGTTAAAAGTTCAATATTATTATACGCTTGACAATTTTATAATCGCAAACAATGATAAATTTTCAAAACAGCGAGTACAAAGAGGCTTTTGTACTCTTAGAGTACAAGAAGAAATTAAATGTTAATTTTATGCAGGTTTGTACAAATTCTATTTTCCGTGATTCCATATTTCATGATGTTATTATTCATACAAGAATGGAAAATTCACTGTGACAATACGTTATTTCAACAACATATTTATATCATTATCATATAAATGTTTCAGCGAAAGCCTTCATCAGAATAACAATATAAAATGGACATGATGTCATATAAGGTCTAATACATTCTTCTTATATATACAAATTGATTATTCACACACAAATTCTGCTTTTTTTTAGAGCCTGCACTTTCAGGCAATGACATTCCCCCCCCACCCTTCTTTTGCAGATAAAAGGAGAGATAACTGATTAACAAGTGACAGGAAATTGTCACAAAACCAGGTTTTCATTTTCCAGTCTGCTGGCCGAGCGCAAATGTATTCTTCTATATATAACATGTGGAAAAAAAGCAAAGGGCCATAATTCAGGCAAAAATTATTAAAAACAAGAGCTGTCACATGACAGCACGCTCGACTATTCGAAAGGTTGTTGGTAAAATGGGTTTTTTGTCAAAGAACAGGAGTATTGTGTAATTGTCTGTAAGAATTAAGGTCAAAGATATGAAACTTGTTCAAAGACCTTTGTAAATGTACATTACATTCAAAGCCTTACTCTGGATTCTGTAAGCCAAGTGGAGGGAGGAGGGGATAATTTCAAAGAAATACATAACCTTGAAAATTTGATCATGAATAACTCTGTAACTTTTCAAAATTGAAATGTATAGAATTAAAAAAGCATGACCGCTGCATGCTGCATAATTATTCTATGACATTTCAAAAGAAAGCCATTTCCATGTTAGTCTGGTAAAAACTGTGACAAAATTCTAAGTTAAAAGGGGCATAAATGTCAAAAATCAAAAACATTGGTGAAGATGTTGACAGTAAACATACATTTTAAGTCCATAAAAAAAAATTAAAGTTAAAAAGGGGCATAAATCTGTCAAAAATCAAAACAGAGTTATGGGGATTGTTTCCTCAGATGTAGATGTTGATGGTAGACACATACTTTGAGTTTCAAGTCAATACCTTTGATAGTATTCAAAACATTTGACTTTATAAAATCTTTTACCAAATATTCTAAGTTAAAAAGGGGCATAAATCTGTCAAAAATCAAAACAGAGTTATGGGGATTGTTTCCTCTGGTGTAGATGTTGATTGTAGACACATACTTTGAGTTTCAAGTCAATACCTTTGATAGTATTAAAGATATTTGAATTTATAAAAATCTTTAACAAAAAAATCTAAGTTAAAAAGGGGCATAAATCTGTCAAAATTCAAAACGGAGTTATGAGGATTGTTTCCTCAGGTGTAGATGCTGATGGTAAAGATATATTTTGAGTTTCAAGACAATACCTTTGATAATTTGCAAGATATTTGAATTTATAAAAAACTTTAACCAAAAATTCTAAGTTAAAAAGGGGCATAAATCTGTCAAAAATCAAAACAGAGTTATGGGGATTGTTTCCTCAGATGTAGATGTTGATGGTAAACAAACAGTTTGAGTTTCAAGTCAATACCTTTGATAGTATTCAGGATATTTGACTTTATTAAAAACTTTAACAAAAAATTCTAAGTTAAAAAGGGGCATAAATCTGTCAAAAATCAAAACAGAGTTATGGGGATTGTTTCCTCAGGTGTAGATGTTGATGGTAAAGATATATTTTGAGTTTCAAGTCAATACCTTTGATAGTATTCAAGATATTTGACTTCATTAAAAACTTTAACCAACGCAGACGCCGACGCCGACGCCGGGGCGAGTGCAATAGTCTCCTTATTCTTCGAATAGTCGAGCTAAAAAGAAGAAAGAAAAAAAGAAAGAAAAAAAAAAAAAAAAAACTTGCTCTGTGTGGGGTTTGAACCGCTGGTCTCATGAGAAATTTTGTCATCTTACTGTAACAGAATACTCCAAAGTATACAGGACTGGTAATCTATTCTAAAAATAGACAGTAATAACAGAGTATTCTCCCTTTTATAATAACAGAGTATTCTCCCTTTTATATATACTTAAATAAGGAGACACAAAATGGACGGACGGACGGACGACCAGGGGCAGAACATTATATATTCAATATTCTTTAGTTAACAATTATAGTTCTGTGAAAGTTTGGTTGAAATCCCTTGAGAAATGTAGGAGTTGCACACAGAAGAGTATTTCTCTATATATATTACATTATGTGGAAAAAAACAAAGGCCCATAATTCTGTCAAAAATGATCAAATCACAAAACCCCGACAATATGCGCCAGGGCACTTGGTGACAATAATTCTGTGAAAGTTTGGTTGAAATCCCTTGAGAAGTGTAGAAGGAGTTGCGCACAGAAGAATTACATGTGAAAAAAAACAAAGGGCCATAATTCTGTCAAAAATGACCAAATCACAAAACCCGAATATATGCGCCAGGGCACTTCATGACAATACTTCTGTGAAAGTTTGGTTGAAATCCGTTGAGAAATGTAGGAGGAGTTGCGCACAGAAGAATTACATGTGAAAAAAAACAAAGGGCCATAATTCTGTCAAAAATGACCGAATCACAAAACCCCGACAATATGCGCCAGGGCACTTCATGACAATACTTCTGTGAAAGTTTGGTTGAAATCCGTTGAGAAATGTAGGAGGAGTTGCGCACAGAAGAAATTGTTTACGCCCGCCCGCCGACATACCCCAATCTAATAACCAGGATTTTTCCTTCGGAAAACCTGGTTACAAACTGTTTGCAATATGTAAATAGACATGAAAATTTCTTGACTAAAGTTGCCATTTAACAATTAAAAATGCAAGAAGTATTAATTAAAAGAGTTGTAGTCCAAAAACATCTTATTTCAAAACATTAGATTCCATTCTGTCAAGGATAAAATGAGTTTGATTGGTAACCTCTTAAATCATAATACCACATCTTAACTAGGTGGTTATTTCCTAAGACAAAAACATGTATCTCCCCAAAACTGCTATATACAGTCCGACCTCCCAATGACACCTCCCTATAGCAACACCCTCCCTAAAGAGACACACATTTTCTTTCCTTTTACATCAACTATGTAAGGAGTCTACCTCTCTACAACAAACACATTTCTGTGTTCTGTTTGTTCCTTAGAGGTTGCATCATAAACTTCAAAACTAAATAGCATAAAAATATCTATATTGCATTTTTTACTTACACAGAACTTGATCTTGATAATATAGTAAAGCTGTTTTTTCTTCTCAATACCGGTGAAGGGGACGGACTAGGTCTGGAGTAATCTTTCCTTCTCATACTTGGGGACACTGTAGACAACCTATAAATGCAGACGTGACACACACATATTAAATGTACAATAACCAAGAAGTTACCACTACATGCTCAAATGTCAGCATCCCTAAATTTTAGATCTTTAATCCTTACTTTGCTAAATTTCTGAAATGGACTTTTCCATCTTTCAATTTGGACTGTACCACTAATTGCTCAAAGGGGTGCCAATTGAAAATTTACTGACTGAAAAGCAAGCAGTGCCCATCATGATCTGACTACAAGGATGTGCAGGCTGATCATGATCTGCACTGACTTCAAAGTCCAGCAGGATGAAGGTTACAATGTTGCAAACATTCTTCTGTGATGTTTTCAGCTTCCTGATGAATCCACAGAATGGCTCAAATGTAAACAAGAGTGTCAAACTGTCACAATATAACCCCAACTAGGTGGCATAACTCAGTATCTGGCAGTTCATAGTTTTAATTTGTAAAAACCTGTTAAAACTATAGAGCTGACAAGATTAATTCACCTGTTTGAACTAGAGATCAGAGAAGGTTTATTTAATAATTTTTTGATAAAGGACCATAATTCAAAAGTGTCCAAGGCAATTTTGCTGGTTATTTAACTTGCCCTAGACATTATGCCCACAAATATTTTTCACCAAGTTTAGTGAAAATCGGATGAAAACTGCTTTACTTAGAGAACAAAAAAGGCTACTTTTGGCAAACTTTGCATAATTTCAAGGGCCATAATCCAAAAGTGCCTGGGTCAATTTGGTTGGTTATCCAACTTCGCCTAGATATGCTCACAGATTTTTTCCCAAAGTTTGGTGAAGATCAGATGGAAACTGTTTGACTAAGTGAGCAGACAATGTGAATATTGACCAATTTTGCATAATTCAAAGGCAATAATCCAAAAGTGCCTAGGTCAAATTGGCTGGTTAGCCGAGACATTATGCCAACAATCATGTTTGGCAAGATTGATGAAGATCTGATGAAAATTGTTCAACTTAGAGAGCGGACACAGTGTAGACGCCGCTTGCACACAACGAGTGTTCCCATAAAACATCCCTTCGGGCATATAAAAAAGAAAATATTTAGATGTTAATGTATGACACTCAACCTCTGGTGATTGAAAAACATATGTATTTATGCAGAAATATACTGTCATTTGATTCAAATTTTCAAACCTTGAGGAACTTGTCTGTCTTGATGGAGGCAGCAGTTTAGGTGGAGGCATTAAAGTTCCTTCGCTACTGGTGACCACAGTAGTGGCTGGGGCACTCATTGACATCACAGGTGGGATTTTCAATACAGTTGCCATGGTTTCATCTGGTGTTTCCGGCACCGTATTCAGCACTGGTATTTGATCTTCATTTCCAGCGTACAACATTTCATCTAATGTAGCTGTGCGGCGACGTGCCTACAACAAAAAAATATCATGCACATATTGAACCTTCTTGTTAACACAAGGGAGACAACTCTAACAATATTGTTTAAGACATTCTAGCAGTTTTAATCTTGCCATACTTCACAATATGTATCCTCAGTTCTATAAATGATACAATTTGGATAGACAGTCTTAGTGTCCTGGAAAATATGAAAATGAAAACAAAAAGTGACAGTAATAAGTAATAATAAGAAAGAGACAAGATGGTCATCTGGGCCTTATGTTGCTCACCTGTGACCTACTTATAACCAATATGACTGAAATTCAACCTGACTTGTATTTCACAAACACAAACATTCTGTTTGGCTTGACAAGACAAATATTCTGATCAATTTACATGATGAGTGACTATAAAACGTGACTGCATGAGTATAAACATGTTTTTTTTGGGATTGGACCTTGTCACCTATTTTGAATACATGGTGACCCACACTCAATTTTGACTAAGAAATCATCAAGATAAACACTATGACCAAATTTCATGACAATTTGGTATCAAATATTGCCAGACTCTGTTAAAAAGCTTTTAATTTGATTCACAAAGTTTTTCTTTGATTGGACCATGTGCCCTCGATTTGGCCCTTGGAGACCCAGATTCGAAATTAAATTGATCTAAATATTTTTGAGACAAACATGCTGACCAGTTTTCATGATGATTGAATACTCAATGCTGCATGTAGAGTGTTAACAAGGTTTTTCTTTGATTTGACCACGTGACCTAGTGTTTGACCCTATGTGACCCAGCACTGAACTTAACAATATATTTTCTGGCCCATTTTAATGATGACGGGTTAACAATTAATTTTTGCCTCTAGAGTGTTAACATTCCAGATTCGAACTTGACCTAAAAACCATAGAGATAAACATGTTGACCAATTTTCATGAAAAGTGGATGTAAAATGAGCCCTATCAGGTGAGCTAAATATCAAAGACCAAAATTCCAACTGGAAGATTTTAGTACACTTTTTGAGGAGTAGTTAAAGTTTCTGAAGCTGAGTTAGTGATTTCATACAACAAAGAGAAACATTAATTATATTAATATTAACAATAACATTAAGGAGATTAATTACTTCAGCTGCTAGAAATTAAACCTGCAGTTGATTAGTCTGTTAAGACTACTTGAAGAAATTTGTTTGACATGTTTTCTTTCTGATTTGAATAAACATTTTAAAAATGAATTTATCACTGAACAGAACTGAAAGTCCTGGTTTCAGATGGAAAAGTTTGTAAAACAATGTCAAGAGTGCTGTCACAATCACCAATCAATAGAAAATAGCTATGACAACATGAGATTCAAAGCATTATTTCACTAATAAAACTGAAAATTATACTCAAATCTTTACAGAGGTTAACACAAGTTCAATTGTATGTGTCAAAGAACATTTCACTTTTATAGCACTAAAAAGGTTCAAAAGTGCAATTTTTTGTGCCAGACACAAATCAAAATAGAACACCCATTGTTAAGAATTTTGTTAAGTTTAAAACAGTTAATTGAAGTTTATGAACTTATCTATCTGGTCAATATAGGTCATTTTTAGATTCTGGTGAAGACTGAAGCAATATTTACACAATATGACTACATCTGTTTAAAAAGGCTTGATTGATAGCTGATTTAAATTATAAACTAGGGGATGAATACCCCCCCACCCCCGCAACACTGACATAATATATAAAATTTATGTAACATTTGATGTTTCAATTATTGGACCATGCACAACTAGGCATGGTACTTACCACTTCTGTGAAGTATCATTAAATTCTGACCAGGGGATTTGGAGATTTAGTGTCCACAAGATTCCCTCTACAGATGGACAGACAGACAAGCTGAATCCACAGATGGACAGACAGACAAGCTGAATCCAGTACACTTTGTGTTCGGGGAGTATAAAAATTAAACTTGATAAATTACGAACTTTAAAAACAAACCAAGCCTCGTATGTTTCTTGCAAAACGTATTCATATAGTCACATACATTATGATCTTAAATTGTAATTTGGTTCAAAGTTAGATTGGACTCCTGTAACCTGTTAAATTTTAACACAAGAACAATATTTTGGGTTATCCAAACTTCTTTGACACATATTATTAATATTATTTTCAGCTGCAAAAGGCAAAGAAAACTATTATTTGACAAGTAACAAGAGCCATCACTGTAAAGTGACATACGCCCACGAAGTGTACAAGTATATGTCACAAACTGCTGTGTGTCCTAATTGTGACTGCTGTTCACTGTATGCAATAATGCAGGATCTCACCTTTCACCTCTAAGTCTGATCTTGACCTTTGAGGTAGGGACCAGAGCAAGACAGTGTGACCTTGATCTTTGAGGTAGGAACCAGAGCAAGACACTTGTCTATATCTGCTCAACTTTTCTACCAAGTTCTTTCAAAATTTAACCATGCAAGACAAATTTACGGACTGGTTACGAAACTTGTTTTAAATTGCAGACACATGCACGAACATACAAACGGACATAGCGGCTACTGTATATGCTCACCCTTCTTCGGCATAAAAAATTCATTAATCAAGATATTATGTTAGACAATCTTCTCTGAATTGTTTTTACCTCTCTGTACCAACGCATGGAGCATCTCACAAACCTGGATGTTCTTCTAAATGTCTAATTATAATACACAATCACTTATCAGTTTATTTATAGTCATATATTTACTACTACATAATGATAATAATTATTATATAATATACATTCCCATATATTTAGTTAGCTTATAATATGTTTTTAAAACATTATCATACAAGATTAATGAATCTGTCTTCATTGTATGCTTGCCTAATATTTTTTAAACAGTATTTCAGTCATATACAGGCGTACAGCTTACCTCAACAACAATCCTGGAAGGATCAGTACTTGACTGACATCCTCCGTCAGAAATTGTCAACTTTCTCACATGAAGAATAATGTTGGAAGCGGGGCTTGAACCCATGCTTACTCAAGGTATAATGATGACACATGAAAACAAAGCCGATAGAATCATTGGTTACCCAATGTCAATCCACTCAATGGGAACCTTTATTGAATTATTTCAAGCATGGGTATTCAACAATGAGATAGTTGGGGCAAAAATAAAAATCTCAAAGTAAGTTGACTATATTCAGATTCATGGATAACTCAGTATCAGAATACTCCCTTTAAATCATAACTAAGTCTTTCTACTTTCATTTCATTCCAAAACAATGAAGACAGATTCTGTGTGTTACAACATAGCTATATACATTTGTAATACTATTATTTCAAGAAATCCTTCTTGACAAACATAACCAATGGTTACTTTAATTGTCATACATTGCAAACCACAAGACGAGCTTCCTATTTTGAATAAAGTTCAATGAAAAACAATGACACTGGAAATGGTGATCATGTAAGTTACTGACTGTTTTAATACAATATTACTTTACTAGAATTGTATATAAGTGGGATTGCAATGTATAGCATTATGCCAAATTGTAAAATGAGTTCTTCATGATCTTCTTCTCAGTCACATAATTATAAACATATACAAACATGCTTGCATAATTATAACTGAATGCCGACCAACGTTTAAAAATATTAAAAAATATTTCATTGCATTTACATAATTATATGCCATTACGAGAGATCAGACTTAAGTTATATCATGATAATGTGGTGCAAGATGCAAGAAAAATTCAATAGAATCAAAACAGTTCAATCACTAATATCTAACATGCACATACACATAAATTGTATCAGGTGAAAATTAAATTTCACACTATTAGTTAAAGTTGTATGCATCCTATGTGGAACTAGATGTAGATGTATGTGGACCTCAGAGTAAGACGTGAGTTGTACAGAATGGGAAGTGAGTTACTGATTCTACAGAGGACGACAGTTCTTATATTCTAGAGAGAAAGCTCTACTGGTAAAATGGTTTATAAGTTTGTTATGAGCATTGTGGATCAAATGGAAATATCCGAAACCTAGAATGGGTTAATATTTTGACGGGACATAAGACTCTGCCGGGTTCCCGCAAAACAGTTACCCCAGGCGACAGATATTTCCATCTGAACCAAAATGTCTTTTCTTGCATACCGTCTTGTGTTTTAAAATATATTTCTAAATGAAAATGTACTGAAATGATGCATTATGCCTGTATGCAAGAACTATCCTCCTTTTTTGTATTTATGTGTTTAAGGAACTAGAGGGCTGGATGAATAACTTGGAAATTAGAATAGTCTTGGCAACCATTCATAAATGATCATACTGTTGCTGTAAAGCTCGCTGCAAGGTCACTACAAACTACAGGAGGCTGCACCACTTCTGATGGAAACATAAAAGAACTTAACTATTTAATAAAATAATAAAATAATTGCTTTCAGTTTAAGTCTGACATTTTAAAAAGCAGAAACAAAAAACAAATATTTACAGTGTGCAAATCAACAAAATGTACTCAAAGCCTTGCACAATCTGCTGTTGTGCATTGGTTTGAAACCACTCTCATGTAGATGTATTACAATATCAAGGTTTCTACCAATCATTTCACAGCTTTAATTCTAAGCTAATAAAACAAAGTCACTGATTGGCTAAAGATGTCTTGTCATATTAAACCGAAATATTGACACAAAATTTCTGAATGGTTGAATCTGTCTTGTCAGAATCAAATAATATTCTTGTCAGAATCAAATAATATAATACAAAATTTCTGATTGGCTGAAAGTGTCTTGCCAGAATAAAAATACTTAAAAGCTGAAGCTTTTGACATAATCCTGTTTGTGAACAATGAATTCCATCTCACTGACAATGAAAGCATTGAGTCCACTGCTATGCTGAAACAATAACTGTTCCAAGATGGCCAGGTTTTTATTTTGCAAGTTACAATGTGAAAATGCTGTATAGATACATGTGTGCAAGTTGCTGAGATACTCACTGGACCAATAGGGTATGACCTTCGAAATAACCTCTCTAACTCTCTCTATTTGATTTAAACAGAAATGTATAAAACAGAAGGGTATATTTTAAATACATCCTGTTACAAGTAGATTCACTGATTCAGAAATGTTTCTGTAAATTCTAGAGTACATACATTAACAACAGAAAATATAACAATATTAATTTAATACAATTAACATTCTACATACTTTTTCCATGCATTTTTATTTCTTTCTGTTTAATGCAATTATTACATTCCATTTTATTAATACTTTAGTATTTTATTTATTTAGTACTGTTCAGTATCACCTAGACAGGTCAAGTAATTGTGAGTTGGGTTCTGTTGCATGCCAAGTAATACAATACATATTTTGTTATCCTAAATTTGTCAAATTTGTTATTCTAGACTGAAGAATGCACCTCCCATTGAAAAGACAAACAAAAATGGCCTATTTGTTCACCTATATGTCTCTTGCAAAATTTCAAATGAAAGGTCACGGAATTAATTTAGCAAAACATATTATGTAACCATTCCTTGAAAACCTTCTGTAAAGACAATTTCACAGTTCTACTGCAAATAAACAGAAAAATGACTGCATATATTAATGACTGCAGATATAAATTTTCATAAACAATTTCCAGACATTTTTCAGAACCGGCAACAGAAATAGAATATTTCCCTCAAAAGCAAGCAAATAGTACTCAGTAACTTTGAGGTTGTGAAGTTTGGGGTTTAGCCATTCATAAATCTGAAATCACTTCTCCAGCTCTTATTGTATACAGTTGACTACTTCTTAAAACTACTGGCTATGCACACTGTATTAAAATGCATTTTTTTGCTCCTTTTTTTAACTTCAGTCTAAAATAACAAATAGACATATCAACAGGCATGATGCAGAGTAGAACAACAGACATTCTATATGTTTAAAGTAATAAACATGTAAACAGACATTCCTGAGTCAATAATTTAGTCAAGTGTAGCTAAATCTTGACTGATTTAGCAATACAGTATGAACAACAGCTACTGTTACAGGATATATTTCCTTGTTTACTTACCGGCATGAGTCTTTGTAATTCCTGTATCAAATGCAACAAGTTTTCCTTTTTTGTATCAACTGTCATATTTTTTCCCTTTTGTATCAAAAGTAGCATTTTTCCCTTTGTTTTGGTACCAAATGCAACAACTTTTCCTTACTGTATCAAAATTATATGTTGCAACTTTCTCTCTTTGTATCATATGCAACTTATCGAAATGTAATAGTGCATTTTTTCCCCTTCTTGTATCAAATGCAATACCATTTTCTTCTTGTATCAAAATCTTATGTATTTAAAGAAGCATTTTTTTTCTTTTTTATATCAAACACAATACATTTTCGTAGCAATATTTCCTTTTGTTATCAAATACAATACTTTTCCTTTTTGCAATGTTTGAATTAAATGTAGCTATTCCTTTTGCATAAAATACAGCATTTTTTCTTTCTTTTTTTTCATCCAATACAATTATGTTTTAATCAAAAGTAGCAATTTCTTTCTTTTGCATCAAATTTAGAAACTTTTCCTTTTTGCATGAAGTGCAACAATTTTTCGTATTTCAGAAGGCATCAAATGCAAGAAATATTCTTTTTGTATCAAATGCAGCATTTTCTTCTTAATTTTTGAATCACATGTAACAATGTCTCCTTCTTCTATCGAATGCAGCTTGTTTATTGAAAATATGAGCTGTACATGTCTCTCTTTGACACCTCATTTAATTTTTGTGTTTTCATTTGGGCATATCAAACTAAAGGAATTTTAAACAAAATATTTGCTTGTGTTGATTTAAGAAGAAAAAAGCAAAACTTAAGTAATTCAAAGCCTTAAAAATAATCAAAACTGGAATACAACATGTTTCATTATTTTTGCATGTCCCTTAATGAGGCAAATCGGACTCCTTCAAAGGTGAAAAGGGGAAGTCAGAATATATATTTTAAAGGACTTTGTTGATACATAACAGGGCCTTGGGCAAGGAAAAGGGTAACACATGAAAGAAATTTCCAGTAAAGTTGACTTAATTGAAAATTATACTATTCATGCGATATATGAAATTGATGCTTACATAATTCCCATAGTTCCTCTTGCAGGTAAATATTTTCTTAGGAAATGTACATGTTACATGCCAAAAACACAAAAAGGTGTAGGGTTTATTTTTTAAAGCGTACAAAAAACTTGAATCTCAAGTGCATTGCATGACATTTTATATGGTCAAGATGCTGGCCTACCTTTCATAAAGTAGCGTAATAATTTAAGAGATGTTGTTTAATCTGTTGACAGAAATATTTCATTGTGAACAACACGAAAATCTTATTACAAAACTTCTGCATGTGATTCTGATTACAAAGCTTCTGTATAAATTGGTTGAAAATTAACCAATCAAATCTGTATAATATGTCACCTGGATTAAGTAACCATTTGCCTTATGCAGCCAATATTGTTACAGCCCAAAGTTCAGGGTTTTTAAACTAAAATGTACCTTAATCAAACAGTTTTTTATGTTCATTTTATTAAATAAACTTAAGGGTGTCATGAAAAATCGACCGCTACTGCCACGATTAGAATTGCAACAGTTGCTGTAAATTTTTCATAACATCTATTATCCCGGCAGTGGCAGTCAATTTTTCATGACATCCTTAAGTTTATTGAACTACTATTCTCACATTTGAAATCTGTTCTGAACTTCTATCTGAGAGATATTAATAGAAAACTTGCCATTTCTGGTGCATACGTCAAGTATATAACGTAATTTTTATTTTGCATGGCTGCTTAACATAGATTCAACTGTTTATTAATCGACATGAAATAACACAGATTTAATACCAACTTAAAACAATAATGGAAAAAAAAGGTTTGTGTCATAAAGCAAATCTGGTCAACATCAAAATGATTCAAACTTATAAATTTCAGTTCAATATCAAATTACAACTGCGAAAATATACATATACTTACTTTTTAACTTTAAAACATTTTTAGGTCATCAAAAAGGGAGATCAGGTGAATTTTCACAATGACCAGATTTTTGTTTTGTTTTTAAAGTGGTAAATGGTGAACATGTGGAAAAATATGACAATGTACATTTCAGCAATGAAACGGTCCTTTGGCTCAATCTTGTTGAAGATTAAAACAAATATGGAATAAAGGAAATTTTAAATTCTGTATGTAAAACATATTGCTTTTAATTCTTATGGTGCAGAAGTTGCTGAGGTGCTTTATTCCCGTGACTTTTTACGTAATATTTCACTTACTTCAAAGTATCATCCATTGCTACAAAATTGTGCATGTCTTTACCTAACTGGGTACCAATCTTACCTTATCTTTCTTCACTGCTGCTTCCCAGCTTAAGGAGGATACCAGTGGCGATTTCGGAGGTGGTGCCGACGATTCCATACGACTTTCAAACATGCTGCAGTTCCCAGAGTGACAGAGGGGAAAGAAACAAGGAATATTAGGTTAAAGCAAGTCTGGCATAGATATGAGAATTATTCCGCATTGAGGCATATAAAGGGTTGCAGGATCTGTTTGAACTGTGAACTTTGTGATCACTACTTATGAAATTCGAAGTAATCACTAAATATAAACTTTCAAGCAATCATGAAAAAATTTAAAGACTGGATTTTTGATGAACAACAGAATGTCTTGTAGTATGTCTACAGTGCATTGTTTTTAATCATTTTCAAACTTTTTGGTGGGTGATTTCAACTCAATTTATATCACAGTTCAAATATGTGCAGTGAAGAATAGCTATAAAGTATATAATATTAAAATTCAGATTATGGTTTATTACAATAACTTACTTTCTTATACAAGTACACTTTTAGCAGTTTTCTGTTTATAGAAAAAGCAACATATATTAGTAGTTTCTACTTTCCAGATTATAAAGTTAATGACACTGTTATTGCTTTACACATGCAGCAGTATAAAAATTCTTTAAAGTCTTAAAAAAAAAAAAAAAAAAAAAAATCTTTGGAATGTGAAATATATGTACAACTACATACCAATACTGAAGTTTCACATGGACTTAAAACAACAAAGTTATGTACGGAAAATTGACATCACACTAAAAAAATCCAGTGATGGGTCAAAATGATTCACAATATACAATGAAATACGGCACAAGGATTCGGACCATGCTTACATCAACACAATCAAAATACAGTGAAGTTTTCCTAACAATAAAATGCATATGTCCATTCCGTGTACAACAATAAACCAACACAACTCTTACCTAACCAAACATATTGCATGGCATATGCTACAGAACTATTAAACTGTCCTAAACAGACGGGAGTTTCGCATTTCTAGTCTACGTAAGACACACAAAACAAAAAGGAAAAAATAAAGTTGCTAATGGAGAATTTGCTGAGGAAAATTTACAATCAGAAATTTGACCAAACTTTTCTAAAATCTGAAAGATATTTACCATTAAAATTTGTACAGAAGAAGTCTCTGCACTTAAATATGCTTGGAAATGAAAGTCTGCAGTAGAAGGTGACAGTGTTGACACAGGTAAGCCAGAATGTCAGGGAAACGTACATGAAAATCTGTGACTATTAACCGTAATGTTCAACAATATACCGAGACATTTTGTATACCATTTACAACATACTACATGACTCTGGCAATTGAATGCAATATAGACGATGATAAAATACACATTCAAAATATACCAGTAGGGAACATTAAAACAAAATTATCAAATAATGCACATTTCAACCTGTTTCCAAGAAATTGCAAGTCAAAAATGTTTTGAATAAGGCATATACAATTTACACAATAACCAAAACAGAAACTTAATTTGACCTAAAGTAATTTTCTATTCTGTTATTTAACCATTAACCAATGAAAGTAAATATAAAATCTTATGAAAGGAATGCTTCAAAGGCCAACTACAAATGTTGTGAAAATATGAGTAATATTCCAGAAAATCTACACACCTACTCAACCTCAGAATAATAAAATCATCATCATAGAAACATGAGAATAAGGTAGTTAACTCAGACTAAAATCTTCCAACTTTTATAACTGCAACAACCTGCCGTACATTGAATACTTAATTTGTAAATTGTGACACAATACTGTGAGCAATTCATGAAATATTTACCGATGGCAATATCTCAGCACTGACACCCGGTTATAATTATAATGTAAAAATTTATATATAACAAATACCCTGTTAAATATTAGAAGACCAAAATGATAAAAAATACATACAAAAATATATTATATATTAATCTTAAACAAATAATACCACAGGCCACTTTCCGCTCACAGACTTAACCTTTGTGCATTTTTAGAAATGCCGTAAAATGTTTATTTCAAGGATCATCCCGACACAATTAGAATGACCCCAGAATTCTAAGACAAGCCATTTCTTCATAAAATATCTTCAATGTATCAAATACAACATTTTCAGACCATCTACACATTATCAAAAGCAACAGATTCATGTATTAATACACAGACCTCTCATCAGATGAGGAGAAGGAGGATATTAAGCATGACAAAAAACTGATTATACACTGTCAGTAATGTGTTTGGCATGCAGAATCACAGCCTTGTAGGATGTACAAGTAAAGCAGAAAAATGTAGAGCAGGTTCTTCATGATAAACATCCCCAAACTTTCAGGTTTCAGATGAGTAAGAAATTGTCAACCAGATATCATGTACGTAACTCTAAGCTCCCATGTGTATAAAGAATCTAGCAGCCACGCATGAAAGCAGACTTTGATGGGGAAACAAAACAAAAGATTGCGACATCTACTTCTTAAGTGCCAAAATACCAACTTTCATTTACTTCTTTTATATCAACCCTCCCCCCTACATTCCTAGGAATGAACTTCTCTGTTTTACAATTAGGACAGCACCATTAACTTATGGGTGCTGAATGAAAGTTTACTGACCGGAATGCAAACAGTGCAGATCATGATCAGCTTGTATAGTGATGCTGGCTGATCATGATCTACACTGGTCACAAAGACAGAATCACTAGTCATCAGCTGGGTAAATGTTAAGTTAAATTGTAGACACAGCTAGAGGACAATTTTTCTTTACATGAAAATTTTTGTTGGATAAACAACACCTGCTTTAGAAAAAGATTGCAAATTATATGCACTTCAAATGCAAAACATCAACCACTGACTAGGTATACAGGCATCAGAGAGATATACATATAACAAAATATAGAAGCTATCACAATAATAAAATATCACATTAAACAGATGTCCGCAATCAGACCTTCAAAGACTCCTGTTCTTCGTATTATGTGCGAGCTTACGTGTATTTGCTATAGTCTTTTCTTCAACGCTCAATAACTATACCAACAGTTGTTTTAAACCAGCTTTTGACCTATTTACCTCTGATCTATATATAAAGATCGCAAAAAATTCAGAAATCCCCAACGTAAGTTACGTCAGATACTTCAACCAAAGCTCTTAGACTGCAATTGACAATCCATAGTTTCTTTTGCTAGTATGTTTTTCTTTTTCAGGAAAAGGTCTTGATATGAAATGACTTTTCAGCACTTTGAAGATCTGATTGTCATCCCCTCGTAGCTCTGGCATATAAATACTGAAATGGACTTTTCAAACTCATTGTCGATAAATTTATATACAAAAATAAACAGTTTTTGACAGGGTTTGAAAAATCCATTTTAAATCCTCCACAGCTGTATATCTGTTTTTGTGGTACAAGAGTCTAAAATAAAAATCTGTATGCACGTTTAGCTCATTTGAATTCAACTCTGAAAACTGGTCAATATAAACATATAAACACAAAAACGATTACATAAGTATCTTAAAATTTTGGCTAATGAGTGAAGATTGCATACATATTTTTGGGGAAAAAAAGTAAATTTCCAATACTGTTCTTGAAACAATTTAGCAAAAGTGCCCTATAAGAAACCTGGTAACAGTCTTTCAGTCTGTCCAGTTTTGCATTTATTTCTAAATAAACATGCCTTCATAGAGTTTCAGGAAACCATAGATGTGAAATTATGTAACGAACGGTACTTCCTTTTGCTGCTAAGCTTCAAGAACGGTAGACAGATCTCATAATGCATCTGGTACAAATATATTACACGTACAGGGAGTATAGGATTGCATGACTTTATACCCAGAACACCTCTAGGGCAAGGAAACAGCATAGAAGCACAAAAGCAAATAAACAAAAGTCACTGTTTATCCAGTAGCGTGTGGTGTGTAATGTGTATGGATTTCCAGTCCAAATCCGATCCCAAATCGGCGACAGCCAAAAAGTTGAGAGAGAGAAAAAAGAAGAAAAATGTTAATATTGTCCACTATTTAACACTATACTGTAAATATCTGTAAATATCACTAACCTGTGACTATCAAGAACTATATGTGTATTTTTAGGTATTATTTCAGGAGATAAAATGTTAGAGAACAAAAAAATTTCCAGGAATGTTTGCGGGACAATCAAAATTAAAAGGTACATAAAGGTCTTTTCCCATACAAAAATCTGCCCTAACAATTAGTGATTTACGTAGCAACCTTCCCAAAATATCTAAAACATTTTGTACCTTTATATATGTTTTCTAGGCCTGGAATCAAATTAAGTTTGTTTATTTATGTTAAATTTTGTTCACTCAGTTTGACTTTGTAATCTATAACATTTTCATTTTTGTTATCAACACTTTTGTCACTGAGGTTATCATATGGTAGCTGAATCTATTATTTATATCGACTAAAACTGAGTAGCTGAAGTGCCTATATGTTCATACTGCAGTTTATTGGCGGTCTGCACTGTCAGCCAGTAAGCTGTTTGGTCTACAAGCTCTGTCAAGATAACTATCACCATGCTTTAGCTGTCATACAGTGAAACATGTAAGCCAAAACCCTGTTTCTTTTTCTTACTATTCAATTGACTTGGTAAATTTCTGCTGCATTTTTACTGCATGTTCAAACTGCAAAGTATCTGAGTAAAGCTTTACACAATGGAATTAAGTGGTTTTTAACCCCTACCCTGCTTGCCGTAGAAAATACTGCCTCAGAGTTAAATGTACACCATGGTCAGTGTAGACCATGATCAATGTAGACCAAGACTAAAAAGACTATGATTAGTGAAGACAATAACCAATGCAGATCATGGACAAAAGACCATAACTAGTGTAGACCATGATCGATGTAAACCATGGACAATAGAGACCATGACCAATGAAGACCATAACAAAGGTAGACCATGATCACTGGAGATTGTTGTTAGTGTAGACCATGACTAGTGGAGATATCACAAACTACACATCAACTGAGTCTGATTGCAGTCTACACTGTTCTTATTCAACTTCTATTTTCTTATTAAGCAGGGTCAGAGTTAAAACATACCACTTTTCACCCGTTAAGCTTTTCTTGCACTACAAAATGCAACTTCAACATTTGTTCTAAAAATATGCTTTCTGTCACCAACAGGCCTAACAGAATTTTTATTTTAAATATTTCTTTCCTAAAAGTTTGAGGGAAAAAATATTAAAATATTCCATCAAGTATTAAACAAGTTACTTAAGTGTCACCTGAAATATGGGGCCTGAAATTGCGGCCTGTATAGTCATGTTCAATCTTGACCTGAAAACGTGACTTTTGCTTCTTGCAGACGACCTAGCAAAAGAACAAAACTTTTCTCTGCTTAATATAAATAATACAGCAAAAGCTAAATTTAGTCTGCAAAAAAAAAAAAAAATTAGGCCAAAAGCTAACAAAGAACTAGCCAATATAAGTTTATACTTAAAAACTAATACTTCAACACAGTTGACATCTTAAACTGATATTTCAAAGCAAAAGCTTAACATATTTTACAATAAAAGCAAAGCATATTGTGCCCATGTTCTTTTGGTAACCATTTTTTTTTTACATGATAGTATTTTTCCTTACCAATTGTTTATATATACAGTATAACCTGTGGTATCCAGGACCTGGTCTTAACGGAAAACTGCCTTATCTGGTGCAATATCATTAAATGTACAGTTAACTCTGTATATCACGACTCCGGATAAAGTGAAGTTCTGAATATAAGGAACAAATTTTCTGAGCACTTAATTGTTTTTCTTCTTTGTCAAATACGAAAATGCTATATGGCTATAACATAATCTGGATATACGGAACACATTTAAATGGAGTTCGTTATATGCAGAGTTTACTGTATAATGCATAATCTCGTTTAACCAGCAACCAGCTTTAACCGGCATGATCAAATGGTCCGGAAAGGAGCCGGATAAGACAGGTTTCACTGTATGTAGCGACAGTATTATTTCAAATTTTTAATGGACTTCATATACTATGCTAAAACATCATTCCCTTGTTTACTCAATTCACCCCCGAGTTTCAAACTTTGGACACTCGATCCTTTGTAAAGGAACGGTCCACAAAAGTACACAAAGGAAGAAAAGATTTCAGTTTAAAACTTACAAGAATAATTGGCAGTATAAGCAGTTCATGAGAATTTCGCCCATTTTTTACAAGGGGAAACATAATACTGAATAAAAGGCAATTTAGATGCACATGCAAGGAAATTCAACACAAAAAATACTCAAATCAATATTTGACACCACCGCATGAGCAGTTACACAAGTGAAAATGAACGACATGTTCGTCTGGGACCACCACACTCACCGGAGCAACTGATTTCTCCGCGTTCTGATTGATTTTAGTAATACATAAAAATAAAAATCATTTTCGTAAAATAAAAACAATTCTCTGTGCACATCGTTAGTATGTTATCACATTGACTAGAAGCTGCACTGCTGTCTTCCCGTGACAATTTATTCTAAGAATTAGCTCTAAAAATGTTTCTGCAATAATGTAATCTAGATAATTTTCTATACAATAACTGGGAAAACATTTCATATTTCTCACATACCAAGTAAACATATAAGATTTTGTTTTTCATATCAACAAGATACAGTCAAAACATTGTTTTTTTCTTGGGACTAAAAACCCGTTTCAACAGCATTTCAGATATTTACAGGCCCAAAGTTTACCTAACCATAGCTCCTGTGAAAGACCAGTACTAGACTCATATCCTCTGTTTAGAGCTGCCAATTTTCTCATATAGACAATGTGGTTGGCAGGGTTTGAAACCATGTCCCTCAATCATGAGGTTACAGTCTCTAACTCCGTGACTATGGAGACTGTCCGATATAAAACCTGAGCAAAATCTACAGTTAATGTATCTTATACATGTCTCCTAACATTAAATCAACTTTTTGCACTTAATCAAATCTTCGCTTTATTTCAAACGTTTGGTTCTAGTGTGTATTGAAAAGCTTTATAAAAACATGCATAAGAATGTTTCAGCCATTGCATCTGTAAATAAAATTTCTCTCAGCTTAAAAATATTTGGGCTTCAAAGCAGATTTGATGAAGAGAAATTTGGAATCAGGTACTAAAGCCAAGCAAGGAATCATGACTGTTTCATACTGAAATCACTACACACAAAGTATGTAATAAATAGACAAGCTGTCCATATAACAGCTGCTTGACTATTCCAGTAACAGGTAAATAATGCAGGATATATTTTGACAGATTACATGTCAGAGCAATATAGGCCATGACCCAAGGGCATTATCAAATAATACATTCAGTCAATTGATATTATCTAATAGAAGCAGTTACTTTTGGGCTTGCCTCAGTGCAGAAAAAATGTCATCAATCGCACAACAATTAGACAGATTTTCATTCAGTTTTTAACTATATTATCCTATTGAACCAGGGGTTTGTCAAGCCCCCTTACAAGTGTGATGAAATCATCATCAAAAGAACCATTTCCCTCCATAACCCTTTGCTCAAGTCAAAGCGTATTATATCTAATGAAGGTTTTCTTTTCCAATCATTACCTGTCCCCTAAACACTCAATAAACATATTTCTGTTAATCACATACTTTATGTGTGCAATGATTTATAAAGTTACTATAACACTGAAGAGATATTTATAGTCTTATTGTCATGGTAACAGAAACAGGAGAGTATTCAGGAAAAGATAACTCACCTGTCAACTGGAGAACTGGAAGACGAACTGGTGGAACTGTCCATATCTATAGAAAGGGGAAGGTTTAAACTTCATTTATATGTGTGTCAAGATAAAATGTACTTCCAGATTTTGATGGCAGACAGCAAAACTGTGTACAAATATAGAAATTGAAGCAGACGTGAGAGTTTGGCAGTCACACCTGTATTTACATATGGTTCAATATTAACAAGTATACACTTGGAGATCATAACCTAATTCTAAATAACTGCACCAATTGATGATTTACTGCAAATGTCTTTATATTTGCGAGTTGTATATTTACTGAATTTCCAATTTTCTATTTATTTGTGAGTTTTTTAATTCGCAAGGAAGCACTTTTTTATATATAATCATTGTTTGCTATTTTAGTGAGCCTGATGAATTCACAAAGTCCTTCATCTGTGAAAAAAATTGCAAAAATAAAAACCTCACAAAAAATGAAATTTACATTTGTTAAGGAAATATAAACATCTTTAAGCTGACATATGTGAGAACATTTCAAACAAGACCTTACACACTCCATCACAACTAATACAAATGTTTATGATGACGTCAATGATTACGTCTGCCTACTTGATACAAATTTCTTCATGTGATATCAAACTGGTACCTGAAACAACTTGCTGTTTTCAAACTAAATTTCAGTTTATTCCAATTTTCAGACAAACTATATCTATTAATAGATGACCTTTCTGATATATCTATTTATAGATGACCTTTCTGTACTTACCATCAACTTGATTAGTCATCAAGTTGTCCACCTCTATATCTGCCCTATCTGCCATCATATGTTTCAACAGATCTTGCTGCAGAGTATTGTTTAACTCAGTTTGGTGAAGCTTTGCCATCAATTCTCTCACTTCAGAATCTTTGGCTGATAATGCTAGACCCTATGATGAAAAGTCAAAGGTCATAGACTACAAAATACACATGGCAAACTAAAAACAAATTTAAGGTCCTAAGAAAAACTGTCGCACATTACAGTTACTGCTTTGCAAAAGCTTATGCCAGAGAAAGTACAAATAAATGTAGGTAAATCTCCTTACATACATAATACAGTATGTCAGTATGTAGGCCTCTATGCAATACTCTTTAAGTGACATGTCACATTTACAACATAAATAAAACCCCATAAATCAAAAGTTTAAGGCACACTGAAAATAGTACGTAATCAGGAAATAAACCTTGCAAATAATACATGCTTAACATCTTACTCAGTTCTCTGAAGGTATGTTGCCAGCAAGTGACACATGCAGCAAAGACACTACAGCTTGACCTCCAGAAACAATCCACATCCTACCCCATATACAGTTGGCCTTAATGGTAGATGGTTCAATCCCTGTCACAACCCACTGCACAGACAAAGTTACTGGTTTTCATTCAAAATGCCTGTGCTTCCATTTGCTATTTATATCAAAACAAGTAGATTTAAACCCAACCTACCTTAGATATTGCCATGGTGACAAAGTGTTCTAGCAGATATTTGGCCTCCTCCAAGCTGACTGTGTTCACAAGACTCATCGGATCAAACTTCTCTGCCTCCTCCTGTAACATAATACACATTACAACTGTGAAATGGCTATCCTATAACAGTTTATCTCCGTATTACATGCAGGTAAAATTGTATCTATCAAATGATGTAATATTGTAACACACAAGGATGAAAGAAAAACTTGTGCCTGAAAAAAATACAGAAATCAAAATAAATCTACAGCCAAAAATCTTCTAAGAATATCATTGATAAGAGCCGTTGTGGTGTGCCGTATCAAAAACCAAAGCTTTTACAACAGGAAGGGTGATAAAAAAATTGTGAACTCTTAAAACTAGAGCTATCACTAAATGTGATTAATACCCCCAAAAGGATTGCTTTATAAACTGAAGAAGTTCGTAGTAACATAAACCTTGCAAACAAACTAAAAAGAGATATTGTTCTTAGAAGTTCCTCTCATTGTGCTTGACCATTGTATGAAGTTGTATTGAATTCCAACCAGTAGTTTTCGAAAAATGCTCCAGACAGGGAAAAAGTAACAAAGGGCAATAACACTGTAATTAGTCAAGATGGAGTTATGGTTCCTGGCACGCACTCCCTCTCACTGTGCTTGACCATTGTATGAAGTTGTATTCAATTCCAACCAGAAGTTTTCAAGTTATGCTCCGGACAAGGAAAAAGTAACAAAGGGCAAAACTCTGTAATGAGTCAAGATGGAGTTATGGTTCCTGTGCACTGCACTTCCTCTCAATGTGCTTGACCATTGTATGAGGTTGTACTAATTCCAACTAGTAGTTTTCAAGTTATGCTTCGACAAGGAAAAGTAACAAAGGGCAATAACTCAGTAAATATTCAAGATAGAGTTATAGTTATTGTACACTGCACTTCCTCTGAGTGTGCTTGATCATTGTATGAAGTTGTATTGAATTCCAACCAGTAGTTTTCAAGTTATGCTCCGGACAAGGAAAAGTAACAAAGGGCAAAACTCTGTAATTAGTCAAGATGGAGTTATAGTTCTTGTGCACTGCACTTCCTCTCAATGTGCTTGACCATTGTATGAAGTTGTATGAATTCCAACCAGTAGTTTTCAAGTTATGCTCCGGACAAGGAAAAAGTAACAAAGGGCAATAACTCAGTAAATACTCAAGATAGAGTTATAGTTCTTGTACACTGCACTTCCTCTGAGTGTGCTTGATCATTGTATGAAGTTGTATTGAATTCCAACTAGTAGTTTTCAAGTTATGCTCCGGACAAGGAAAAAGTAACAAAGGGCAATAACTCTGTAATTAGTCAAGATGGAGTTATGGTTCTTGTGCACTGCACTTCCTCTCAATGTGCTTGACCATTGTATGAAGTTGTATTGAATTCCAACTAGTAGTTTTCAAGTTATGCTCCGGACAAGGAAAAGTAACAAAGGGCAATAACTCTGTAATTAGTCAAGATGGAGTTATAGTTCTTGTGCACTGCACTTCCTCTCAATGTGCTTGACCATTGTATGAAGTTGTATTGAATTCCAACTAGTAGTTTTCAAGTTATGCCCGGACAAGGAAAATGCAACAGACCGCCCGACCGACCGACCAACCACCGGGTGACTCCTATATACCCCCCTAAACTTCGTTTTGGGGGTATAACTAGCTTCATATGTAATGAATAGGGCTTTTCAATATAACAAAAATGTGACAATAAGAAAAATGAGCAATTCTTCTGTAAGAATGTTTTCATGTCAGTGCTATTATATTATGTAACAGAAACTTCCGAAACCCGTCCCACAACCTAATTTTTCTTACCTTAGCTTCTTCAACCTGGACAATATTTGTTTGGCACTCAGTTATGTTATCTTGGGCAAATTCCACCTGGTTCTTCAAGGAATCAATCACGTCTGTTACCTCCTTTATCTCGGACTCAGGCTACAATCAAGAATTACAAATGCATTATCCCTTTTCACACCTCTGATTTTACACCTAACGTACTGTAAATTGGGTAATTTTCAGGAGATGAAATTTGGTAGTTTTCAGGAGATGAAATTTGGTAGTTTTCAGGAGATGAAATTTGGTAGTTTTCAGGAGATGAAATTTGGTAGTTTTCATGAGATGAAATTTGGTAGTTTTCATGAGATGAAATTTGGCAATTTGTCAGGAGACAAACTTATTTGCGAATATTCGTAAAAGCAGAATTCTAAAATAGATTAATAGTATGTGAAACAAAGTTTTCGTGAGATTTTTTAATTAGCGAAGTGAGATGTTTGTGAAAATTAAATCATCGCAAGTATATTCAATTTATAGTACTATGAAACAGTTAATATTCTGGGGACACTTATTTTCCAGGATTTTGTTGGGGGGTCAACCTAGGAATTTAAGATCCCTACGAAAAAATGTTTGACATTACCACTGTCTATGAAAACATCTATTAATTAAAGTACCAACAAAATAGCATTTTATTTAAGATCCACAAAATTTTATGCCCACAAATTTATTTTTACTTTACAGTATCTCCTAATTTGAACAACAGTTTTCATTATATGCAATTGTATGCCATTGTCCTGGTGGAATTCAATTAAAATCAAAAAGTGTCTAGAGTGAACAATCCAACATTTTGATTGGATGGCTGGTAAAGAACTACATGTACACTGGCTATATAATTATGCGGAAATTTATCGCAAGCTGGGTGTACATTATTTAACAAGATTACCGACCATTAGATAACGTTTGCTAATTGAAGAACATAAGCCATTTACATATTAAGGTCAGTTATGAGATATATCATCAATGTCTAATCGTATCGTATATTAGGGCTTTATCGTTGGTACCAGTTCCCCATATGACCAACGCCCCCAGAAGAGGTTAGTTATTTTAGGTTTCGGAGGATAGTGCAAGATACAGAAAGCGTCCCAATTCCAGAGACACCCCTGGTTCTTATACATGCCAGGTGTATAGCACCTATACATGGGACCTCGGTTTTAGTCTCATCCGAAAGACTGTTAGTAATTTTAGTTGGTCAGCCCTGGGAATCGAACCCGCTACCCTGAGATTACAAATCTTGTGCTCTACTGATTGAGCTAACTGGACTGACTAATGTCTAATCCTAGCAAGACAGAGATTATATAGAAAATTCTATTAGCACCTCAACCTAAGAGCTCCATTTTTTTAACATAGCTGTACTTACATTGCCTAAGGCTATCATCGTCTCTTTTTTCTTTTGGCACTTCTCCATTTTCTTTCCAAGCTTTTCTCTATGCTGCAATATGTTAATTATACGTAAATGTCACTTTTTCCAATTTGAGTATACACGGTCTACGGAAAAGGAAGACCACATTTCTACACAAAAAGATCCTACTGAATGTACTTTGTGGAGCTGCAGTGCATTCGTCTCAGGACTGGAACGTCCAGGGTTCAATTTTCACCAGTGCCACGGCAGTAGTATCCTTAGGCAAGACAGAAATATTTCCACATCGCCTCTCTCTCTCTTCAAGTTGATTCCATCTAGAGTTAGTCTCCAGAGCAATTAATCTTATGTAAGAACTTGTTTCGCAATTGAGAATAAATAATTTAGTTTAAATGAAAAACTAAATGTACTCAAATTTCTCTTTTCAAAAACAGAAATTCATTAAAGAGAAAACTTGAAAACTTATAATGACTGCGAGAGCCCCAACAGGTTTTTGCATGACAGAGCTCAATTGTCATAATTCTTATGCTAAAGACAAAGCAATACTACACATACATCTCAAATTTTGTGGAAAAATATTTACCCATACCTGAATTACATATCTAAAATGATTCATAATTTATTCTTTTCCCCGGAAAATTTACTAACTAAATGGTGACCAGTGCAGATCATGATCAGACTGCACAGATCTAGATGTTCATACTGATCATGATCTGCATTGGTCACCAGGTGGGTTAAGGTTGACCATAATTTGTCAGCAAATCTACATTTGTATGATTATTACAGAAACAGGTATCATCTTCAAACAAGAGGGCCATGATGGCCCTATATCGCTCACCTGACTACCATTTGCTATAATAAAAGGGGGTCATGATTCTAACATAATTCGTAGAGGTCCACTACACAATGCTAAGTAACATTTCAAATATCTATTATCTGCCTGTCCGCCTTGTGTTTTTTTCTTAAGTTTTCCATATATAAGCCTATGTGAAATGAAGTGCTTTCCCCCCTCCTGGGAAGGGTCAATTTTGACCCAGTGCTCATAATTTGAACAATCTTGGTAGAGGTCCACTAGACAATGCCACATGCCAAATATCTAAGCTCTAGGCCTTGTGGTTGCAGAGAAGAAGATTTTTTAAGTTTTTCCTATATAAGCCTATGTAAAACTAAGTGACCCCTGTGCCAATCCTAATAGCTCACTCTAAAGCTAAAAACAATTCCAAAAATTTATCTGCAATCACTTAAATGTATCTTCACTCGTTACCATCTTATACAGATATTGCTACTTACCTTTAACCAGACATCCATATCTTTTTCTATATTAGATATTGTCTGTCTTTTATTTATCACAGTATTAACGTTCTTCTCCAGCGCCATCCATTTCTTATTGGCAACTCTGGCGGAAAAATCTGTACGTCTCCGACGTCGCATTGGCGAGGATGTGGACAAGGGAGCTGATATAAGACATTTCTTTATTAATCATTTCTCACTTCTAACAGTAATTGACATTAGATATTTATTGCAGAATTTCTTCTAATTATTCTTTAAGTTTTAGTGGTCATGGTGTCAACCTTTGGAGTGGCAGGTTGAAGGTTCAATCTAAGCATATCAGTTCTAATATGGCCAAGTGGTGAACTGCCCTTCAGTGAAGTAATGGTAACAGTTTGCTTACAAGCCAGGTGCCCAGCATTAAGAGGCTAGAATTCAGTAAGTAAATGTGCTTTGAAAGGTGTCTCATAATTCAGAAATGAATGACCCTTGAAACTGGGGAAGCGCCATCATGTACTAACACTTTACGTTTTTCATTCAGTTATTATTCTTAATCTATGATAATCATGAGTAAGATGGCAATTTTCAACTAGGTTAAGCATATATAACTACATTTACCACAAAAATAATTGCCAAGAATTCCATTCCATTTTCTAAATTTTGATGTTTTGTATGTTTTTATACTTTTCATCTGTCTGTTGAATAAGTAATTTTTTACCATTTACCAGACCATCGCTGAAAAGAACAATTACAAGATCCTTTCCTCCGTAAGAAACTGCCAACCTTCCCACAAAAAACAACATTGCCTGAACCGATGGCTATCAATACAGTATATTCTAGTTTTTTTCTCAACGTACCTGCAGGTATGATGGTTGGTCTACTGTAATTGGCCACCCTCCCTGCTGTCCTGTGAGACATTGGTCGATTCTTCTTTCTTAGCACTTCAACCTGTTTCAGAAACAAAACAATAGACTATATAGTTGCCAATTCTTTCACATAGGATAGGAATCAAAGAACTGAACACACTGGAGGCAGGTGATTCTTTCACTTTCACCCATGACAAAGACAAATTACATGCATACATGCCATGTGACCCATTTTGTGACTCAACCTTAAGCTGTTATACTGACATTTTTATACAACATTTTTACTGGGAACCGCTTGCGTTGTTATATTGAGATTTCACTGTACCAATGACCCATTTTCTAACTCAACCTATAGCTCATCAAGACAAAACCTTTCGACAGATGTATTTCATTCTCTACTTCATCTGCTTGCAGCATAACACCTACCTCTTCTTGTTTTCTTTTCAGCACCATATCTTTTTGTCTAGTCTGGTTTTCTAGTGTCCGTATCAAGCCATCTCTCTTGATCTGTTCCTTCCTCAGCTGGGCCATCTCCTTGTTCTTCCTCATTTCAAACTGTTTGGCCTTCTCAGCATCCTCCTTCATCTGTTTCATTAACCGTACCTGAAATAACAAATTTCATTATTTATAAAATAATATTCATTCCAGCAGTTTTCATTGTCTTACAAACAATGATTTAGAGTTCTGATATACAGTGATTAGCCATGAAGGCTGAAGGATCATCTTCAGGTTGCAGGTAACCTTCTGAGCAAGTCTGATGAAAGTTAAATGAAAATTGTGACCTGTAGCTGAGGCCACTGTAACCTTGACCTTAAACCCACTGACCGCCAAAAAGTAGGGATCATCTACATGTTGCAAGCAACGTCTGAGCAAGTCTGATGCAAGTTAAATGAAAATTGTCCCATGTAGTGTTAACAAAATGCTATCAGAGGTCACTGTGACCTTGACCTTTGACCAACTGACCCCAAAATCAATAGGGATCATCTACAGGTTGCAGGTAACCTTATGAGCAAGTTTCATGAAATTCAAATGAAAATTGTGACCTGTAGAGTGTTATCAAGGAAAAGTTAACTCTCAGATAGACAATGGACAAGCCATCACTGCAAAAGCTCTGCTAAAAATTGCCCAAATTCATTATAAGAAAGTGTTGCTTTGAAATATGTTTGTCACTGGAGCAGAAAAGTTGTAGCTTATCACAATTGGCGACATTGGCAAGTGACAGAGGAGCTCTGATTGACACAGTTATAGTGTACTCTTCTAATGTTCTGTTCTGTTCCATTCCATTCTAATGCATCACTGAACTATTATTGTAAGCTGTACCTTTGTCTTCTTCATTTCACCAAGCTCATGTTGTAATGTTTTCAGTTGTTTCTCATAGTGGGACTGGTTTTTCACTAGTTTGGCATGTTCTTTCTTCGCACATTGTAACTTCTTCAACTCATTCTGCATATCGTTTAGTTTTCTTTCATACTGTTCTTTCACCTTCTTGGTTTGATCACTTTTGTTAGTTTCAACTTTACCTGTAAAAATTACAGCAATCTGTCAGATTTCAGAATTTCTTTTGCCGCACAGAAGATGCAAGACAAATTACAAATCAAGATGAATCTCAACAGTTAGGTAGGGTAAAAGTACAAATCAAGGGTTCAATGTATAACAGTCGTAACTTTTATGAAATAAAGAAAGACTTATGACTGTTTTGTATTAAACTACTGAATTGATAGCTGTTAAAATGTAATGGTGGATATCCACCACTACCTCTCCTTGTATGAAGGTGGTGGGATATATATGAGTTCACAAAAACAAAACATTCTTTACTCATTTACTTACTAAGTCCTGACAGAACTTTATCCCTCTCAGCTTCTGTCTCCCGGATTTTTGTAACTAGTACCTCAACTTTTTCCTCGTATTGTACTTTCATAGAATTTAATCTTTTCTGGCTCTGTTCCAATTCTTCGATGAGACGCTGTTTGATTGAGATCTCACACGTCAGCTCGGCGAGATCCTCATGTATATTATCTGAATCTAAAATGTGTTACAGAATCTTTGATACAAAACTAAGTTTTGACTTATCTATGACTGTATTCTACGTAATAGATAGAGTACTGTCTGCAACATTAATTACGCTATTTCGAGGAGGCGTAATTATTTGAGTCAACAGTAACCTCTCTATTTTGTATTATGGCACATTTGCTCTGTGTTGCCCTGTTGTTACTGTTCTCTATTGTAGACAGATCATGTTCTCTATTATAGATAGATAACTGATTTAAACTTCGCCCTTATTATCCAAAATACAGTACATTGCTTTCTTATAGATATATGCAATAGCCATAAAACAAACAAGCGTTACCTGATTTCAAGACCTCCCTTTTCATGTTTATGCTGGGAGCACTTTTTTGTTGATACAAAGTCATGTAAATTAATACATAGTTACTAAAGAATCTATTTTCCTGCAGTTAGTTCTTTTCCCTTAATGTGATCAAAATAAATTCAATATTAGTAGATTTTGATATCAATATGTTGACAAAACATTTAGAACATGCTATTTTTTTGCCATACATATACACAATGAATCGTTATAAATATGACATTTTACTGAACTTGTAAATTTTGCATATTCTACTTTCATATTTATGACATCATGGCTGTGACATTAAGTCATGATGATAAAGCAGACGTGAAAAACTACAAACTTAAAGAATACACAATTACTAGTAGATTTAAGGAAATCTGTCAGAAATCTTAACCAAAATGAGAAGTAATGAAAGATATAGAATATATTATACTGACAGAAAAGACAAACCAGAAGTAACAACATCAAGACGAAACATACATGTAGTGGTACTGTAAATTGGGTCATTTTCGCATGACAAAAATTTCACGATTTGTGCGCAGACAGACTTCTAATCGCAAATTTTCAATTTGAGAAAGAAGAATTCTCCAACAGTAAATCTATGTAAAATGAATCTTTCGCGAGATTTTAAATTAGCAAAGTGGAAATTCCGCAAAATTTAAATCAATGCGAATTTTACAGCAATAGTCACTGTTTCTTATCAAAAACATCTCTAAGTGAACCAAAATGCCTTAACATCCTATTAGATTCATTCTCTGTTTGCTGAAAACGTCAGAAGCAATAGCTACACAATAACAACACAAAACACAACATTTACTGATAAAGTTAAAACAATCTGACATCGTTCACCCAGGAAAAAAAAATAGTTATCAGTGATTTTATAACAGAGCTTACACTAATAGTAAATACAAGATATTTTCAAAGTGAAATTTTGCAAGACAGACAACACTAACATGTACAACAAAGGTTAACTCTATCATACAGAGTAAAACTTGCCAAAGCCAATGAATATCTAATAAGACTTATTTTCAATGCTTTACCGGACAATCATCAAGATTTCATGTCACAAATATGACACACATGCACTTACCAAGTCTACATTCATTGACTATTCTGTGATAGCATGGTGGTCCATAACCTATCGGGACTTTGAGGTGGTCTGTTACCTATCATGAGAATATTTAGTGGTCTACAACCAACTATGCTTAGCAAGTCTACATTCACGGACTATTCTGTGATAGCATGGTAGTCTATAACCTATCAGGACTTTGTGGTAGTCTGTTACCTATCATTGGAACAAGTACATTATGCATAGATAGATAGATGAGGATATTTAGTGGTCTACAACAAAATTATGGACAAATACCTATCCAACAATTGCTTATCTTTTACATGGTTGTCAGTTACCCATATGTGTGTGTGTGTTGGTGGGGGCGGGGGACATGTTTTTAAGAACAGTTGTCAGGGACTGATAATTCAGAGGACAAAATTTTATGGTAAGCTGACACTGAAACTAACAGACTGACAATCTAATATCCTATCTGTACATCAGTAAGATGCTGAATTTAACACCACAGTCCTCAGATGAGAAGATACAGATACAACTGAAAGCTCAATAACAACACTGACTGCTACAGAAAAAAACAGTGAACAAAATCATTCAGAATTACTAAAGCATCTCTACACTATCAAAAGAGTAAAAAAAGTACTGCAGCATCAGTTCCGTGTACTCAAAATCTATTACCTGCCCATTCACTCCAATAATCCAAAAACATCTCCACTGATTGCCAAAACACACAAAACACATAAATATCAACTTTGTCATCAAATTTTCTCAATCTTACTTTTTTCAAAGACTGTATATGGGATTGGTTTTACGAATTCTTTTCAGCTCATTATTAAAATTTACCAAAAATATCGAAGTCTGTGCTTTCAGAGCAACCTTGTTTCTTCGACATCTACATCATTTAAAAATAAAATTGGGTTATACAATAAACTTTGTGAAATGAGGGCGAGACCTTTTCCATCGGAATCCGTACTTGAGCTGGTGCTGGCCGCCTCTAGTTCCTCCTCATCGTCATCCGACTCAGACGTTTCATCTCCCTTCTCCTGAAATATCAACATAAATCTCACATTTGCCACTAAACCAGGAGTCAGACACAGTCCATTACCAACAGCGTACATTGTGATATTGGAGTGTGAATATAAGGAGAACTGACTGACAAATATTTTCATGAACATTATAAATGAATTATCTGTGCACCAATAGAATTGCCTGAAACTATATGGTATGTTTCAGTTCAAGTAAGAATCATAGGCTAACTTTCAAATTGCCAGTACCCAAATGTACTGTCATTACTTTCATTACTAAATCACTAAAACTGACACGTCTGTCTATTTGTACAGCACAAATGGGTGTTCAAGGGGGCGCCCACTGAAAATTAAATGACTAACAGCAAACACTGCAGCTAATGATCACATTATACAGGTATGATCATGATCTACACTGGCTGCAAAGACAGAGTCAAATGCCCGCAAGCAGGGTTCCAGTTAATGTAGTGAGTACTTCTCACAGAAATAATGCCCTTTAAAGATGTTCTAGACGAAAATAAAATCATGTTCAAAAACCTGGCAAGAAAATCATACCAGATCTAAGTTTCCGTTGATATCAATATTCTCATCTGCTTCATCTTTCTCAGACTTTTCAGATCTGTCTTTCTCCACCACCTCAACGTCAACATCACCCTCAACAGTCTCGGCAGTGACCTTCTCTTCATCAGACTGCACATTCTCTTTGTCACTACTACAACAAACATTATTCAAGTATTGGTTTAATGTAGGGATGGCAATGAATATCCGGATATTCTAATCTTCGTTCAGCTTCAGAATGTTTGGATACGATATAGGTATCCGAGCATTCGGTAAATTCGTCCAAAAAATGAATTTCAATTAAAAACTTAAATATTTATGTGTTGTTTTTTTGACAATAATTAATTTTCAATTATGGCCGATAAAGTGTCAGTTTACAATACCCGGTTGATCTGGTGATGACACTTTCTATAGACAATCTTTAGCGATAGACAAAAGAGTTACAATTTCTAGGTGTGAATTGTTGAACAAACATTTATCTTAAGGAAAATCATTATGCAAGTTTAAAGCCTTGTTTATGCCGATACATATTGAGAGGCGCTTACTTTAGCCATTGCAGTTATGAAGTATCTTTTTGTACATTAAACAAGTTTATTAATTATTTTACATTTTTTGATTAAAATGAAAATCTTTTCAGGTTTTTATTAATTGAAGCTTTTCTTTCTCAGGACTGAACCAGCAGAAAAAGAAAATAAATGTCAGTGTAACAACTCTGTCCAGGAGAAAATGAAACTGAAAGTACAACAGTCCTTACAGAGTTAGCACCCGTTATAACACAGTATATGAAATTTATTTTATCCTAATTTTATGACATGAATGATTGGATCTTATAGCCATTTATTGAGTGACTTGAAAGATATAAACGTAAGTTCTCGGGATAGAATATTCGACTGGCTAGGGTAACTGTAAGCTATAAATTTTATAATCACGAAAATATGTGACAAATTGATCAACAACGTATAAGATTTAGTACATAAAACGGCTGAATATTCTGATATTCGTTCGGACGGCTGACAGAATATCCGAATACCAATTTGGGTATTCATTGACATCCCTAGTTTAATGTAATTCATTAATATGACAAATGCCAAGCTCAGTGATATATTCTCTATGTCCTCAGGTATCCAGGAGGAACATTCAAAAGCATCTGTACAAAACCGGAGATGTTGGCAGTCTCCCTGTAGTATGTAAGGCAGCAACACTCCTATCACTCTGCAGTCACAGGTTTGAATCCGACTCGGACCTCCACTTTCACTCTTTCAGTGGGAAAACTGGTAAAAACTCCTGGATGCAGTTATCAGAAATGGTAATATCAAATTCCAGCAACATGCGTCTAAAACTGATGTAGATAAACAAATCTGAACTAAACTAATAGGTAACAGTTACAAGCTAACATCTTAATATGTCAATAAAAGGTAACAGTTACAAGCTAACATCTAAATATGTCGTAACAACACTTACTCATGACCTTCAGCTGCTTGTTTCTTTTTCTTTAATCGTTTAACGTCTTTTTTAGCTTCTTGTATAATACTGGTGATTTGGTTATCTGGTGATAGAGGGGCTTCAAGGCTACGACTCATGCTGCTATGTATCGGCGACATGGGGCTCATTGCCAGCCTTGATATTGATGCTGGACGTGATCGTTTTAATCGTTCTACTGTTAATTCTGATTCAGACAGTTTGGCTCTGTATAACACAACAAAGTATTCATAAATTAATTCAAAATCCTAAATTGCCTGAAGTCACACGTATAAATTTACTCTAAAATCACAGTCATGATATCTGTACACTCTTATCATAGTCTGCACTGTAAACCATTCAGGCAGTACATTCTCATTTACTGTAAATTGGGGTATTTTCATGACGAAAAGTTTGCGTGTGTGAGCAGACAGACCTGTGTGCAAATTTTAAATCATGTAGTCAAAAGAAGATTTCTCTATTACAATGCAATAGTAAATCTAAGTGCAAGTTTTAAATAAGCGAAGTGGGAATTTCACGAAAATAGCGAAAAGTTAATCATCAAGAATATTACCAAGTTTACAGTAAATTAAGTTAAGCGTTTCAAAAAGCTGAAAATACCTCAACTCCTCCAATTCTTTCACATATTTTTTTATCAATGTTATAACCTCTTCACTACCAGCGTCACCCGCAGCATTTCCCAGCGCGACAACGGCTTGTTCCGCCAGCAGATTGGTGTTACGTACGGTGAGCTGTTCTACAGTCTCATTCAGGGATTTTATTCTCGTCCTCAGTCTGTCGTTCTCTGATTGAAGCATGGTGTTTTCATGAAATGTATCACTGGTGGTCTCAACACCTTCACCGTCTACAATTCTTTTACCCTGTGAGGAATACATTAACTCATAGTAAAAGCCACTCTAAATCAATTTTTATAAAGGTAAATTCACTGAAGTGGGATCCCTTGCCATATAGGGCCACATTTCTGAAGTGATAAAGTTCTGTTTGGCAATTTTGGTACGGTGTTATTATATCATCTGTGCAAAATAGAATGAAGTTATAGTCATTGCATTGAAAGAAAAAGATGAGGATGAATTTCCTTTAAGCAGTTCTGGTTAATGGCTGTAAGATTACATTTTGATTATGTTCCTAAACCTTCATGTAAAATTTGAAATAAATCCATGCAAGCTGTCAAAAGTAATTGATCAGAAACCATCATTTTGCTGAAATTTGATTTAAAAAAGGGGGACTGTAACCAAAATTACTTGATAATCATAAATCTGACTTAAAATTGAAAAAACCATGCAACCATTAATTTATTGAAAAAAAAAAAAAAAATATACAAAAAAAAAAAAAAGACAGGGGTCACTTTCTATACAACCACCATTTTTTAATCGGCATAAAAATATGTCCTGAGTCATATCTCGGCAATTAAAAACATCATGAAAATAGATGAATACAAAGGATGGACAGGGTCAACACAATTTCCATGCCCATACAGCATTTTTTTGTTTTGGTGTAATATCTTGGTAATTTCACTGAGTGGACAGCAAAAAGTAATATGTTCACCAATGGCATATCTCATGAGTCTAAATTACTAGTTAATAGTCATGGTAAATTTAGATGAATACAAAGGATGGACAGTCAACGTAAAAGTTTCACTGAATGAACAGGAGTTCGGATATAAATTGTTGTTTTGATACCCACACAAAAAAAAGAGGGCCATGTAGGCCCTATATGGCTCACCTGAATACAAGTCCACTTACCTAATGGGTGTGGTCAATTTTGACCCAAAAGGCATGATTTGAACCAAGTAGGTGGAAGACCACAAGACAATGTTATATACCAAATAGGTTTCCTATATACATCTTTGTAAAACAAGTGACCTCCTTGGCGGGGCCAATATTGACCCCCAGGGGTATGATTTGAACAAACTTTGGAGAAGTCTACTAGGCAATGCCACAGGCTAAATATCTAAGCTCTAGGCCCTGTGGTTTCAGAGAAGAAGATTTTTAAAGTTTTTCCTGTATAAGATGGTAAAATCAGGGGGTCAATTTGACGGGGGTGATAATTTGAACAACTCTTAGTAGAGGTTAACTAGGCATTTCTATATGCCAAATATCTTATCTCTAGGTCTTGTGGTTTAAGAGAAGAAGATGTAGTAAGTTTTTCCTATATAAGCCTATGTAAAACCAAGTGTCAAACCGGGGTCAAATTTGAACCGGGGGTCATAATTTTAACAATCTTGGTAGAGGTCCACTAGACTATGCCACATGCTAAATATCTAAGCTCTCGGCCTTGTGGTTTCAGGGAAGAAGATTTTAAAGTTTTTCCTATTTGTTGCCATAGCAACCAGAGTTCTGCATGGAATAGAATTCTTTAAACATCTTTGATAGGGCTCCTGCGAGGACATTGCAAAGTTTCATCAAGATATAATCCAGTGGCATATTTTGAGAATCAGCAAAGAAAGGGGACGGAAAAACAGACGGACGATGGATGGAATGTGATCCTAAAAGCTCACTCTGGTACTTTGTGCCAGGTGAGCTAAAAATAGAATGTGCAATAACCTTTTACATTTTGCATCCAGTACGATTTAAGAATACAACACCTATCTTCCCATAGCAAGGTTTAAATTTTAAGTCACAAGTATTTCATACCGTTTTGTATTCCATTAATTCCTGCTGAAGCAGCATAATTTCCTGACGTAATATAGCTAACTGTTTACTGGCTTTGTCTTGATTGGCTATCACTTTGTTCTTTATATTCCGCGCTCGATTAGCATATTTTAATGTATTAAGTGTCTCCATAAAGTCTCTATCTGACGGCGACACACACGCGATCATTAAAGTTCTACTATTGCCTCCTAGAGAATCCTGTAGAAGTCTCGTGAGTTTTGAGTCTCTGTAAGGCACGTGAGATCCTTTCTTCATCTTATCACCCAACGCTGAGATCACATTTCCTAACGCAAGCTGAAATTTAAATATATGACATCAGTTTGCTTTGCTTAAACTGTTTGCTTAGAAAAATTTGCAGGTTTCTTATTTTCCCGATATTTGGTGTGAATATATGTCCCTTCATCAATGGTAAGCACAATTATTTCTACACACTGATTCTTGTGTCTCAGTGAATTCATAATTGTGATAATATATCTAAAACCCAAGAAATAGATCATTACACGAAAATTTGTCTGTGCGTACTTAATACATAGTCATACAGTACTATTATATACTATGTAGTAAAATGTACAGTTACTAAAGGCTAAAAATAGAGATGTCACCTACAATAACTCATTACTGTGCCTGTTCACACCTCCCTAAATTGTGTTTAGATAGTGAACAAAAATGTGCGAGTTCAAGGGCACCCAAAACTATGTCATACACATCTTTTTTTATAGTGAACATGTCTGCTAAGTACAATAAGACCCCTTCAAAATGACAAAATAGTTTGAAGCCAATGTTTTGCATGACAGTATGACTATCTGTAACATATTTTCTGCAGTGTAACATAGTCCACAAAATCAGTATTCTAACACTCTGCTTTTAAATGATTCTTAATAGGGATTAAATGTAAAACAACTTCACAAACCAGTCCACAATTGATAGAGATGCCTTCCTTTGCTCTATCCCCAGTAGCACCAGTTCTCTTCAACCTCTCCGAGCCCGCCAGATCAACAAAGTGGAACTTTGCGGTTAAGGTCTCAAACTCGTTCAGGCTGTCATTACTCTGCTCCATGTTACCCTCTTCACCGACACCCTCTATGAGTACTTGCTGTAAGATATTAACATTAGACGTAAGTGGCCAAGTAAGCACAGAAAATCTTCCGTGTATCATACAAAACATTGTTACCCTACTCATCTTTGACGAACGCGTATTAAATAAAACAGGGTTACCCACCTCTTCTCTGACTACCATGTTTTATATAAACATGGTTGCCAAAAATCTTACATGACTACTGTATTATATAAAACAAGGGCCCAACTCTTGCATGACCACAGCGTATTATATAAAACATGGTTACCCACCTCTTCCTTGACTACACTATGCTATTTAAAACAATTTCACTTACCTCCTCTTCTTTGACTACCCTGTGTTGTTTTATATGTAAAGTGAATATGGCGTGAGATCTAGATGATGTCGCATTCATATTTGTACTGGCCGTTGCCCTAGATAGAGCCCCTACTTGCAGACATTGCATTGTCTGAAAATGAAATAACAGCAAGATTTCAGGAAACTCCAAGATCAAAGCAATGATTAAACATATATAGTTTTGTAGAATTAAATACATCATATCATGTCTTTTGCAAATACTGCATTCATCACTTATTGCTCTGTCTAATACAACATTGCTTTCTGTAAATTGAGAACTGTTTGTGTGATGAAAATTTTGATAGCAGTAAGACTTGTTCACAAATTGAATTTTCTAATTATACTAGATGGGTGTTCAGTACAACACTTGTGTCGCCCTCTTACACTTTGTCAGAATTACCAATAATTTTGTGACATAATTTAAGTACAACAAGAGCTGTCACATGACAGCACGCTCAACTATTTGAAAGCTTGTTGGTAAAATGGGTTTTTTGTTTAAGAACAGAGTATTGTGTAATTGTCTATAAGAATTACGGTCAAAGATATGAAACTTGTTCAAAGACCTTTGTAAATGTACATTACATTCAAAGCCTTACTCTGGATTCTGTACGCCAACTGGAGGGAGGAGGGGGGATAATTTCAAAGAAATACATGACCTTGTATATTTGATCATGAATAACTTTTTAACTTCTCAAAATTGATATGTATTGAATTAAAAAAGCATGACTGCTGCATGCTGCATAATTATTCTATGACATTTCAAAAGAAAGCCATTTCGAGTATTTCCATGGTAGTCTGGTAAAAACTGTGACAAAATTCTAAGTTAAAAAGGGGCATAAATATGTCAAAAAATCAAAAACATTGGTGAAGATGTTGACAGTAAACATACATTTTAAGTTTCAAGTCTATACGGTTGATAGTATTCAAGATATTCGACTTTATAATAATCTTTAACAAAAAATTCAAAGTTAAAAAGGGGCATAAATCTGTTAAAAATCAAAACAGAGTTATCGGGATTGTTTCCTCAGATATAGATGTTGATGGTAGACACATACTTTGAGTTTCAAGTCAATACCTTTGATAGTATTCAAAATAAACATTTGACTTTATAAAATCTTTAACAAAAAATTCGAAGTTAAAAAGGGGCATAAATCTGTCAAAAATCAAAACAGAGTTATGGGGATTGTTTGCTCAGGTGTAGATGTTGATAGTAAACATATTTTGAGTTTCAAATCAATACTTTTGATAGTATTCAAGATATTTGAATTTATAAAAAAACTTTAACAAAAAATTCTACATTAAAAGTGGGCATAAATCTGTCAAAAATCAAAACAGAGTTATGAGGAATGTTTCCTCAGGTGTAGATGTTGATGGTAGACACATACTTTGAGTTTCAAGTCAATACCTTTGATAGTATTCAAAATAAACATTTGACTTTATAAAATCTTTAACAAAAAATTCGAAGTTAAAAAGGGGCATAAATCTGTCAAAAATCAAAACAGAGTTATGGGGATTGTTTGCTCAGGTGTAGATGTTGATAGTAAACATATTTTGAGTTTCAAGTCAATACTTTTGATAGTATTCAAGATATTTGAATTTATAAAAAAACTTTAACAAAAAATTCTACATTAAAAAGTGGGCATAAATCTGTCAAAAATCAAAACAGAGTTATGAGGAATGTTTCCTCAGGTGTAGATGTTGATGGTAGACACATACTTTGAGTTTCAGTCCCTTTAAGTTTAAAAAAAATTTACAAAAATCTTAAAAATGTAAAAGGGTAAACGTCAAAACAAAAAGGTTATGGGTTGTTTGCTCAGGTTAGATGTTGATAGTAAACATATTTTGAGTTTCAAGTCAATACTTTTGATAGTATTCAAGATATTTGAATTTATAAAAAAACTTTAACAAAAAATTCTACATTAAAAGTGGGCATAAATCTGTCAAAAATCAAAACAGAGTTATGAGGAATGTTTCCTCAGGTGTAGATGTTGATGGTAGACACATACTTTGAGTTTCAAGTTAATACCTTTGATAGTATTCAAGATATCTGAATTTATAAAAAAAACTTTAACCCAAAATTCTAAGTTAAAAAGGGGCATAAATCTGTCAAAAATCAAAACAGAGTTATCGGGATTCTTTGCTCAGGTGTAGATGTTGATGGTAAACATATACTTTGAGTTTCAAGTCAATACCTGTGATAGTATTCAAGATGTTGGACTTTTTAAAAAACCAACGCAGACACCGACGCCAGGGTAAGTGCAATAGCCTCCTTATTCTTCGAATAGTCGAGCTAAAAAGGGGCATAACTCGACCTACAAGATTTGGAGGCATCATGACCCTTTTTTCATAAGCAATGTAATTTGAAAGTTTGATGAAGAAATCTTAAGAAATAGCAAAGTTATAGCCAACGATAATTTTTGTGACGGATGTACACAGATGGGCGGACAAAGCGATCCCTATGTATCCCCGTTTCTCCCAAAGGGCAACACAAAAATTAGGCTTTTAGCATATTAGCAAAGTGGGATATTCAAGAAATACAGCAAATATCGAATCATCACGAATATCAGTCAATATACAGAACATGAATCATTATTATATATAGCAATAACCACATACTGATTTTGAAACCAATGTAACTGTCGAGGTGCGTAAAGGATCAAGCATACATACCTCTTGCATAGAATAGACTAATCTTGTAGTATTACCAACAACATATATACCTCCCGACGCATCTTCATGGATCTTTATATTGCTTTTATGACCCTGGAAAAACAGACTTGATCATTTTTTGTCACTCCTATGGATAAACTGCTTTTCTGTCTTGGCAAATATAACTTTAATATTTGCCCTTTTATTATAACAAATTAATGGATTTTTTAATCAAATTTTTTCTAGATTGATTATGCACGAAGCTCCGTAGCTTATTAAATCGCTCTCAAACACTCATTCCAGATGTCAACACGCTCCCACAAGAGAGGTTGGAAGTTTTTTAAATGCTGCTACCCATTTACAGCTGGATAGACTGAGGCATGTGTGTCATCAGTATCTTTGCCCGAGGACACACCTTATGCTTGGGCTGGGATTTGAACCTGGGACCTCCTCTTTTGGAGAAGAACGCCCTAACCACCGAGCTATTGAGGCCCACACAATGGATTTTCTAAGAATTTTGGGAGTCCATATCAGATGTATAGCATAACCTTTTACTAAGAATATTGCAAAAATAATTAATAATCAATTCATGAAATAAAAATAAAATTTCATACCCTGCTATCTGGATCCCTGGCTGTATCCAAAAGATCAAGAATTTCTTCATTGTATAGCTGAAATTATGTCAATTTAGCATTATTATGCATTTTTGTATGTTCCTTTAACTGGCTTTATATTTATGACTAAAAAAAATTGCCCTCTTGCAACCAAAACAAAATGGAACTTCTCGGAATTACCACCCTGTTTAGGAGTAAACATTTACCTTTCATCACACAAATCTAACTGCATCAAATCATACAGATCTAGAGCCTATCATTGGCCTTTAAAAATGTTTGTGTTTGTAGCCTGTGATATTCAGTATCTAAATGAGGTTACTGACAGCCTGTTATATTCATTACCTAAATTAGGCTACTGAATCAATTTTACAATCAATCATATTTGCATCTTTACCTCCATGAACTGAGCATTAACTTTAAAGTCTGGAGGCGGCTCATTGTTTTCCATTGCCTGCTTTTTTCTTTCTTCAATACCCTTAAATAAATGGTCGACTGCTCTGGGAATAATACCAATTTCAACGTCTGGAATGTTTACATCGAAGCCTGTTCCCATGGTATATGTCTTCCCTGATCCAGTCTGAAATTAATCGAATGTTATAACACATGTTCTAGAAGCTATACATTGTCCATATTAGCTGCTTTTAAAGTCCTATTAACACTTTTAATAGTCTTATCTAGAATAATAAATTTATGGATAGAATTATGATCTGTTAGTCGAAAACAATATTGATGACACATTTTCTCATATTTTGCAATATCATTGAAAAAAATACTGTGCTATATAGTCTATGTACATTTGATTTAAATAGCAATATTTGGAATGTTTTCGTACAAATAACAGTTACTGTCTATTTTGTTGGTAAGATATCATTCTTGGCAATGTAAGAATTACAGGCAATTTTACATTTAAAGTGCTTATGGGACTTTAACTTCAATGTGAATGTTTCCTTCTGTTCCTCAGATAATCCTATCCTGGTGAAGACCCTTTGCAGCAAAGTTTTAAAGTCCCCTTATCATTTTAAATACAGTGCAAACCTCTCAGGAGTGAATACCTTTGGGAACACAGAAATGTGTTTGTTGTAGAGAGGTTGTTCAGGGGAGGTTGATTCCTTATATAATGATACAACAGGAAAGACAATGTCTTTTAGGGAGGTTGCTGCTCTAGGGAGGTGTGGCTTGGGCACATGTACATATTGAGTTAACCTATAGAATACTAATAGAACCGTGTTTTAATTACTAGTACTCTCGAACAATGCTGACTTACACCTTTCTTTAATATTCTTGTCACATCTTCACAAGTAAGCTTTGTCAGCGTTTCTTATCTTTTTGCAATATCATTGAACAATTCTGCATTCTATTTATAGCATGGAACAACCTTAGGACCCCTTTCTGTACAAGCAATGGTCAATTTTGTCACTAACACAACAAATTAGAAGTGATCATGGGACTTTAAATTTTGTAAATACATACAATGTACAAACTGACACATTTGTATCTTTTCTATTTTACTTTGTTTTGCTTTCAGTGCATAGTATCCATTAACTGTTTCTCAATAATCAGTTTAATTAACAATTATATATTGTTTCTCCGCCATTATCAGTTTTTACTTTCCAATTATTAATATTCTGCTTACAGCCAAAGAATTGTCAAATTACGAATAATAGTGCATCAATGATGATAGTTTTGTTGCCTGTTGCCTTAAGCAGTATGAAATCAATAAAGTTATTGTTTTAATACCGCATATAAATGGAATATACAGTAATACCATCAACATGCCTTAGGTTTAACGCAAATATGAGTGTAAGTTCATGTAATGGTGAAGTGTCATACAGACTTGTGTCAGAAAAAGGAAACTGGTTACATCAACTTAATTGTAATGGGGAAAAATTGACATACCATAAAATTCCTAATAAAATCTCTTCAATGCCTACCCATAGTTCTATTAGTAACATGAACATAAAATTATGAGCATTTCAAAGTATGAAATTTCAAATGCAAATCATCACAACTTAAAACATAAATTTGAATTTACGAAAAATAACTTATTAAATACAATTAAAAAAACATTTTCTGGGGAGCTTCTTTTACACTTTTACGGTATTATCAAAATGAATTGAATTTATTTCAACTGCAAATGATGATAAATTTCGAATATTTACAACAATTTGAAACAATGTGACATGTGACAAAATGACTGCCACAAACTTGTTACAGGGGTGGGGTGTGCTTCTAAAAGTATATCTTTTTATCCTATACCTACCAGAGCTGTTAACAAAAATCTTTCAAAACAAAGTGTTATGAAAAAAATGTTAATAGTAAACATGGTGAAGATGAAACAGCAGTAAACAAACCTGGCCATAGGCGAACACAGTGGCATTGTACCCTTCAAAACAACTGAAACATAAACAAAACTGTCTGATAATTATCAGATAAACAATGCATTATAAAGTAGTTCAAAACAATTTTTTTCTCTCACAATTGCTTTCCCGAGGAAAAAGAAAGAGATTTCTACAATGTATTTTATTTTGTTCAAAAACTTCCTCGTTCTATTAAAGTAACACACTTATGTTACAAATACACACATAAATGCAAAGGAGGGATGCAGAAGTAGAGCGTCGGACTCCTACGGGCTGTGGGAAGTTTGAATCTCGATAGCAACATTTAATGGCAACCTCCACAATCCCTACATAGAAGCAAGTACTGGTCACAACTCCAGGAAGCAGTCATCAAATGTAGTAAGAAAATGTAAGAACTTGTTCTAAAATCTATGTAATATACGTTTAGGCCTAAAAAAGATATGTTTGTTTCAGGTTTCATGCCCCCAAAAAATAGGGGAGGTAGGGAAATTTATTAAAATTTTTTTTTAATTCTCAAACAAACTGAATTCAATATAGGTTTTAATGAATTTATGCTAAAAAATATTAACACGCAAAGAATGTTCTAGGGTCGGGGCAAAAAATAGGATAGGTCGGGAAACCCGAGACAAACATTTTTTACGCCTTAAACTAAATGCAACTATTAATTCTCAAGAGTCTATGCTAAGCATAGCAATGTGATACAAGTAACCATATTCCTGGGTTTTCTTCCCACTTCTAAGTCTTAAAACTACATGTAAAGTGAGAGTAATGAAGGAAGTGGGTGCCAGTAGTTAGCAGTTTATATTTTCAGTCTTTAACCACAGGCCCATGTGATCTTGATCCATTATTTTTCTAGGAAAAATTGTCCATAACCTTGTTGCTTTTCATCTATAAGTTTAATGCAAATGTGACTGTTTAATGGTTGAATAAATGAACGTTTGGTTTTCATAAGCAACTTTGCAATGTTAACAATAAATAGGCCCCTGTTAATTTATCCGGCATGCTGCCCATAATTAGCTATTCATCTGTATGTTTAACTTAAAAATGACTGTTTCATGTTTGTCCAAATCCAATTGTGGCTCTCACGGGGATCAGACAGCCAACTTTGAATGAAGACTGCATATCAATTATTCAATATTAGTTGTACCAACACTAATCCCTTTCATTTATCACTACAGATAGTAACGCAAGTGGTCTTAAATGTACATGTTGTACATCATATTGTATACAATATAAGCATTTTCCTGCGCGCATTTGTAAGTCCTATACAATGCATGCCTTCAATTCCCTCTACCAAAATAATCATTGCACAAAAATGGTAAATCAATATATGATACAGCAAACAGACTCTAGACTGGAATAACCATTTATATTATAACCATTATTACCAAGAATCACATTTCTCTATATGAAAACCGACTGTAATATCAATAAAATGATGTTCAATTTAGCTGATGGAATAATCTAATATCTGTCCAGTTATGTCTTACCCAGCATCATTGCAGTCAATGTGATTAAAACATACTTGTATATATATTACATTGTAAAATGATATATTGACACTGATAGCAAAAAATCAGACATACATGAATGACGACGCTACCCAGCTAGCTCATAGGACTTAGGCAGTTATACTCATTAAAATAGAACTGCATCATATGCTACAGTTTATTGTCACTTTCACCATGTTAACATTGTTTGTGTTCAGTAAAACCAGAAAATAATACATTTTTTGTATATATTATACAATTATAGACTAATTTTGAGGTCAATATATAGAGGTCCTTGGTCAATATCGCTTTTAAAACAGGTCCGCAAAACTATATATTGACTGAAACATTAGTCTAAAATTATCATATTGTATACCTTATAAAAAGTAGTGAAAATTAAACGAAAACATTACAGAAATGAAGTCTTGAAATATGGCAGGTCTAGACATCATTTTTCAGGTCTACACATGCTTTTGCAGACCCGGCACGTGAGCACTATCGGCCATTCAGGATGAAGTATTTGACAGGTATATGATATACTGTCACAAATGTCAAAATCGCTCAACGGTTAACCCAATTCATAGCACAATGCTCTAATACACGATCAGAACTAATTGTTTGTTTTTAGTGACTGTATATGCATTATCTAACAGTTGCAGATTTAAGTCAATCAGAATGATGCTACATCAGTAGTGCGTTAGAATAAGGTATCAAGGAGATTTGACAGGATCCTTCATTGTTTTTGGGTTGACGGACATTAAAAAACAATAGGATGAGAGCTTACTAACCCTTCTATAAGTTTTTCCACACAATCTTTGTAGATGAAATCTTGCATGGTAGGGATGTCATACACATAATCGAACGTAAATGCCTTATCTTTACCCAGCAGCACTTGCTTCTCTGCCGGCATGACAGCAGTACACACCTGGCACATATCGATACGTTCTCGTGCAAGCTGTGGACGTATCCTATATAGAAATAAAAAAGAAACACGACTGTAAGCCAGTCTGCAAAATTACTCAGATTCAGGGTTCACTAACAAAGTTATATGCTCATGCGTTTATGAATAATTTATGCAAATGAATCGCCATATTAGAATTACGGTAAGCGCACTATTGCGCATTGGAAATCAACACGTCCATTTGCATAGCTCGCCATGTTTAACAGTTTTCTACCATGTATAAAAACTTGATGGTTTTTGATTGTATATTGAATGATAAGAATGAAACACAAAGCCTCAATAGCGCAGTGCAATGTTTTCCCGCGTGCCAAGTGGGAGATCAGAGATCGAATCACCACCAGGGTGGAAATAAATTATTTATATTGTGGGTACAAATAAATTTATATCTTGTCATACTCTCACACCTCAGAACGGGTTTAAAACAATACGACTGATTCAAAACGTAACGAATAAATCTGAATATATGGGTTGGGTTAAACGCCCGCGCATGCTCTGTGTGTGCGTGATGTTTACATCCGGTTGTAGCATACGGATAGAGTGCTAACTTTGTTAGTGGGGTTTTCAGTGCAGTCCTGTCCTGCTCAAGAACATTATCTAACTGGGCATACCACATTGCTAACGCTCAAAAACACACCAAGTACACATAAAATGAAAACATGTGCATACTTTAGGAAGCAACCTTAGGATGCAAACTTCTGATAACGTTATCATCTGTAGAGAATCCCAAATAGTGCAAAACCAAGAGGGACAAGTTCGCTCTAAGTCACTCATCTGAGCAAGCTGTATTTAATGTCATTAGCAGCATTGCAATGCAAGGATGCTTCAGAGCAGATTTGATGACAGTCCATCTATTGGATCAGGAGAAGAAGCTGTTTAAAGGCTTTTCTAATTTTAGTAACCGTGGCCCCTGTGTACACTGGACTGGAAACTATTTCCTGTTTTTTCAAAAGGGGACAATGCAGAGTTTGCTGACATTTGATACATTAGTAACAATGACCTGGCCACTGTGAGCACTGTACCAGAACCATTTCCTGCTTTTCAAAAGGGGACAATGCAAGGACACAACAGAACAAGTGACCTTTGTGTAGACTGGACAGGAACCATTTCTCTAGGGATAAAGCAAGGATGCTACCAAGCAAGTTTGGTGACATTCCATCCATTGGATCAATTATATCTCTTACATATTATCAAATACAACAAGAGCTGTCCCTCATAAGTGACAAATGCCCCCAAAAGAGGTGTACAGTCCGGACACGAATGTGTGCATTTACAATGTATACAGGATTCCATTACCTTCAAACTCATAAGTGTGACCTTGACCTTTTAGGTAGGGACGTGGGTCTTGCATACCACACATCATCTTGATGAGCTGAGCATTTGTGCCAAGTTATTTCAAAATCCTTCAATGCATTGCAAAGTTACAGTCTGGACACAAATGTGTGCATTTACAATGTATACATACAGGGCGTGCTCCCGGGTTTTGACCCGTGAAAATTTCGAAATACCCATATTTGACCCGCAATAAAAACACCGGACGAGTCATATTTGACCCGTAGGAATTTTCAATCATGCGTCGATTCCTTAGCGTACGTGTCAATCAACTTGTTAATTCCAAACACACAGGCCGTTGCAACCGTTGACGCGTTAGAAAGTGAGAACGGAGGCGGAGCTCGTATTTTAATCTTCTCGCTTTCAGTCAATCAGCGACAATCACGCACGTGCCCATTGTCTCGGCCTTGATAATGACGTAGTCAACAGATGATTGGATTTAATTGACAAACAATAAACACATGTTCGGCATCGATATATGTGTAAAAGGTGTTGTTAACACGCCGCATATAAATGATGCAATCAAAAGAGATGGTGACACTCAAATTAGATAATGGGTGGATGTTTGTGCGGCGGTCTAGACGAGTAATATATTCAAGTGTGTGATTTGTCATGAGTTTGAATTAATTGTAAGAGCGTACAATATTTATATTGACTTACGTGTTGAAAGTTTAACTTGCAAATTGTTATACACATAATTTTCACTTCTAACTTCTAAAAGCCTTACTTTTCCATCCTGCATAAAAAACTTAATATTGAAAAATAAATAAATGAATAATCTTTATAAATTTGTGTCAAATAACCTTCAGTGTTTGTTAATTCCAATAAAATCGCGGAAAAAAAGACAAAAATCGCGGACATGCGAGGCCGCGAAAATATGTGACAAACAGGAAACAACGTACATTTGAGCCTGGGAAAGGGATCAGCAGCTAGATCTATCTAATTTAAGAATTTTTCGAAAATGTAACAGGAGAGCTTCAGAACACAAACAAAAAAATATGATGTACAAGACTGGAAACCCTATGACCCATGGTTCGACCCTTAAAAATCTCACCTTGACTCTTGAAAATTTAATTTTGTCCCTTGAAAATTTAGGTTGAAGAGTCAATGACCCTTGAGTTTCAAAGCCAACCGGACACCCTGACAGGATTCCATTACCTTCAAACTCTAAAGTGTTACCTTGACCTTTGAGGTAGGGACGAGGGTCTTGCATGCGACACATCGTCTTGATGAGCTTAACATTTGTGCCAAGTCATTTTAAAATCCTTCAATGCATGACAAAAATACGGCCCGGAAACGGAAAAATGTAAGGGCAGACGCACAGACAGACAGATGGTGCCATTTTAATATGACACCCTTTGGATATCTACAGGAATTGAATTTGAAAGTTGAGATGTAACAGTTTATCCAAGTTTAGGACTATTAAAAAGATAAGTTCTTTTAATGATGCTTAACTGTCGCAATAATCAAGTACCACGGTAACAGCCAGGACCATCCTACATTCGATCAAATTACAATGAAAATCTTTTTTTTTTGGTCATGATATGAGTGCCTTCTCACATGTGGCTGAGATGTAGAACTTCTATCATGCGTTGCACAAAATGTGATAATTGTCCAACAACAAATTTTCTTTCTGGCCGCTTGGTCTCATATTTTTGCCATTTTTCCTTTTTGCGCAGGTCGGATTACCAGGGGGTGGTTTTCTTTTCATTCCGGTAGACTACTCTAATGCATAAATTTAACCATGTAAAATTTTATAGTCAAAAATGAAATATACTCCCCGGTAAAATATCCTTGCTATGAAATGATGGCAGTTATTGTAAAGATCGGCTTTATCAGTATTACTGGTGCAATAGTATTAATAAGCTTGCAAATATATCATTACCATGCTGACGCAATATTCAATAACAAAACAAATCAATAAACCAATGAATCCTCTAAAATACTTAATTTGGTTTTGTCGCAACTATTTTTAGTTACTGGAAGTCCAAATAGTAAATAACCGTGTTTGGGCATTTTCTGGACAGTCTGGTCCTGGAAACGATTTCAGAACGGACTCTAGATATGATACCTTTGATCCAACTGTTGATCTAAAGTAAAAGTAAAAATAATTCTTCAATAAATCTTTATATTTATACCTGAGCGCAACTCTAACAGACGTGTCATCTTCGTTTCTTTCTTCTTTATCTGTCATCCTTTAGTCAAGAGTAACAGGTGTGATACCAAAGAAGCAATCCACTCAAGATTTTTGCATGATATTTTTTTTATTGCACAAAAACCGCTGCTCACGTTCTTTTTCATGTTTAACATCAACTTGTACAGCCATTATAACCATTTAAATCATGCTTCTACTTGCTTTGGTTAAGTAACTTGAAGCTGAATTGCTCAAACGGTGTAAATTTCAGTAATTTGGCAGTTTCTCATTTCATTTCAGATAGCGCCATCTGTCAACATAATTTTAGAAGGGAGTTAACTGATACAAAACTAACCCAACGTCAGATAAATAAAAACAATATCTACAATCAAACTTACTTAATGTGCACTTCGTGTAAACATGTACATTTAAGAAATGAGAAGAGAACGAACAAGTAGAAATGTAATGATTTAATTTTCCCCACCAAACAGGATCAGGGGAAATAACAAAATAAATCCTGTCCCCTTAAGTTTAGTCCAAATAATTGTACTGAACGGGTGAATATCATATTTGTTACTTTGAAAAGCGCAGATAACTATAAAATGTCCGTATGTAAAATGGGTCTGCGTTCGAAGTCTTATTATTGAGACTACCTTAAGGTAGGCCACATTTTTTTACCAAAGATTTATTATTGGGCCTCTATTATTTGTGTGTAGAACGTAAAGTGCCCCACTTCATACTTCTGGTGTGTCCGTCGTCGCGAGTTTGCGAATTATTGGATAGACATCTGGAAAATTGTCATCACAGTTCAAACAGCGCAGAATACACGGTAGGCCGTGTCTAATGAATCGGAATCTCAAGAATTTTGCGGAGTCTCGTCTCTCTCGACATACATCGACGCACTCCTTCAAGATACATGTACCACAATATTCTACAAGCCGCCGTCAGCAGTCATTTTTTCCTCGTCACAATCAAGATGTGGAACAGTCTTCCACCGGACATCGTATCAGTTAATGCCTTCAAGGCTCAAGTAGCCACCCTCTTTATGCAGGCTCTTTAATTCTCGGCTCCGCCGTGACGCTATATTACCAGTGAACCTTTTATTTTTATCCTTCACATCAATGTAATGCCAGAAATGCAATCAAAGAAAAATAGAAAAAAAGGACCAAATACAAATACTGCAAAATCACTTGATATTTGAAAATTACAAACACAGCTTCAATTGAGGTTAGGAGGTCACGTTTGTTTGAGGTGCGAAAAATAAAAACGATAGTAAGAAATTCTGGAAATTTATAAGAGAAAATACAAAAACTAAAATGTCTGTCAGTTGTAAAGAAATCCAAGATGGGGATATCAGCACAGATGAGAAAACCATTGCAGATACACTAAATAATCAGTTCACAAATGTCTTCACAAAAGAAAACTTAAGCAATATCTCCAATGTAACAGAAAAAGAAATGAGTAACATGTTGGCTGATCTAGAAATAAATGAAAATCTTTCAAAAAGGTAATATCGGAGACAAATATAACAAAATCACAAGGTCCAGATAACATTCACCCTAAAATAATAAAAGAATGTAGTGAAGGAATAACATTGCCACTTACAAACATTTTTAGGAAATCATTTGATATGGGTAAATTACCAGTTGAGTGGAAACGTGCAAATGTCACTCCAATATACAAAGCAGGTTCTAGAACAAAAGCAGAAAATTATTGACCAATAAGCCTGACTCCTATATACTGTAGGCTTATGGAAAAACTATAAGAAATAAAATTGTGGAATATTTCTAGAAAGTAACCGAATAATATCAAACTACCAATATGGATTTAGGAAGGGTTTTTCATGTACATCTCAGTTACTGGAGTGCCTAGATGAATGGACTTATGCATTAGATCAAAATAAAGAGATATATATTATATATTTAGACTTCAGGGTAGCCTTCGAAAAAGTACCACATAAAAAGCTATTAAAAAGATTTGGGGCTATAACACAAGGGAAAATGTATAATGGACAGAATTTGTATTAATGGCGAATAATCAATTTGGGCAGATGTAACTAGTGGGGTACCTCAAGGAAGTGTTCTAGGCCCGGTAGTTTTCTGATCTCCATAAATGACTTACCAGACACCATAAATAGTAGTATCAAACTATTTGCGGATGATACTAAATTATACAAATAAAAAATCTCAGATGAAGTTGAAAACTCATTGCACGACAATATTTTTTCTGCATGTGAATGGAGCAACAAATGACAATTAATGTTCAACACGAAAAAGTGTAAACACATGCCTATTGGGCGGGTATTAAGAAATGAGTATTTCATGAAAGACAATTCTGGAAATATATCTAAAATTGAAACTGTAACTGAAGAAATAGACCTAGGAGTAATATTTGATAAGAACCTGAAATTTTATAAGCACATTTATTCGAAATAAAATTGGCTAATAGAAACTAGGGTTGATATCAAAATCATTCCCATTCATCATGTCAAAGGATATGTTTCTGACCCTTTATAAATCTCTAGTAAGACCACACCTTGAATATGCTTCAACGGTATGGTCACCTAGGCTTTAAAATACAAAATAACAGTGGAAAATGTTAAAAGAAGAGCATCCAAAATGGTTAACAAAATTCAAATCTCACATACTCTCAAAGACTAGGAAAAAAAGGAATTCCAAGTCTTGAATATAGAAGAGACAGAGCAGATCTAACACATGTATATAAATTTATATACAAGATAGATAAAATTAATTACAACATGTTTCAGTTAAATTTAAACACAGAAACAAGGGGACATAACAAAAAACTATTTAAAAAAGATCTAATACTGAGTTAAGAAAACATTCCTTTAGTAACTGAATAGTTGATGCAGGTATGGGAATGATAAATACGAAGCTAAATATTAAAATTAGGTATTATCATCTGAAAAATAATTTGGTTTAAAGTCTTCTCTCTTAGTATACAAAAAGTATATGTTTTGGTCTAAATTTTAGATTGAGGATCTGATATATGGCAAATACCAAAGTGTTAATGATTGAAAAGTGAAAAATGATTCAAAAAGTGTGAACTGCGGGATATGTGATCAACGAAAAGTTATTAAGGAAGAAAATGTATTGTAAATACAAACAGTGTTTTTAAAATGTTGAATGTGTATTTTTAATGAAATGAATGAAATTTATACAAGGGAACCGGAAACAAGGATATAAGGGAAAACAAACTAAAAGGGCCTAAGAAACATTGCAGATCTGTACCTATGATAGGTATTAAGTCACCTACTTGAGTTTGAATACAATGTATTGTTATGTACCAAAAAAAAAAAAAAAAAAAAAATAGTTAAAAGAAGTTACAGTCTTGAAACTGTTGTCTATTTTTTCACAGACTTCATTGTTGTTGTTGTAGGAGTTTAACGCCCGTTTATGGTCATTTAGCAGGCAATCAGTTTACCTAACAATTGTTCCTGGATAGAACCAGTACTAGACTCCAATCCTCCGTAAGAAACTGCCTATTTTCTCACACGAAGTGACATGCACGAACCCATGGTCCTCGATCTATGAGAGTAATTTCAAGTCAGCGACTCTAATTACTTTGGACCACTGAAGTGGACCACGGACTTCGTTTCAGGTAATAAAAGAACAATTATAAAAATTAAGGAAGCTCGGAAGTAGGATGCAAAAAAGCTAGAAGTAAGGCCGTTCTTAGAAAAAAAGTAAGGCGTTCAAATAGGAATTTGGAAGATACTAGTATAAGTCAAAAGTGAAGAAGCTGTGGCGGTTGTGCTAGTGTGGTGTAGAATACAGACTTAGTTATTGGTTGTTTTCGCAACATTTCTCGTCTCGTCCTAGAACCAATGTAGCATGGGGTCAAATGTCACACGAGATTCAAGTATATATGTATATAGAATGGTTACTCTTTATTGAGAAGTCTCTTCAATACATGTTATAACGCCTATTTATTGTACCGTTATAGAGCGAACCAGCTATCTGTCTGTTTATGGACATTCACAGAGTTACCTCGAGTTGCACTACGTGACATACAGCGCGCACTTACGACGCTTCGATTTCAAGTCCACAGCGCGTTACCACCAAACCGCAGATCCTCTCCTACAGCCCTTCTACAACTCAACACACGGGTTATATCTCCCTTGCAACACACAGCATAAGCACACGGAGGCATTACACATGACATTGTCAAATATAGATTATCAAGATTCGAACCATGCGTGCTAGGCGATGGTGGCATTTAGCGATGCACTTGCTAAAACAAATTATGCCATTCGGCTACCACTGCAACCGTCCCAAACAGATATAATTCAAATTTGCTAAGTAATTGTGACTAAGTTACTCTATCCATCGTTTCTGTCACCATTCTCAAGGTCATCACTGAAGCATGGAACAAATAATTTGATCTTCATCCGACAAATGCCAAATGGTCGGTCTTTGTTCACAGATTTGACTGTGCAATTTTATAGTTTCCAGCGGACAGTCATGAGCGAACGAAATATCTTGTTGACGTATGTCCAAGAATATGTAGGTTGGGACATTTTTAAGAGTCTCATTACTATAACCTATAGTAAGAGTGATGGGGGAAATATGCAAGAGTAATGATGATCCCGAAACTATCCTTTACTACACTTCTATTCGGAAAACCACAATTCTTATACATTTCCTCTATTGCGTGACACCCCCGACACCCAGCTTTCCTTAGTCTTCGTTACAATCAGGATTTATTAGATTACACGTAGAACATGTATGTGAGATCTCTGTTACAATCTATATTTCAAGTTTGAAGTCAAGTCCCTTGAATCGTTTAAGTTATGTTCCGGCCAAGCAAGTGGGGACGGACAGACAGTCAGACGAATGCTTTGAATACTGCTAGCCTAATTTCAGGGGGCATAAAAATCATTGTCTATGACACAAATTGGCGGGAGTTACAGTAGAGAAGTGTGAAGTCCCAAATAACATTGAGGTGGAAAGAAAGAGAGATAAATTGCAGATAGACCGGAACTTTGTTTGATTATAACCTTTGATTTACAAACTTTGAATTTTATTTCAATCTTCTAGCCACTAAGTACATGGAAATATAGAACAACAATGGTATCATAACTGCGGATATTATAAACACCCACTCTGATACGACCTCAATCTCTAGGAGTGTAAATATTGTGTTACACACTAGACGATCCCTGGGGTACTGATCCATCCGCATTGTCATGACCACACTACCTGGAAAAACAACAAAATCATCAAACAACAATTTTATGATTTGAGTCTCTCACAACTCTATAGAATGGGGTAGTAAGTTGGTCAAATGGGTGTTCTAGTTCGTAGGTAAATAATCTGTATAAATCTAAAGAATGTTTAATCGGTCAATTGTTCGCATTATGCAACCTTTTCCTCGCGGAAGATAACGCCTTTGCGGTCTCTAATACTTTGTGCTTACAGAGGAACTTGCCAATGAATTAGCTGAAAACAAAGTTTCCATTTAAGAACCCCGAAAACATTGAGTGAGAAAAGGAATGTTACGGAGTCAAAACAGTCATGCTGGTTTACCAAGGAAACTGCTGTAAAAAGACCAGATCTCTTTGCAAATGCTAAAGATGTCACTGGTTGCTAGGAGACTAAAATGTTCCTAAGGAACTCAATGGTTCCTTAGGAAGTCGCTTGTACCTATGGGAACTCACTAGTTGTTAAAGAAGTCATTTGTTCCAAGGGGAAGTCACTTGATGCTAGGGAAAGTCACTGGTTGCTAAGGAAGTCACTGATTGCTAAAGAATTCCGATTGGTTGGTAAGTCGCTGGTTGATATAGGAACCATAGCTTGGCATTTCCTATAACCCTTAATACAGACGGGGAGCCCCCTTCCCCAGTGGGCGTGGTAACTTTTGACCTCAGGGACATGATTTGAACAAACTTGGTAGATGACCATTAGAAAAATTTTTGAAAAGTTTTTCCTATACCAATAAACCAAGGCCAGTGTCAATTTTTTCCTTTTGGGTATAATTTGAACAAAATGATACAAACTAAATACCTAAGCTGTGGGCTTTGTAGTTTCTGAAAAGAAGATTGTTACAGTTGTTCCTATTTAAGTCCATATAAAAATCTATGACCCCCTGGGTATGGGCAATTTTGACCCTGAGGGCAAGATTTGAACCAACTTCATAGAAGAAGATTTTAAAGATTTTCCTATTTATGTCTATGTAAAACAAATGACCCCCTTAGCTGGTTTCAGTATTGACCATAGGAGCAAGATTTGAACAAACTTGGCAGAGCTCCACTATATCATGTTACATGCCAAATATCTATGCTCAGGGCATAACTGTTGCAGAGAGAGAAATTTTAGAACTTTTTCCTATATCAGCCTATGTAAAATCAAGTGATCCTCATGCAGGATCAGTTTTGACCTGGGTTCATAATTGAAACAACTTTGTACAGGTGTACTAGGCAATGCTACAAGCTTAATATCTTAGCTCTAGGCCGTGTGGTTTCAGAGAAGAAAATTTTAAGCTTTTTCTAATTTTTGCCACAGCAACCAGCATTCTACACGGAATGGAATTCTTTGAACAGTTTTGGTATAGCTTCATGCACGGAACATCCCTGCCAAGTTTTAGCAACATTGACATAGTGGTTTCAGAGGAGATGTCATTTGAATCAAAATGTTGACGAACGGACGAAGGACGGACGATGGACGCCAGACAATTATCGATCCTAAAAGCTCAACTTGGCACAAAGAGCTAAATATCTGGAAAATAGCGTGCCGCCGAAGCTTAAATGCTTAATTCTTTATCTCATTCTCTGGGATTCTATTGTTCGGGACTTACCTGAAACGGTAACGACCATGCGTATTGCCAAGATGGCTATGTATGTTAACCCTCGTGCTTGCAGTCCCTTTTTAGCACAGCCCCCAACGTGCACGGTCCATTCCATAACAGTGACTGGGTACACAAACGCAGAGAGAATACCAGCTGTTATCAAAAATATGTTGATATTTTGATCACTGTTGCACTGGTTTAAGCCAAAGACGCCTGTTTTGAAAGAAATTATTAAACTTTTTTATTTAATCTCTTTGCATTTAAAGTTTGTGTTTAGAAGGATACAGAGCACGAAAAATGAAGTATTTTAAAGAATGCAGAACTCAGATTTAGAACAGGATCATACTTTATTGAGCTGTTTTTCAGTTACCCTTACATTACGAATATGTAGTTGACACAAAGCATGCGTTTTCATTGCATAAATGAAAGCAGGTATATTTTTTTTGGTTATCTTATATAATACGGATGCGTCGTATGTATAGGTAAAATTTTATTAACGGTTATACTTAGGTGATAATTAAGATATACGCAAAAGTGAATAAGGAAAAGATATTAACTATACCTGAAAATATTTAAGTTATACCAAAATTGATATATAGGAAGATTAATTATACCTGAACATATATAAGTTATACCAAAAATGATATATAGGAAGATAAACTATACCTGAACATATATAAGTTATACCAAAAATGATATATAGGAAGATTAATTATACCTGAACATATATAAGTTATACCAAAAATGATATATAGGAAGATAAAAATCTTGTCATCACATCGGCAGTCTGAAATGAAGAACTGACTAAAGAAATACCAATGAAGGTTGAAAAAGAAAGGAAGAGTTTAAGCGCATTATATAAATTAAGGAATATAAAGGCTCATTGCTCTTTGATGACTTTTTTTTTTACTTGTGTACATCATGATCAACCTGTAAAATATGCCGCCTGATCATGATCTGTATTGTTTGTTATTCATTTAGTAAATGTAACCGCTTTTGAACAATTAAAGCACTGTCAAAATATGAGATGGTGTGTGAACACGTCTATTTTAGAAATTGTAAGTGGTAAATGTTAAACACAAATACATATCTAATTTCAGTTCAAAGCTAACGTTTTTCATACTGAATTCTGTTATGTAATACATATACTCATGGGCGTATGGTCAATTTTTAGTTTAAAATGGGATGGGAGATGAAAAAATAAGGGCTGAAGGCAATACGCTGGGATCATATTCAAGTATACATATACAGCTTTCATAAAATCGTCTCAGTTTCATAAAGGGTTTTAAAACACGATACTTCTCTGTCCGGCTCGACATATCCTACTTTTTTGGGCATTACCGACGAGCACACAGCGCTAACTTCACAATATCTAACAATATAATGAAATCTAATAACCGCCCCTTACCATTCATTGTAATCTTCTATCGATTTTAAGGTAACTGTGGCATTGACCATATATTTGAGTTTGAATCAATTAAGGAACATTTGACATTGACCTTGCACCTTTTTTTTACCAAGGCTTACATTTGTATTAGGTCAAGAACCGACCACAAGCTGCTAAAGATGCTAAAAGTTTAATGAGTAGAAAAATGTACAGTAAATACAACTTTTAACGAATCGAAAAAATGATAAAATACGGTTGTTATAAGAAATTACTTGAGCAATATTCCTGTTTGATGCTGCAAGCTAAGTTGTGTCGGAAATCCTGAAATGCTATGGAATTTTCAAAGCTTTTCATCAGTATGTCTCTAAAAGACTGAGGTATGATACTTTCCCTTCTTGCCAGTGAAGACTTTTGAGCATCAACAAGTTTGTGACCGTCTTTATCCGTACTATTAGCATTACCTGAAACAAAATTGGCCAGAAACATATGTATTGTTTCACATAGGTAGATATATGTCATTTTAAAAAGAGTGATGATTTTATAGCGTGTGTGTGTGTGCTTTAGACTTTCCAGCCCTCAAATTCAAGAATTTGTTCACTTCTACGTTAAACTGGTATTGCAAAATAGAATTTTCTCAGTCGTTGTTATTGTTGAATGAATTTTAACACCAATTTCCAATTTGTATTTTAGTCGTATTAACATGCGGACAAATTTACCTAACCATCGTTCCTGGGAAGAACCAGTATTAGACTCCTATCCTTCGTAATGTTCTCAGCCTGTTCAATTTACACGACATCGTTTGAATTACAGTATTAGATTATGACATCGTGCATGGTTGTTCCACGGGGAGTACCCTAATATATTTGTTTTTGTAACTTTATTCCAGAAAGAAATCTGGTAACCATATCAGCCGAAAGGGAAATAATTACACATCTTGTTTCAAACATTATATGGCAGAAATACAGCTTGTGTGATAATCTACTAAAGAAGTCTGAAAAACATGATCAGATCTGCATGAACCATGGGTGGTTATGAAAACGGACCCAATCCAAACCCAAATCGGCACGAGTTGGGTTTGATTTGAAAAAAAAAATTTAGTTTATATCATTTTATTTTAGCTCGATTGTGAATAAAGCTTGTAGCTTATCGAATCGCTTTCGAGTCCGCTTCCTGGAAAAAACCAGTACTTGTGTCATACATGTAACAGAAGGTACGGTCATGACCCCAGCAACCTCCGGGATGAGTTTGAAAAAGCTTGATAGACAATCACTAGACAATGCTAAACAAAAATATCTACACTCTAGTCCTGATTGTTTGTGCAATATTTTCAAAGTTTTAACTTATCTAACTGTTTGTAAAACAAATGCTCACAGATAGAGTAATCTTGATTCAACGGGATTTTGTTGAACACACTTGTTAGAGGAACACTTGACAAAGCTGCATATCAAATAGTTGAGCTCTGTCCTTTTTAGAAAAGAAGATTTTCATTATTTCCCTATATAAGTCTTTGTTACTTGGATAAGTGACCACCTGGCGGGATCAGCCTTGACCACTGGAGCATGATTTGAACAAATTAGGACCAATAAAACACACTTGAATTCCCAGATTCGGGCCTTACAGTTTTGCAAAAAAAGTTTCGTGGTTCTTACCAGTTGCTCTGGGTTCTATACATTAAAAAGGTACCAATAATCTAATTGGTACTGGTATTTGACATACCATGCGATAAGATATCCATCTGGATCAGTTTGAACCCTGCATGCATTACTAAATGCAGTCCATACGTAAGTCAAGTAATTATTTTTAAATTGGAACAAAGTTTACGCTGTCAAAATGATCTTGACAGTGCTTATGCAGATTTATGTACCTATATAAAAATGATATGTATGATAAGTTGAATCATAAAAGTATTTCTGTTGGTGTCTGCAATAACAAGAGAAGAAAAATTGGAAAGCCTTGGTGGAATGATAACCTATCATACCTATGGAATATACTCTGTGAAGCAGAGAAAAATTGGTTGAAATGCAAAAATGTTAGTCAAAAGAGAAACTTAAAAATGGTTTTTATTTCTGCTAAGAAACAGTTTGATAGAGTGGTTCAGCAAAGCAAGAGATCTTATTGGGTGTCAGTTCAAAACGATTTACAGTCAGTATGTAATAACAATCAACAGGAGTTTTGGAAATCCATAGGTAAAATAGGTATTGCATACAATAAAAAGAAGTCTATACCTCTAGAGGTTATATGTGAAAACGGTACTGTTTCTAGAGATATTGATGTAGTTTTAGAGAAGTGGAAGGACGATTTTAGTAACCTTTTTATTAATAATAGAAGTAATAATATTGCTACTGTTATGGGTAATAATGTAGACCCAAATATCAATGTATACCCAACTGAGGAGCTCAATGGTAATATTTCAGTTTTTGATGTGAAACAAGCTTTACATAAGGCAAAACTTGGGAAGGCATGCGGTATAGATAATGCTCCTGTAGACGTCCTGAAAAATGATAGTGCAGTATCCTTTCTACACATGTTGTACAATATTTGTTTTGAAAAAGGAATTATTCCATCTGAGTGGGGTAAGATAATTATAAGCCCAATTCCTAAAGTTTGCACCCTAGACCCTAGAGATCCCATGTCATACAGAGGTATTGCTCTATCATGTGCAATGTACAAGATTTACTGCTCAATTTTAAATGACAGGCTGTCAAAATGGGTAGAAAGAAATAACATACTTGTTGATGAGCAAAATGGTTTCAGAAAAGGTAGAAGTACAGTTGACCATATTTCCTCTTTAGCTAATTTAATTGATACTAGAAAGAAAGTAAAGAAGTCTACATTTTGTGCATTTATTGATTTTAAAAAGGCGTACGATTTTATTGATCGTAGTATTTTATGGAAGAAATTATCTTGTTCCCAAATAGGTGTAGATGGAAGGATGTTAGATGCCTTAAAATCTTTGTATTGCAATGTTTCTTCTAGTGTAAGAATCAATGGTTTATATACGGACTGGTTTAATGTACGTTGTGGTTTAAGACAGGGATGCTCCTTATCCCCTTTACTTTTCAATTTATTTTTTAAATGACCTAGCTGTTGAAATCAAAGAGGAAGGCAAAGGTATTTGTATTGGCAATGAGAAAGTTTCTATCTTTCTGTATGCAGACGGTATTGTTCTTGTTGCTGAAAATGAAGAAGATTTACAATATATGCTTGAAATCTTACATAATTGGTATATGGCAAATAGTATGATTATTAACCCAATGAAAAGTAATATTGTACATTTTCGGCCGCCGTCGGGTAAATAGGACGTCATTTGATTTTTCATGTGGTGGTAACAATTTGAAGATGGTAACTCAATATAAATATCTTGGGTTAGTTTTAAATGAATTCTTAGATTTTAATGTAACTGTCAAGTCTGTTGCCCAGAGTGCTGGTAGAGCCTTGGGTTTACTTGTTGCCAAATGTAAGGCAATTGGGGGTGTTCCATATAATGTTTTCCGTAAACTGTATGAAAGTAGAGTTTGGCCAGTAATTGAATATGGAGCATCTGTTTGGGGGACTAAATCTTACTCCTGTATAAATGCATTACAAAACAGAGCTATGCGGTTCTTTCTTGGCACTGGAAAATATACTCCAAATAATGCTTAGTATGGTGAATTTGCATGGCATCCACCACATGTTAAGCAGTGGGGGTCTGTTTCCCGACAGTGGTATAGATTACTGTCAATGGATGCCACCAGAATTAATTACAAGATATTTCATTTCTGTTTGCAAAAGGGAAATACTAACTGTAGAAACTGGCAATTTCAATATAAGAAATGCATGGTAGATATAGATATGTTACAGTCTGTAAATGCATGCTTAAGTATGACTTCAAAACAATTTTGTGATAAAGTTATTCAAGCTTCTTTGAATCAGTTTGTTAATGTATGGAAAACTAATATACAGAGGGAAATAGGGTCGGGCGGCAGAGGAGGAAATAAACTTAGAACATATAAAATGTTTAAACAAGAGTTTGAAACTGAAGACTATATTGCGCATCCTTTCTCTGTTAAATATAGATCTGCATTTGCTAAATTCAGATGTGGAGTTGCTCCAATACGTTTAGAAACTGGGAGGTATCAAAATATTCCGGTTGATCAAAGAATATGTCCAGTTTGTGAACTTTGTGTAGAAAATGAAATACACGTCCTGTTACACTGTCCTGCATACCAGTTTATCAGAGATGTTTTAGTTGCTGAAGCAATGCTGATAGATGAATCTTTCTGTAACTGGTCAGATTCTGCTAAATTGAAGTTTATTTTCTCCAACAAAGAAATGGTAAATGTCAGTGCCAAAACCTGTTTTAAAATTCTTAAAACTAGAAATAATCTTTTATATAACTAATGTTCTTATTGTTTAAAGATGTCGTCATCTTTTATTTCAGTTTAGGTAATCATTGCTAATCAGTTCATCCTTGATCTGATCAGGGCTGATATCTGATTTCTTAAGACATTTTTCATTATGCCCGTTAGGGCCTCTTTTTTCCTTTTCAGTGTCTTACATTTGTTATTTTTTATGGCAGTTCTTAGTCATGGATTAGCAATGGTAATCTAACTTTTACTCTGTGTAATTAGTCCTAATATAATTCTGTGATATTTTTATAATATTGAACAGTCTCTTTTTATTCTTGAGTAGAAAGACCAATTACATGTGTTTTATATTTTAAGTATATATGTTTAGTAATATGCACATGTATTGGATGATACTGAATAAACTATTTAACTATAGCTTATGATAAGGCTATGCAAATTTAAGTATAGTCTGTGATAATGCTATGGCAATATTTTTTTTTTAAATGTACATATGACTGTGATAATAATTAATATATAGTCTCCTATAACTCAATATTGAGTGGCAGCATAACATTGGTTCTTTGTTTTAATTCATGTTTATGTAATGTAAATGTATATTAGGCTGATGAGACAGAAATAAACTATTATAAATAAACTATTATACGGTTCGCAGATTCATTTTTGCTCTTTGCGAGTTTGTCACGAGGTTTCGGTATATTCATGACGAACCAAGAGCGTCAATGGTGTTTGTTTTGAAGTAATCTTCTCAATATCCAACTGTGTAGTAAAATTTAAGCACTCTTTTTTTCATACCTTACCTTGGACCAGTTTTGTCATAAATGATCACAACTTTTGAGACATATTGTGGCGTTGAAGAGAAGCAAATGCCCTGAACGGGAAGCTTAGCAACGACCACTCACGCCTTTTGAGGCAGAAACGCTGCAGAAAATGCTTGAATATTGATAATAAAGGAACGTTTCTATAGAAATAAAGAAATACAAATGTACTTTACCACTCTGATCTGTGACTGCTTGATTTATTGAACATATGTCAATAATCGTATGTTGACGTGAAACATTTTCGGAGGCCAGTTTTGAAGTTTCTCTGCAAGCTAATTCGTCTTCAATCTCCATGGTAACTGTATCACATTTTTATCGTCATTTACATGTCTTTTCTAATGCCTAATACATCACAATATCTGCTTTGTTTTTCTACTATTTTTTTACGTCCTACATCAATTTTAAATGTGTTTAATATTCCTGATGTTCACTTGTTCTATGGCTTAACATGCAGCAATCTATGTAAAATAAAGTTTGAACTAAAATTTGAAAAAAATAAATATTGTCTTAAAATGATGAACCATCATAGAACCTATTAGAAAATAAAATTAATTTGAAAAATGCCATCATGGTGATTTTTTAGATTTATTAAGCGTCCTTTATAAATCCAAAAAGGTAAAAACATACCATTTGTCAAATAATACAGTTAGATTTTATTATTATAATTAACGCTAAAACTACAATCTCATCTTTATCCCTTTATTATATTATACCTGTTTAGTTATTTTATCTTATAAATAGTTTCGTTGTTAAACTTTAGCTGCATTCCTCGATATATGGCAAGAAATGTATTTTACTTTACTTATTTGTTTGACAAGTGGATGTCGTGCAGACGACCCGTTATTAAAATGCACCTGATACCGACGAAGCCATAATGTCATACAAAGATATAATTTTAAATAAATTTATATATTCTTGTCATCTGGTAATAATAAGTATCAAATTACTTGCATTTAATATGACATTCTTGATGACCAGGCTATGTAAGACCAGGGACCATCCCCGTGCATTTGGCTATGTAATTGTAAAATCTAGAAAAGAAAGATGTCATCTTAGCCAATGATAGGCATTGGATGTGGGGTCTGAGGATTGATAAGCAATTGCTCTAGATCAGAATATGTAGATGCACGGATGCACGGGTGATCTAAATCGGTACCTCGTGCAAGTCTAAAGGATCGGGTTTCAAACAATTCCTGGTTATGCAAGAAGTAGCGCAGAAAATATCCAAAATGGCATTCAAGATGGCCGCCCAAAGTAAAAAAAATACAGTTTTTGTTGGTCCAAATATTTTTCAAAGATTGTGTCTGGGTTTAAGACAAAGAAATGTATAAAAAGATATAATTTGATTTTATGATATTGTATTTCCTTGAATGTCAGCAAAATATTGACAATTTACGCTTAAGCGTGGACAATTTTACGGTTTGGAGAGGTATTCTTTTATCAACAGTTCAATTGTTTTACCAATTTGATACACTTTTGTGAGAAGAAATAAAGTGTGACTTATGGCTAAAGGAAATAGCTAACAAGCATTTAAAAGTGGGCGGGGGTGTTTTCATTTTCGCTTTAAATATACATAGTTTGTTTGAACATTATATTAACTTTGCCTTCAAGTATTTTGTATTTTCAAATGAATAGATTCCAGCTTATATGTATAATACAATGTATACTGTAAGTGTGGAAATGATTTATTGAATCCAAGATGGCTTCCAAAATGGCCGCCACTTAGACTTAAATATAGGGTTCTTTCAAAATCAATGGTACTTTGGGTGTACGTTTCTTTACTAGACTGTATGCACAACTGCTTTTAAAAAGACATCTTTATTTGTTTGACCTAAAGTATGACAAATACATTTTACCGAAATTCATGCTTTTTTTAACAACATGGTAAGGTATTGCCAAGGAAACACCACTATAACCTTGTGACACAAATGATAGTGGCGAAAACTGGTAAATATTTCGGCTAAATTTCGCATGCTGTTTCGTCATAAAATTGTTTAAGCAACATTTATCCTGCTGCTGTAAGATATATGAAAAGCAATAGAAACATTGGCAGGACAAAATTGATAAATAATGATAGCCATATCACATGTTCACGTTTAGAAGTGGAAAAATTCAAATGTCAAACGTGTAACAAATAAAAACAGATATTTGTATACAAATAAATCACGAGTAAAAGGTAATGAAAAGTTACTACACTTAGTATCTGATATGATGCACAACATGTCAAAAGGGCCATTATTCATAAGTATTTTTGTCGTTCAAGGTTTGATGGTATTCGAGTATATGCTCTTTAAAGTGGTACCAACAGCAAAAGTGTAATTATATTAGTTCTAAAGTTACACATAATTTTACCTTTAAGGACCCTTTTGTCATGTTGAGCATCAATTATATTCAACACCATTTAACCTATTTTAAATGTCAATGCACAATATAAACAGTACATGACCTTGTAAGAGTCTGTCAGAATCTACCGGTATATAACACGAACCAAGAGCAATTACACTGATGCACACATGATACAAAATATAGCTTTCACAAACTACTAGTGACAGAGTTTCTCTCAAACAATGTGTAAGAACACATTCTTTTTTTGTTTAGCATAAACATATACATATAGCTCTATCCGGTAATGCTCCTATTACCCACACACTAGTATTAAATACTGAAACTGAAAGCAGAGCTGTCTCTCTATAAATAGTACAAAGCAAAAATGCAGTTATACTGTTCTAAAAGCACACTCAAGAGCAAATGAATATATTAGGTCAGCCTGTCTGCCTGATTGAACTAGTATTTAGTAAGGGGTTGTTAACCAAAGCCCTTGAATTTGTAAGGGTTACTACTACTGCATTTAAGGTGTTTTTTTTCTCTCCAAGAAGGTATGCATTTTATGATGCAGTTTTTGCTGGCATTGTCCATTTGTATGGTGATGCTGGTTGGAAAAACCTCCTGGTGGATTCTGATGTTTTTGTTAGATTCACAGCAACATATATGTTACCTAGAAGCGATTTGATAGAGCCATTCAATGTTGAATGTTAATTATTGATAAAGTACTCAATCGCAGGTTCTTTTTTTGAGATTAAAAATGTCCGATGCAAATTCAGTATATTTGCCTTCGCTCTTTCTTGATATATTCAATGCTACAAATATCGCTTCTGAGGCTCAGCAGAAAGCTGTGCTAGAAATCGAAAATTCTCTTCTCCATATTGTTGATAAACTTATATCAGTAGGAAGATTTGTTTATAGTTTTGCACGACTATCATTAATTTTGAAGGTCTCCCTTCCTCTCAAAATTTAATTTACTTCATTAAGGCATGGTTTGTTGGATATTCATAAATTTAGGCAAATATTTTGCCTTTCCTGATGGCTGCAAATTAAACTGTGTGCTCAAGATGCATGCCATATCCTTCAAATGAATAGACCCCCCCGATGAGTTAGTGAGTACCTTTGAGAAAGGTGCGTTCGTGACTTAACTGACGAAGGATTCATTCAAAGATGTTTAGTTTGACTACCAAGTTTTAAAGTCATCTGGCGTAGTTAGTATCACACATACTGAAAGTGCTTTGATACGCAGGTTTCTGTCTTCACCTTGGACAGGAAAATGTGTTTCTGCACATTCTGATAGTGGCCCTAATTCGTTGTACAACAAATATTACACTGATAAGCCTTTTCACAAAACACATACAATGAGGCAGTACAGAAAGATGTTGTATGACTTTGTACAGGAGTGACTGGTTCTCTTTAAGACAAGCATTCACAAGACTGTGACCCGTAGCGGCAAAACTGAAAACAATCCGAAGTGTAAACCGTGCTGTTGATATAAATTCTAAGGTGGTCAATTTTAATAGTGCAGCAATGTATTTGAGATGACTGGCTATTAATGCTTTCAAATAGGTTACTCTCCATTGAAATTGCACCGGTTCCACTTACTAGTACATGTGTAGTTTGTTTTCAGATACTAGAGATATGATGTTAGCCAATGACTTTGGCGAGAAATGTAGAAACTGACTATTCCTGATTGTGTTAACCTAAGCATGTGTTGTGCATGATGCTATGGTACCTATTCAGATGCTGCAACTTAAAAACAGTTTGTAAAGTACACAGGTCCATGTTGTCGTTGACCAGTAATTTACAAATACCGGTAGTCTAAAATTCCAGACACGCCAGAAATATGGTAACAGTACCTCCGCTGTCCCTGTTGCAATGGAAATAAACATGTCGATACCATACTGAAAGCGTATTAGCCAGTTATAAACGCAAACGCTTTATACAAAGGTTTTCACTGACATTGCCAGAAGATCTACTTGATGGGGGAAATATGTTTTGTCTCAGGTGGTATGGGTGATAAAACCTTTTGTATTCGCTTAAATGCTGTGTCTTTTGTTGATAAAATTGAGTCCAGCCAGTCTAAAGCTGATCGTTAGATTATACTACATTTGGCATATGCCCATTCACTTCAAACCGTTATTGTTTGTCCAGACACAGATGTGTTGGTTCTTTTGGTACAACATAGTCTAGGTATTGACACGCTCTTGAAGCTCTATGTCCATAATGACCTTATAAGGTATATACCAAATCCATATGATAGATGCAAATTTGCTGCCTGCTCAGCTAATGAACTTGTTGTCTCTTTATTGTCTTACAGGATGTTATAACTGTTCATCCATGTCCGTCTGACATGGAAAATGGAGGGAAGTCGCGGTGGTCGAATGGTCTCAGGCGTTATTGGTGTCACCATGAAGTACAGGTTCGAATCCGGGCTTCTGTTTTGAAGCAAATATATTTAACAGCTAAATTTGTACATCGGCAGGTATCGACCCGAGTTCAAACCTGCTATCTGGACATTGCAAACAGTCTCCAGTCGGTAGGTTCGCCATACAAACCTAATCTAATCAGTTATCCTTATGTAAATGAAATAAGGAAAAAATCTAAACACTATCAGAGACAAAATCTACGATCGGCCAGAGACTACGTACAGCTATGAATAAAGGCAGGGAAAAGGGTACTGAAGCTGAAGTATTAAATGTTTTCACTTTAATTGCAAAAGTAAAATATGTGACATCAAAGCACAAAACACAATAGAATGAATCCAACACTCACAATCACCCAAAAGCGCTTATCTGATATTTTGAAATTCTCTCTTATCACGTACAAAAGTTCAATGATAACAATGTAGAAACGACTCCAATGTCATACATATTCTTCAGATTTAAGAACATATGAAAAATGTGGCACATCGTAAAGGTATGTTTTATTGACAGAGAATACCATTTTAACTCCGTTGTTCTAGTATAGGGAGTAGTTAATGCTCAATTTATGTATTGTCAAAGGTAGGGGTTTTGTGTCACAGGCTGGGTCGAACTCGTATGGAATAAGGGAAAACATACCACCCAGGTTTTGAATGGAAAGCAATGCCATGAAATAGAATTAATAACTTTTATAGCACAAAATAAACAATACATAATTTATACGATTTTCCCGATATGACATATAAATGTGCTTTGGTGACCAAAAACGCCTTAATTTTTATCATCATTGGGATGTAAGCGAAGGGCCATGAGTTCGATTTCCGGTCTGGGTGTTGTTTTTTTTAATTACTTTTTTCTATAAAATCTAGGTACCAATTGCGTTCATATACTCAAAATTGGTCGACCATCTTTTTTAAACACACTTTTTGCTATTTATTCAACATACATACACGAATAAATACTTAAAATGATATCAAAAGATTTTGGTACAGTTGCAAATAAAAAGTACATTTATTAAATTATTGTCACAGTATACCGGTTTCTATGTGAAAATGATATCTTTAAAATTGTCGCGCATATATCTCTTCCATTTAGTTGTCGTTACACAGCCATCGCTGTTTTGTTCATTCGAATTGCGGGTTTGTAACGGGAAAATTGCGATATAATAATGTAAAGGTATCAAAATATGACACTTTTGCACGATAACACTATGTGAAGACAACGTGATGATGATGTAGAGGATGATTGTTGGTTTTGGTTTTATACCACGTTATAGTGATACTTTCATAAGTGGTGCAGATTTGAAATACCGGGAGGATGACACGGTCATACTAAGCGGTAATTTGAAAAGAATATAGAAAAATACTTTTGAAGATAACATGAATAACGATGACAAGATGCATCAGGAACATTATTAAATCATGTCTTTTCATTGTTTATTTTACGATAGCGTACATTCGTATCGTATTTCACTTTTTGCTACTGCATCGAAATTTCGCGCCATCTCATTGTATTGCCGTCATTGTCGAAACAACCTTGTTCACATTCTAGATAACTGTATTATCACTGCTTTACATACTCCATGGAGCATCTGGACAAATGAAAAGCACACCGACAGGTAGATCTTATAAACTTACAATCTATTGTTATATCGTTAAGGACCCTACTAATTGAAAGTGGCGTCGTTCATGTAGAGGGCGCCCGGTCTTCTGAACAAATATTTTGAGTACGTAGATCTAGAGATGAAAGTTTAGACTTTGTATTATACCTTCAACATCACCGAGTTATCAAATGACAGCTCTCTGACGTGGCTGATTAATTAAAAAATCCTTTTAAAGACATGTATTGTGATTAAAATTGTTTGAACTCTTCGACTCTGAGGTTCGGTGTAGAAATTATGATATCCAAGTTACGGGTTATAATGAATAGGTTTAAACATAAAATCTCTGCATAAATAACAAACATATTTTGAGGTATACCTTTTTCTATAATATTCAGTATACACAGACCATTTCATTACCAAGTATGCACCAATGAAATGATAAATGATATATCAACACAAAATATTAAGGTGTTCTGTTCAACGAGATGTCCAGAGCAAGACACAATTAAATTTTAAAGAAATGGAGATGAAATTTTCGATAATATGTAAATATACAAAAAGAATGTTTCAATGACTTATACCTTACCGTTTAAGATAATTGCAACTTTGAGGCTGACACATGCACATGGACACAGAAAAGTGACGATGAATTTGATTGGACACGTGGTAGTGCCCATACACCGACCGCAAGAACAGGACCTTTAGCTGATCACACAATTGGAAACTCTAACGGTATCTCAGAAAAAATAGTTTTTCTTAATGTTTTTCTATAACTTTTAAAACGCTACGGACAGTTTAAAACCAATCGTGTGCTATTGAAGATAACATCCGTATGACAAAATGAATGCAACGGTCACGAGCAAGTTCGAGATAAACAAAAATCATCTATGCTTGTGAACACATATTTCGTTGAGCAGGATTTGACATAATCCTTTCTATAAGGAATGACATTTTCGGTCGGTCCGTCTTTTCCCGTACACATGCACTTTGTAGTGCTTCTGGATTGCAATGGAACTAGGCATATATAGTGACCACGGAGCGTTTATATGCAAAAAATATGTTTGGCACATGTCCGTCAAGACTTTGCAGAGTTATGACCTAGTAAACAGAAACAATTCTATGGATTTCAAGAATGACAAAAGAGATTTGTGGTATCTATAGTGTATAGTATGAGCTACCGCTGCAGTTTTCAGGGGAATTAATTGTACTAAATACCTTTGTTGCAGAATGACTTGAACTATTTTAAATTTCTTTAAACTTATAAAATTACAAAATTATGTCCCCTTTTTCCTTTTTCTTTTTTCTTTTGTTTTTTTTTTCACGTTGACTTGCTGGGATATTTGTAACTGTAATAATTATGAAACCTCAAGAAATTAGCCTATTAGAATGATAACGGCACGACTTAAAACGACTGATCTGAATTAACATGAAGGAAGCTCATATGGTAAATTTTAATGCTAACCTATAAAGAATCTACTTAGATTGAGACCCCGATTAGCCTGAATATAACGAGCTAATTATGGGAAAATGCACAAAGTCTTACAGTTGATACTTGAACAGTTGATATCGCACGAGGATGATATCGGCCAGGGAAGCCGAGGCTTGCCGAGGCTTTCTGGTCGATATTCATCCGAGTTCGATATCAGCTGTTATCAAAAGACAGTTACCTTGTATTCTATTTATTATGCAACTGAACTCAATTTTCCCTTTTCACAATTAAAATCAAAGAAATAAATTATTATAAGATTTACGTTGTGTTTATGACGTCATCAACGATTTAAATCGGCGTTTTAAATCCAGCACCGTTAATCATGTTAATGTTATTCTTTATAGGAAATGCTGAACATTCTAATATGCCTACGGTATATTTCTATAGTCAATTCGAGTGCATTAAGCTTATAATTCAAATAGCACTCGCGAAAAGTAAGTCGGAAGTTTCGGACATGGAAGTAGCTGCTTGCGACATTTCTAATTTACTCTCACCAAAATATAAACATATAGAAATGGAAATAAGTTATCAGTATAAATACATCAGTCGCATGAAAAAGATTTGTTTAAGACACCTAAATGCAATTATTTTATGATTGCGTAAAGTAAGCCTTTAAAAGACCTAAACCTTGTTTTCCTTAAAAAAGGCCAAGAAATTCAGGATTAACAGTCGGGAATACAATGTTTTGGTTCCGGGAGACAAAACTGATGAACCTGCAAACGTTTACGTCATCACACTGACGTCATTACTCCACGTTAAAACGTTGTACAGTTCAAATTAACGGTACGCATTTAAATCGATTGGCTGCTCTGTTAGGCTGACTGAATCTGACGATTCTTCTGCATAATGTCAGTCAGGTATTTTTTTTTATATCTTATGTATTAGATGATTAAACTAAAATATAGTTTGTATAATATAGTTATGTTTGATATCTTGAATGGTTGCCCGAAAAGGGGAGTGAATTCCAACAGCTACTATTTATGCGTTTTAAAACATTACCGCCGAACTGAAATAAAGGATCCGTTAGTAAGTTAAGTATAGTTTTCAATGGTAAAATCGGCTATTTAAGAATCGCAATAACATGCTTGGGGTGCTTGATCGAAAATAAGCATTTCCCGGTAACTGTTGCTGCGTAATAAATTACTCGGGCTTCGCCCTCGTAGGATTATTGACACGCCAGTCACATTACTCCTGGGAATAGCTTCAATTTATGACTAAGCACTAAATTCATTGATTATGCTTAATATAAAACATATCTTAAAAAGCATTTGCTACAAGATTTTAGAGGCGGCTTATTACGTTTCAGCTCATATCATTCAAGTAATAAGACGTTAGATATACCAGTAGTATGAAAAAAATGGGCCGTGATTTAAAATGAAAATCAACTTTTTCTCGTTGCTTGTTCCGAAATTGCTATAGATGGATTAGATAATGATCTACACTAAGAAAATGAATACCCACAACACTATATTTAAGGTTCAAAAATAAAAATTCTACCGTCATTTTCGATTTTGTGTGATGTGCGGTTTGCTTGCAGACAACAGTTTTAACTTCGATGAAACGCACCTCTAGTAGTCTGCAGTAGAATCGACCTGAGTGTAAAGTTAATTGATTGTGTAGCTGTAAGAAATCCGCAATAGCCTAGATATTATTTCATAAGTCTCAAAATAATGCCCAAAGTGGGCGGGGCCTAAAACGCCAATGATATCAGGTTCCACAGTGTCCATAATAAAACGTCCTGTGATATTAGACGTCGCGATATCAACAAATATCAGACCGGCGTTATTGGGTCGTCGTCATGGCAGTTGCATAATAAATTTAATTACCAGATGTATATCAAAGCAGTCTTCTGCGTGTAAGTCTGGAAGGTGGTGAGTACTTTGTTGGGTGGTGTTTAGTATATTATAGGGTTAACTGTTTTGTTATTTTGATATTTGCGACTGTTTAATTGGTTGCAAATGTCAAAATCACTAAATAGTTAACCAATGTGTTTTAATGCGATATTTAAAAGGCCGTTCGATTTTTGCGACTATATATACGTTATTACTTTGCAACGCGGCTCGAACACACAACCCACACCAGGCAAGTCAAGTTTGTTGTAGCCCATAAAATTATCTTTTTACAATATCCTTTAACATATGAGCCTTGTCCTCGCCATGTTGTGCGATGAGCGCCAATTGTAAAAAAGGAGAAAGATGTAAAACAAGAAAACATTCGTCTTTTTCTCGAAAATTGTTCGAAATTAACTACTGGTCTGGCATTAATTTTTGGCCATGACTGGAATAAAATTTTTAGATAGGTTCCCCCGGTAACGCTATGGGAATCCAATAATAAAAATTCAGCAGATACATGAAATTTCATGCCATCAAGGTATGAAAAGTTGCTCTGATGACGGAAAATCCGAGAGTAAAGTCTGTCCAATTTTGTGGTCTATAAATGTTATAAGAAAAGTTAATTTATTCAGATACAAGAAACTTCACGATTAAGAAAAGATTCCCCGATAGCGGTAGAATCTTTGAATAAGTCTTACTTGTCTAAAATGGGCTAGTCTTTAAACATGATCTCCGGGTAGGTCATAATCAAACTGTCCTGTGATCTACAACGCACGAGTCAACTTTATAATATAAGTTTCTCGGCAGTTATGACGATGTCGTCTGCTGTAAGGACGTGCTTCTGTTCCTGATATATAGTTCAGTCTACAGCGCTAGCAGACACCGACCACGCGTACATGCATGTTAGTATACCCCAATTGAGTAAATATATCACCAGTCTGCTGCTGAAAATAGAAAATACAAGACGAGAAAAAAACCAAAAGGGAGGGCGGGTGCGGATTTAAAATTTAAGTTTAATTCTTAAATGCCTGCAATTTTATAACTCTCTACCTCTTCTTGATGAAGTTTGTAGTAAAAGAAAGTCCAAGAAGCGTGCGCTGCTTTAAAGTGACATTATGTTCATTTTACTGCACATAGTGTATTTTTGGTGACAGTTTTATAAAAGCAATTTTGGTAGCTGTGCATTTAAATGTATTAAACTAATGATAATGCCGCATTAATATTCGAAGTTGGTGCTTTAGAAATTAAACAAATGGATTAATACAATAATAATTCCTTCCTTGGCAGTGATCTCCCTTGTGTTATTAGTGTTGCTCGGCAGTGGAAGGGAAGCAACTCCGACATGCATTTGTTTATTTCTTAAATTGACTCTCCCAGTCAAAATAGGAAAAGTAATATTTGGAAAGTTATTATTTCCTCTACCCTTTTCACACACACCTATTTCAGCTGGAATTTTACTTAAAAAAATTGTGCATAATGGCATTTTATATACTAGGTAGTGCATGAAGGCGGTTCCAAAATGTAGATCAGTAATTTTGATTGGATATTAGAACTGCCGCTTGCAAAATAAACGCTGTTCACGATACATGTCGTAAACATTTTATTCTAACACAATACCGATGTGACGTCGTTTCTGATTGGTTACGTCGTTTAAATTTAACGTATATATAGTCGCAAACTTCAAACGGCGTTTTAATTATCGCATTTATACACACTGTGCGTTAGAAAAGGGATAACTATTTAGTGATTTTGATATTTGCGACCGTATATACGCTTTTAATAGTTTTGATTTTGTTCGGTATAATAAAATAAATATCATATGGCTTACGCCTCAGGTGACATTCTGCTCTCGGATTGACAATTATCAATGTTACACATGCTGCCATATGATATTTACATACTGTTATTATACGGTTTTAAATGGTCGGACATATTTAAACGGCGACGGCGATCATTTAAACCGTATATACGGTCGCAAATGTCAAAGTCACTAAATAGTTAACCCTATTCTAACGCACAGTGCGTAAAAATGCGATTATCAAAACGCCGTTCGATTTTTGCGACTATATATACGTTATTTTATAGTCGCAAATTTAGGCAACACAACCAATCAGAAATGGTAAATCAGTTACGTCAATAACTGCGTTAGAATATTACTTTATATTTTTTTTAGCTGATGAATTTGTAGCGATTTTTCTTTGTAATAAAAAAGTACTTAACTATTAATAGGTTACTATATGTACTTGGAGTCCTCATCACCAAGGATGCCTGGAGATAAATGTGTACTAGCGAGTCAATCGTTCCCGCCAACAAGTGGTCGGTGTTTTAGATTCTGGTATTTCATGTTCGGTAGCACAATTGGTCAACTTAATATCTATAAACAGGTAAAACTCACTCTAAGTATGTTGAAACAGTGACACATGAAGTATGGAAAGTGATCCCAAATGGCCTCTTGATCGGCGTATATTTATCATAAGAGTACATCCAGCCTCTAGGGCCATACAATAATCGTACAAAATGTGTTGCTTTTATCCGAGCATATTAAAAAAAAATCAAAATTTTTGCTATTAGCCTTATAATGTATAGAAATAAATGTAGGCCATGTGAATATCAGGAACATGTGATTGATTTTTATATTATATTCGTTGTTTTAATATTCAAGCTTGTATTGTAAAATGTGCCATCTGCCTATAAAATATCAAAAACATAATGGATTCCACAATCAAACCATGAATTTAGAAATACACTTCTATTTCCAATTACAATATAATGATTATATAAAAGAGGGTAGTTGCCAATAATTATGATGCTCTAATTATAAAGCTAAAACATAAAAAGTTTGTTTCCAAAATTGATTATGGATAGTGTTTGAAATGTTTTCAACATTATGTTTCCCACATGTGTACAATATTTTCAGATCTAAATATTGTTTAATAATATTGCTCCAGTTTCCTTCACTAATAACAAGTCTTCTTATCTATGTTAATTTTAAAATTCCATAAATACAGGGAAATGAAGCATTCTAAACCCCCTTGTGCATAATCCTTTACATATCATCTTACTAACTTTTGGATTTACCTCCCACAGAAAGTTTAGTAGGTTGAGTTATAGAAAGAGGTCCTGTCATATTGTTGTACTCTTGAAGGGATTAGATGACTATTAGAAATCTGGCTAAATGCTGGACGGACAACCAACTATACTGTTTAAGTTGAAAATAATGTCAACTTGGTTCTATTCAGACCCTGGTTCCAACGAGGATAATACATCAACTAGTCAAACTGTTTATGGTGATTTATTGAACGCCAAAGCACCAAATAACGTTACATTACAAACTGCAAAACAACAGTATAGTGTTAATACTCAGTATATTTCACAACTCGTTATGCATAAAATATTTCACACGTAAAATTCCACAGTTGCACTTGAAATTTATAAATGTTAAATTATAATATATTTTGACTTGACTTGACTGTTACCTAAGTGAATGAGACACAAGTAGAACTCATATATGGTCTGCATTTCTCACAATATTCATTCAATGCACATATTTCAACAGCATTATTGCTAAAATCAAGGAATTTGCAAAAGCAGACATATAAAAAGCTGTAAAAATCTGTAAAACTTCAGCAGAAACCGTCAAAGCTAGATATTATTTCTTACTTTCAAAATAAATCAGAACTTACAGTAACATAAGTGATTGTAGCTCGAATTCCTGGCCTAGACTTCTTTTTAGAAATGAAAACTCTGGCTCTTTTATACCCAAGAGACAAGGATGCCAATTGAATCAGGGCACAGTGACCACAAAAAAGGACACAGAGTTAGGAATGCCAAATATGTTGGTCACAAAAGACAGTGCCAAGAAATTCTGGACACTGTGAGCTTAAGTAAAATCGTGTACCATCAATAACTGGACTTTAACTGTAATAAGTTAAATTCTAGACTGAGGAAATAATTTATACAACAAGAAAAATAAGGTTTACAATAAAAAAGGATGACTTTCCAGATAGTTTTTACAAGAAAACATTTCTGTAAGCATTTGGTGGGTGCCAGTTGCTTAGTAAACAATCCCATAATGCACTGTAAGTAAACAATTGGTAGCATTTTCTGATGTCAGTATTAAAGTGACATTATGCACATTTTTTTAAAGTAAAATTCCAGCTGAAATAGGTGTGTGTGAAAAGGGTAGAGAAAATAATAACTTTTGACCCAATACAACAAACTTTTGTTGCTACCAGTACGAAATAATAACTTTCCAAATATTACTTTTCCTATTTTGACTGGGAGAGTCAATTTAAGAAATAAACAAATGCATGTCGGAGTTGCTTCCCTTCCACTGCCGAGCAACACTAATAACGCAAGGGAGATCACTGCCAGGGAAGGAATTATTATTTTATTAGTCCATTTCTTTAATTTCTAAAGCACCAACTTCGAATATTAATGCGGCATTATCATTAGTTTAACACATTTAAATGCACAGCTACCGAAAATTGCTTTTATAAAACTGTCACCAAAAATACACTATGTGCAATAAGATGAGCATAATGTCACTTTAATTACTAGGTAAAGATAAAGTTTAAACTATGAGCAGGAAAATCAATACAGCTAAGATATCATTAAAATGCAAAGTTACAATCATTTGTCTTAGACATTGCATAAATCAAAGCATTAAACAAGTAGTTTAGGTCCAAACTACTGAGTCATGAAAACTGATGACATTACAACTGTCAAAAATTTCAACAAGAAAGTTACTAACAAAACAACTACATCAGCTGAAAAGTCACTCAATTGTTCTAAGCAAAGCCAACTTGTTACATTACCCCCCCCCCCCAATTTTCAAAGGTAAAGTTCCGGCTACCCTTAACTGCATTAGTCACAATAGGTCGCCTCCACTTTAACAATTAAAGGTATGTTTAACACTAAAAACAATTATGAAATAACTTACGAAATTTCAATAAATAACACATTAAGAATATTAACGGTACCAATGTTATAGTAAAAAATCACTTTTAGTCTTCCACATTTTCACACTCAACATGGTGAGCATCACCTTAAGTCAATGCTAAATTTCACAGGTGTCAATATCACCAAACAGTTTATACTTCCAGCAGTGTAATATATAATACCTAAAACAGATTATAATCGCGCATAATATAACTATTTTGCTTTTGCACGACATTGGAGATATCTGAAAACTAAAACGGTCAATGCCAATGTCACTATATTCAGAACAGATGCTTGAAAATTTATTAATTCATTTGTTCAATTATCAATGTGCAGCTTCAAAGTTAAATGTTTCTTCAATGTTTGGTTAACTATAATTCGCACAGTTCATCTTTCAAAGCAAGTTAAAAGTATTATAGGTTAGAGATATCCATGGCATCATGAAATGTACAGTTTGACTATATGTTGCACTGTTTATCCATCACTGAGTGATATAAAAGTACAAGACAGTGCGTTGTTCTTCAGTTTAAAAAAGACTTCAGTTCAACAGGAATTGTGACATTTGTTACTTCACCAATTGATATAAATCTGTTATGTGGTAAAATATCCATTAAGTTTGTATTATGCACTCTTTACAATAGGTATTTATCACTCAGTGTTATTGACTTGTTGACATCATGCTTTCGTAGACTTCGTTCATAGTCACTTGTTGCATTTATTTACCACACTCTGATGTACATGTTCATTTTCCTTTACTTTCTCCTTTGTTGTATTAGTGGTTGTAGTGTTGTTAATTTTGTCTGCACCCTCTGTTGTTGCTGTGTTATTGTCCCGTTTGTGTCTAAATTGCCTGTTTAAATACTCTAGTTCTGTCACATTTTGTTAAGTGTTGTTTCTTGGCATCTTATAGACCGAGTGTTTCTGTTAATGGCATCAGCAATAGACTTTGCTGCATCTGCCACAACATTAATAACAGGTTGCAGGTCAACCGTAGGGGCAGATGCGTCGTGCACGGTCTGCGAAGAAGCTGACATTATTGAGCATATTGGCTCGTCATTTGGAAACTGAATGGCCATTCACTTCTTAGGTGGCTGGAGATCATCCTCTTGAAGTTCCTTGCTCTCTAGAATTAATGGATCATTTTGATCTACATCCATGAGAGACCTCAGGCTGTCATCCATCAGAGGCGTGTCATCTTTATTAGTCCTTATTTGTGGAGTGTTAAGCGGGGTAAATGTAGACGTCTGGAAGGCTTTATGAAAGCTGACAAGGTTGATGTGCCCGGTACGTGTGTGAAACCCGTTAGACTGACGACATCTTCCTACAGTGGAGGACCCACCGGCAACTGATTTCCTACTACCTGGACATCAGCCTGGTTTATTGTTTGCAAATGATTGTGGACCTGGCTGTATGTCGTGGGAAGATTGTGGGTCATCTGATTGGTTAGGTTAAGGTTGGTAATTTGTGTGAACACTAGTGCTGGAGCAAGTGGTACTGTGGATTCTGTTGGAGCCAAGACAGAAGCTGTGTATTGGGCTTGCGCAATACTACCCATAAGGTTATTACTACTAGCAGACTGCAGTGTTTAATTGCCCAGAGGTGAACCTTCTAGTATGTCCATCAAGTCTTCATCAAATGAGCCATCCCAGAATGGTGACTCCTGGAAAGCGGCTGTAGTAGTTGTTTTCTCTTTGGAAGTGGGAACCATATCATCTTCCCCTATAGTGATTGGATTTTTGGACACAATCATAAATTGGATGTGGTTGGTCAGGTTCATCTCCCTGGCTACTCTTATATGTCCCTGGTACATACTGACATGGGTCAACAGGGTTTGGTGCTCTATGCACCGAAACATGCACAGACTGCAACTGTACGGAACCCTGTCCATAGGTTTGTGATATTTGAGGATATGGTCCACTAGCCTATACTTCCTATCTGCCACTCTTACTCCATTCACTGAGCATTTCCTGCATAAGTACAACTTCCCACGTCTGGCAGTTAGGGTGTTCATCTTGAGAATAGCCTGAAAAGACACAGTCCAGGAATATTGTTAGTTTTGGCAATATAGAAATGCTTCAGCTGGCTTCGACATCAGTGCATTGAATACTAGACCTTCACTGTTACAATACTTACAAAAATGACACATCAAAGATGAATAACACTGTCTCAGTAACTACACTTAGTATACTTGCTTCTGTTAACGTACACACCTCATGCCCATGCTTGGACGATATCATCTTTAAGTACGTAATTTACACATGTTCCTATCCATGTAACATATTGTTATTTATCTGGTTTATGGGGTCTACTCAATCTGGTTGTAGGCAAACTCAACAAGAACAGTTGTTACTGAAGAGTTATTTAGAAGTTCTACACTTTGATATATACCAACTTTTTACCAATGTTTTTCTTTTTTCATATGTATTTTTATGAATACGCACAGTTACTACAATTTATTCCTTATACACCAACACACATATTTATCTAACATATTACAGTGTTTATTGATTAAAATATTTATATTCAAAACTGTGATATAAATTTCCATACAATATGCATCTAACAGCTATGCTGTACTCTGTTTTTGTTTCTTGTTATCTTTTTTATGACACTGGCTGTCCATTTTGGTCGGTTTACTCCTTGATACTTCTTCAATTTATTGTGGTGTACTTGCTTGGTTTGTCCCTCGGGGTTCAGCTGTAAAATGAAATTGATTTCAGATTGTTTCTCCTTTACCACAAATGGACCTTCGTTTTTCTTTTCTAATTTATGGCAGATTCCAACTGTACGGGATTCCTGCAGGCACCATGCCAAGTCACCTACTCCGGACATAGTGAATTGCAGCTTAGAATCATAAGTTTCTACTGGCTTTACGTGCTAGATAATGCCTGGCTATCGAAATGTCTGTAGGTGGGAGTGGGACAATATGTTAGCAGGTTATAATACATATAAACTTTTTGATGTTGTTCGATACTCTCTTGCAAAATTTTGCGGATTCCTGTAATATAGACCAAGAACCTATACATATTTGAATAACTTTGCTATTAGCACAAAGCCGATATGCAACAGACGTTTCTAGCCCCCTTACCTTAATAATCATGTTTACTAATACATTTTATACGTTAGATATATCAACCTATTGCCAACGTCATCTTGTTTCTTTTTATTTCAGTACAATACCACTCAGTCACAAAGACTATGGTCTCTGTCTGGTAATCAAAGTGATCAGTGGTTTCAAGGACAAGTGTTGCTCGTATCAAGCGTATCATATAAAGTTATCATTGAAGCAATTCGAGGGGAAGGTGCCTTTGGAGACATTGCTATAGATGATATCTCATTTCATGACTACAGATGTGGATGTAAGTTGTAATAGTCTTAAATTCTAAGATTATGGCACAAATGTGATAAGATTTGTGCATGTCCAAACGGTTTTAAGTGACGAACACTGTATAAAGACTTATTATAACCCCGAAACGAAGTCACCTGGTGGTTGGTCGGTAGGTCGGTGCGTTGCATTTTCCTTGTCCGGGGCATAACTTGAAAACTACTGGTTTGAATTCGATACAACTTCATACAATCACATTGAGAGGAAGTGCAGTGTACAAGAAGCATAACTATATCTCGACTAATATAAGAGTTATTGCCCTTTCTAACTTTTCCTTGTCGTGAGTACTGGATGGAATTCAATAAAATTGCCCTTTGTTACTTTACCTTGTCCGGGGCATAACTTGAAAACTACTGGTTGGAACTCAATACAACTTCATACAATGGTCAAACACAATGAGAGGAAGTGCAGTAAAGAAGAAACATAACTCTGTCTTTACTAATTACAGAGTGATTGTTCTTTGTACTTTATTTATCCGGAGCATAACTTGAAAACTAGTGGTTGGGTTTCAATACAACTTCTTGCAATTGTCAAGCACAATGAGAGGAATTGCAGTGTACACGAACCATAACTCTGTTTTGACTAATTACAGAGTTATTGCCCTTTCTAACCTTTCCTTATCCGGAGCATAACTTGTAAACTACTGGTTGAATTCAACACAACTTCATACAATGGTCAAACACAATTAGAGGGAGTGCAGTGTAAGAGAACCACAACTCCATCTTGAATTATATCAGAGTTAATGCCTTTTGTTACTTTTCCTTGTCCAGAGCAGCATTACTTGAAAACTTCTGGTTGGAATTCAATCAAACACAACGAGAACCATAAGAACATTTCAACTTCAAGCATAACTTGAAAAACTACTTGTTGGAATTCAATACAACTTCATAAAATGGTCAAAGCACCAATGGGGAAGTGCAGTGTACAAGATCCATAACTATAACTTGACTAATTACGGAGTGATTGCCAATAACTATAACTCTATTTTAGTTTATTTTACAAGGTTTTCAGTTACTAACAACTTCTTCAGTTGATACAGCAGTTTTTCCTTGGTATTAATTACATTTAGTGATAGGTCTAGTTTATTTAGTTTAAATGAATGATTTTTCGTGTTAAATGTAACTAAATGTATATAAGAGCATTGTCTTATCTTTTTCCCAGTTAAACTGGTTATTCGGTAACGTCCTCACACATAACGAACTAGAGATTGATGTATCACTGCTTATTCTAATATGCCTACGGTATATTTCTATAGTCAATTCGAGTGCATTAATATGATTAAAGCACTCAGAAAAGTAGGCGGAGTTTCGGACATGGAAGTAGCTCCTTCCGACTTTTCTAATTTACTCCCGCGCAAAAATAAAATATAGAAATGGAAATAATATCAGTATAAATACATCAGTCGCATGAAAAAGATTTGTTTAAGAACCTAAATATTATTTTTGATTGCGTCAAATAAGCCTTTGGAATACCCTCACCTCGCTTCCTTAAAAAAGGACAAGAAATTCAGGATTAACAGTCATACAATGTTTTGATTCCGGGAGACAAAACTATGAATGAAAACGTTTACGTCATCACACTGACGTCATTACTCCACGTTAAAACGTTGTACAGTTAAAATTAACGGTACGCATTTAAATCGATTGGCTGATTTGTAAGGTTCTGAATCTGACGTCTTCAGCATAATGTCAGTCAGGTATTTCTTTTTATATTTTATGTATTAGATGATTAAACTAAAATAAGTTTGTATAATATGGTTATATTTGATATCTTGAATGGTTGCCCGAATAGGGGAGTGAATTCCAACAGCTACTATTTATACTGTTTTACACATTACCGCCGAACTGAAAAAAGGTCCGTAGTAGTTTTAAAAAATCGGCTTCTAAGAATCGAAATAATCTATGTCTTGGAGTGCTTTATCGAAATTGAAGCATTTCCCGTCGGTAATGTGCCTGCGTAATAATTCACTCGGGCTTCGCCCTCGTGAATTATTCCGCCAGTCACATCACCTCCGGGGAATGCTTCAATTTCGATAAAGCACTCCAAGCCATAGATTATTTCTTAAATAACCTGGTTATATCACAGTATACTTTCCAAACTTACTACGATCCTTTAACATATTACAGTGTAAACATCTGGAACGATATTCTTTTGAATGTCTGTTCGGTTCAAACTGTAATTGCTTAATTTTTAAATACAAAGTTGCCATTTCATTTACAAAACAAATTTGCAAAAATATTGTTTGTGCATATATATCAAGTTAATATTCACACTGATTGTACTTACACATTTTCCTTCTCAGTTAATTGAATTGTTTTACATTTAAAATATTTGATTATAAAAACATTTTTGAGTGAATAAAAGTCTTCAGACACATATTTACATAAAGGAAAGACAAAGTTCATGTAAGGCAATATTGGCATTGATAAATATGGAACAAAAGTAAGAAAGTGTCATTTATTACAATATTACCTGCAATTTTTGAAATGCTCGGAACATTCGATATGCCATGCGATTGCTGCGCGATAAGTGCAAACAGGGACAGTGCAAAATTTGGACAATTCAAGATAATCTAAATACAGATAATTTCCAACAGTCATTAATTGAATGATTACGGAACCGTAATGAAATATATACTCCGTCATGTATCAATAATATATGAATTATTTTCTGATGTACTGAAGGGTGTATGTTCAACTTATTTGGAAAATGGGTTTTGATGGTAAAAATACGCCGAGTGATAAACCATGGTTTGATTATGAATGCATGTCATTGAAATTTTTTTTTATGTAAAATTAAAAAGATGCAATCTGAGAAAACATTCGTTATCTTTTATTATTGAGAAAAATATAGAAATGCAATCGTGATAAAAAGTACGCCTTTAGAAGAGAAAACACGAATAATCTTAAGGCACAATTTTCAAATGCTAAACTGTATTGATAGTTACTCAAACATAGTAAAATTAGATAAGGCCAAAAGAAAAAAATAGATTGTTTCTGCTAACCCGACCGACCCTATTTTTTTGCCGCCGACCCTAAGACTTTTTTTTTGAAAATTGACTTATTTTTAGTTCTATTTAGTCCATTTCGTTTCTTTCTCACCATTTCGATTTTTAACTCGGAATATTAAGAACGATGGGTTTGAGGTATGACTACACTAAATCTTTTTCCATAGTCTTACTGTATAACATTTAAGCAAGGTTCGTATACCAAAATATTCGTTGAGTACTTACACCCCTGTAAACCTGTAGAACCACTTAGGTACATCCAAAAATGCCCTTTTTTATATGCATAATATATTACTTTATAGCCAAAAATTAAGCCATTAGGACATCACCCCCTCGTCTGTAGGATTTTTGTTTACATTCTATTAAAAAATTCAATATTTTCAGATACCAATAGAACACCGTAATATCAATCTGAAAATTCTTAAAACTATTTTTTTATGCTCAACCATTGTACTTTCAATTTTAATTCGAGAAAATTTTAGTGCTGCCAATCGTTTTGGACCAGTTAGAGACCACAGATAACTAAATGGTCCGCAAGTTCGCTAAACAAATTGGCTGGTTCCAAGTCCCACCAATCTAGAGAGTGGTATGGTGGTTGAGTGGTTAATGCTCTAGACTACCAATCCGGAGGTCCCCGGTTAGAATCCAGGGCACTGGAAATTTCAGCGACGCTTTTCGGTGTTTCCCACCCATCTAGAGATGAACTTGTTAGAAACCAAGATGTAGTCTCACGTGTATCGGTGTTTTACACCGGGTATATAAGCGAGATACCATGAAAAAGGATGGTGGACCATAAGGACATCTAACAAACAAATAACCCACCGATTTAGTGAACCTTCAAGTGTGATGCAAATCCAGATCATAACAGTTTATTTAAGGATTAACAGCAGTTAAATCGGCCCCATTCCCCTACAAAATTAAAATGTATTGTCCCCATATTTTAGAAAAAATTCCTCTAAAAATGTTGAAAAAAAATCTTTGATTTATTTTATCAAGAGTTGGCCAAACTTGTTTTAAAAACATAAGTTTCAGAAATTAAAATGCTTCAGAATCATTTCTTATCTATTTGATACCTTACATGAAAATGTCTCCTGAAAATAGCCAATTTTTCGTTGGTCACCTATTTTTGCGACCCCGATTTTTGTTATTATTTCAATGAAAACTGTGTTCCAAAGATTAAAAAAGATACTTATACAATTGAAAACAGCAGTATTTAAATACTTATTATTTACGTGTGTTTTAACACTTATGCTGCTAATTTCTGTTCCTGACACCAGTATTTTTATATAAAGTTTTGTTATGTGAATTTTTTATGTTTTCTCTTTAATATATTTGGCAAAAGAATAAAGTCATTAACATACTTTATAGTTTTGGTTCTTTATTACATTGTTAAACATTATATTTTATACATTTTCTAAAAATTCCCCCTTTTCCTCAGGCTGAAAAAAACCCACTGAACAGACAATTTATAACATAGGGTCAATGTTATTTACAATTCATATATCTAGATGGCTTAATCAAATATCGTTTAAGTAGATTTCCTAAATATTTGCATCCAGTTTCAAAAAAAAAAAGAAAAAAAAGTTTACCTGCCTACCTACCTACCCTATTTTTTTTCTGGGCCGTTAGCAGAAACAAGGTTTTTTTTCTTTTGCCTAATTCAAAGCAATAAGCAAGCCTGAAAATCTGTTATACCAAGAGGATGAAGATGTGCTGACATTTTACCAGGAATACTAAATGGTGAGAGAGGAACTCAACATTGACTACACCAGAGATGAAATATATAAGGCCGTAAAGCAGTTAAAAACAAACAAAGACGCTGGGCAGATTTTTATATTGAATGAAAAACTCATACACGGCGTTGACAATTTTTTATCCGTTTTTGCATACATTGTTTAATTATTGTTTAAGAATGGCATATTTCCCAAAAACGTTGAGTGAGGATTTTATTGTACCAAAATGATGATAACACTTTTTTGGCTTGAATGCTTTGATAACTCATTCTTTAAACTACAGCGAAAAACTGTACTGTGCTTTGGTGGATTTTAAGAAAGCCTTTGATTTTGTAGTAAGAGATATTCTCTGGTCTAAGTTAACAAAATATGATGTACGAGGAAACATCATAAATGTCACACAGTCCATATAAAATGGAAATTCTTCTAAAGTCAAAGTTTGTGATGATGTTATGCGTTTGAAGTATGGGGTTTTCATAAAGGTACACAAGTTGACAGACCGTACTTAACATTACCGGAACGTAAACGTTTACTTGGTGTTTACTGTCAAATTATTGTTATATGGAGTTATCGGTCGATTTAGTCTAGATACATACAAAGTATATTTAATCGTTAAATACTGGTTAAAATTGAGCAAGTGTGCAGAAAACAAATATATTAAACAGGCTCATTTAGTATTAAATTCTGACTGTCACAATAAGTAGGAAACTTTAAATGTCAAATTGTTATTGTTTAAGTACAATTTCAATGATGTATGACTTAACCAAGGAGTAGGTAAACTTTAGCCTTTTCTCAGTGTTTTTAAACACTGAGCATATTTTGGCCTCGTGGAATTCAATGAGAACATATATCTAAAACTGTTTAACATAATTTTGGAAAATGGAATTGTTCCACAGACATGGACAACTGGTATTATTAACCTTATATATATAATATAATTATATATTCAAGACAAAAGTGATCCTTTGAAACATAAAAATTATAGACCAGTCGCATCGTTAAGTTGTCTATAAGAAAAAGCTCTTCTGCGGTTTTATAGATCTAAAACAAGCATTTGATACAGTTTGGAGAGGCGGTCTCTGGCAAAAATTAATCTCAACAAATATAAACGGTAAATGTTTTAAACTTATAAAAATAGAACATTAAGTCTTGTGTTTCAGTAAATTTAACTATTTCCAATAATTTCCCGTGCAATATAGGAATCTTTGTCCCCTCTTCTTTTTTCACTATTGAATGACCTTTATTAAGTTTTTGAGAATAGTAACAAGGGATTAATTTGTTAAATCTTCAAAATGATCAAATTTTGAACAATGCTCATGTTTTCTTAAAAATGTATATTTTGTTATATGTGTATGATACAATAATACTCTCAGAAACAGATTTTTAAAATGCAATAAATATATATGAACAGTACTGTGATCAGTTAAATTAACAGTAAACCTTACAAAAAAAAATTAATATCAAACAGGGAATGCCACGTACCAAAAGCACGCAGCCTCCCCAAAACGAACCCCACATCACCCAGAAGCCCTAAAAACACACAGAGGCGCACACACTAAAAACGACACACACACACACAAAATCATGTACACACACATATATACACTACCAACACACACTAGCATACAAAGCAAACACACGAGGACAAAACGAACAATTAAAGGAACACAGTAGGGCACCGCCCTTGGAACGGTCAGTGGCAAAAAGACCACTGGGGAGCTTAAACCGGTTTATGGTGCGCACCCAACCTCACCCTTACCCCTACCATGTTCCAAAGTCACAGGACAGTGTAAATACAAAGTAATCCCTGCTAGGTGAATCTCTAACACACGCAATGGAAACAAAAGGCATTGTATATAAAACACAAAAATGCTCGTGTATAAATATATAAAAAGTAAACCTTGAGAACCAAAAAACGTATGTGCACAATGTCTTTGCAGAAGGCAGAGCACCAAAAGAAACACTTATACGGCCTGGACGAAACAGGCCAGAGGACACAAATGCAAAACAGTTTCGTCCCAGTGGGATTTAAAAACTGCCCATCAAAGAGTCCTCCCCCCTCTTCCGTCAGACACAATCAAAGAGGAAGCCTAGCGTCCAACTGTAAACGGGTTGAACACCAAACATGCGGTGTGTCTCAAAACAGTTGGGTCGTAACCTCTTTTTACAAAACGTTTTATTAATTTTAGCAAATACAGTTGGAAAATTGCCATGACCCAAAATCTTACGAAGTTTGTAAACCACATCCCCATAAAAATCGGGTTTTGAAATACCTTCTCGCAGAAGAGTCTTTAGATTACTATTGAATTTCAAAACCAAATCAGAATTACGATAGTAAAATTTAGCAAAATATTTACGCAATTTGTAATAACGGTAGCCAACCTTACAAAACAAAGTATGCAGTTTTTTTTCTGAGAGTCTCCCAGCAAGATATTACTTTACGTTTAAGAACGAAAGGGTAGAAATAGTTTCTGAATTAAAATATCTTGGTCTATGATATCGTAGAAGCGGGTCATTTCTCAGTGCAAAAACATATAGCATCACAGACATCTTTGAAATAGCATACAATTGTTGTCTTTAACACAAGTGTATGGTTACGGATGCAATTTAGGTGTTTGATGATTTAGGTTTAATACTTTAAATCGGACTATGTTCAGAAGTATTTGTGAACTTGCCTATTTGAGATGAATATTGCTTGCAAATACTTGAAAAAAGTGGTGGGATATTCGCGACAAATGGCAATAGCGAAAATTAAATTATCGCGCATACTTCTCAATAATAGTAGACTAAAAGGAAAAAAGATCTCCGGATGGTTACAGGTGTTTGAATTTGAATTGTTCGATTGCCCGTCGTGCGTATTTATTTTACATTGTATAGCAAAACATACTTTGTACATTTTAGACTGTGATATGCCAAGTGTTCCTGACAATGGTAGCGTGTCTTTTGATAATGGGATAAACTACCTTTCTAAAGCAGTATTCAACTGTAGTACAGGGTTCGATTTAATTGGATTCCGTGCAGCCGTGTGTCAGAGAAATCGTTCATGGAGCAACAATTCCCCCATTTGTGTCAGGAAAGGTTTAAGTGAGTGTTATTATTTTATTATTATTATGATATTATTTTTGTTTTTAGCCATGTATATCGTTGCACAAAAATTCATTGTTTCTTTTTTTACAACAGAGTAATTATCCACCTTATCGACTATAATAGAATTCATAAGTTTAACGGAAACACACATTTGGTTGGAGTCTAATGCCATTTAAGATTCATCAAGGATAAAACATCCTAGGGGAGAGAACTGTTAAGCTATACCTTCATAATGTCAATGATCTGTTTTTTTCAGTGCCCGTACCTTGTCACATAAAAGTAGAAACATGTTGTACACAAAATTTTTGTAAACTGTGGTATACCTGTGGTTCCAATTAACGGTAGCATGTCTATAGTACCTACACTGTATCTGTAGTAACATTTAGCTGTAGCGAAGGCTTTGATTTGATGACATACAACTAAGTGTCAGAAAGATTGTTCCTTGAGCAACAAGTCCTCAGTTTGCGTTATCAAAGATACACCGTTCTTAAAATATCACTACATTATTGTCCTGTTACCGGCAAAATACTTAAAATGTATTTATTTTATACGAATTTATTTTAGTTCGATTACAAAGAATGCTCAATATTTCATTGAATCGTTCTGGAACACTCATTCTAGATATCATGACGCATGTTTTTATTGTATATATATACAAGATACATGTACACACAGAAACACATATGACACAACAAAACAAAAGCAAATGGGTCGGGCCACAAGTTCTAACAACATTAGTTAACGGCCCTTCCCAATACTTTATAGGGCCTGTTCGTGAATGTTGTAAAGGCAACAAAGGGTAGAGGCGGCTATATAACTGTGATAATAATTTAGAACTAAAATTAATAAATCATGTATTAGCGAGACATATTTTTGATGAAGTGGTTTCCCTATGATGAAAATGCATTGAAATGTCAATTTGTCTCCATTGTCCATTATACAGTTTACAGGTGAAACATGTACAGGATTTATCTTGATGACAAACTAACATCAAACAAAGATCAGAAAGTATACATTTGTTGATTCTTTTCTACACTTCAATAAAGAATAACAAGTAGTCAAAAAAGCACATTCTAGGAAATACAGCGAATTCATGTCAGGCACAGTCAGCTCACATTCCAGATTCAGCTTAGCTTGTGCTTCTACTAACTTTTCCTCATAAACCACTGCATCGACTTTCATCAAAATTAGATCCATTTTTAAAATAATTTCCGATGGTTCTGGTTGACTGAACAACATGTTCGCCAGAGCTAAAAATAGAAAAATCATTGGAAATCTTCTTCTCCATACCAAAAGGCCCAGTTGGTATATGCATGTAGCATCAACTAGATGGAATCAACTGAATTTGTTCAAAATTCCAAAATCAAAATAAGCCCGCGTGTGATCATATGTCTGATATAGAAATGTATTGTTAAACTTCAACACACTGTTGGGGCCTAAAGCTTAGCTATCTAACATGCGGTTTATTCTAGAAGCTCACTGTCAAGCTTGTTTAAATAATATCGCTGGGGCCAAAGTGTGTCCTAACTAGGGGATCATGATGTCTTACATAGAAATATATAGTAACACTCAGAAATGAGTCTTGGCAGATACTGCAACGCCTAGAGCTTAGATATTTTGTAGGATGCATTGTGTAGTCAAAGAATGTCCCTGTAGTAAATAATTGCCACACCCAGGAGCCACTTGTTTTGTTTAGATTTTAATAAGATAATACTTTAAAAATCTTCTTAGTGGTCTCCTACCAACGGTTGTGAATTTCTCAAAATTGTCCCCGCATCAGGGGTCACTTATTATAGATAGCTTTATATAAAGAAATACTTAAAACTCTTCTTGTTCTTATTCATCAGGCTCAGAGCTTAGATAGTTGGTGTGTAGCATTGCGTAGTGGTCCTCTACCAAAATTGTTCCGATTATGCCTCAGATGTCAAATGAACCTGGCCCAAGGGATCACTTGTTTTATATACGAAGGGTGATCAATAATACGTAGACTTTCGTCATAAAATGTTAACAGTCTATGCAACTTCTTCCCTATTTATACAACACAAAGACTAATGTCTCGTGACATCCTTCGAAACAATGATTAAAAGTGTCTACATATCGCAGAAAATGACGTTATTTACATTGTGTTCAGCCCTAACATTACAGGGAAGCTTTTAGATTCTATTTTTTTTTAGTTGACATATGATCTGATATATCAGGAACTGATACAAATTGAGTCATGTTTTCGTCTTGAAGTTATGGCGAAAGTCTACGTACTTTTGTGACCCTTCATAGACTTAAATGAACTTTAAAAATCTTATCTAAAACTGTAAGATACAGACGTTAAATATTTAACATGTAGCATTGCCACGTTTTCGTCCACCAATATTGTTCAAATCATGCCGTTTTTCTATATAACACATTGAATGAAATGGATATTGAAGTTGATTTTAAAGCAAAAACGAGTTAAACTCAGACCAGATTCAATTATTTATTTACTCAGAGATATTTATCTGGCGTTTACGCACACATATTGCAATACTGTTTACCTTCAATATGACATAACATCAGTGGTCATTATCACTTCATACAGTGTACTAAGCCAGTCTATTTACATCGGCATTCCAATACTAAAGTGGTCCAGACCTTCAATCATAAGTTTGGAAGTTTATTGTGCAGGCATGGAATTAATATAACTGGTTTATGCAAGTTAACTGACCAGTTATCAGAACCGTTTGCAAACCTGTTGTCCAATTTATTTGAACAAATATGATCTTTATTAAATTGGTTTAAGAAAATCCACCTTTCATATAGTGTTTGTCGACGGTAATGCCCGAAAAATTGACAGATTTAGTTACCTTGCTATTTCATCATTGTTTTTACATAGCGGGCAACAATTGAAATGGCGAAGATATTTTTAATCGACAATCAGTATGGATATATTGCTTTGTAATCAAACACTATCTATTGCATCATCTTTTGTAAATTTTATTGCAAAGGTTTTAGTTTCTATTCACATGTTTTGATAAAACAATATGCACAAATAACATTCGATTTATTATACAAATATTTAATACATATTTAGTGTTTCTTACGGAAGAAGTTAGTGTTAGAGACTAGGCTCATGTCAATTTTACCCTCACTTAAGTAATCCTACTTGACATATTTATAGACTGCGATACACCTAACATCCCTGATAATGGCTTCATACATGCTAGCAATGGAAGCACTTACCAATCTATTGCAAAATTTGTTTGCAACATTGGGTTTGACCTCATTGGATCAAACGTAACTGTTTGTCAGGCGAATGGCACCTGGAGCCCACAGCCTATATGTACCATCAGAGGTAGGTATTGATAAATTCATTTACTCAATGCGATATATTTATTTGGCTGTTTACGCACGCATATTGCAATAATGTTTACCTTCAATATGACATATGATCAGTGGCCATAATCACTATACACAGTATACTAAGCCTGCATTATCTCACTGACATTCCAATGCTAAAGAGTGAAGTGGTTAAGACCTCCATGCAATAACCCTTTGAAGTTTTGAAGCTTTTTGTTGAGGAATAGAACTTATATAATTGGTTTGTACCAGGATTGTTGTGTTAACTGACCAGTTATTAGAACTGTTTGCAAACCGTTTGTGTATTTAATGGGAAAATATGATCTATAACCCTCAGTATGACAAATCATCAGTGGCCATTATCACTGCACATAGTGTACTAAATCTGACTTATCTCACTGACATTCCAATGCTTAAGAGTGAAGTGGATAAGACCTCCATGCAATAACCCTTTGACGTTTTGAAGCTTTTTGTTCAGGAATAGAACTTATATAATTGGTTTGTAGCAGGAACGATTGTTGTGTTAACTGACCAGTTATTAGAGCTGTCTGCAAACCGTTTGTGTATTTAATGGGAAAATATGATCTATAACCTTCAGTATGACAAATCGTCAGTGGCCATTATCACTGCACATAGTGTACTAAATCTGCCTATTCACATTGAAACATCAATGCTAAAGAGTGATTTGGTTAAGACCTCAAGAACGATTGTTGCATCATCGTTTGTAAATTTCATTGCAAAGGTTTTAGTTTCTATTCGCATGCATTAATAAAACGATATTAATCACAAATAACATTCCATTAATTATGTAAATATCTAAAACATGATTAGTGTTTTTTTCAGGAACAGTTTAGTTTTAGAGACTAAGTTCATGTCACTCATACATGTACCCTCACTAAAGTATTCTACTTTACATATATATATATAGACTGCACAACACCTTACACCCCTGAAAATGGCATCTTAGATACTGGCAATGGAACCACTTACCAATCTACTGCCAAATTTGTTTGCAACACTGGGTTTGACCTTATTGGATCAAACGTAATTGTTTGTCAGGCGACTGGCACCTGGAGCCGCCAGTCTCCTATATGTACCATCAGAGGTAGGTTTTGATAAATTCATTTATTCCATGAGATATATTTATTTGGCTGTTTACGCACACATATTGCAATAAATTTTACCTTCTATAGTGGTAATTATCACTACAAACAGTGTACTAAACCCGCCTCATCTCACTGTATCATATGGTTGTCAATCATCCATGCAATCTGTTTGGAAACTTCTTGAGGGGAATCTTATAAAGGTTTGTGCCAGGAACGATTGTTGTATCATCTTTTGTAAATTTCATTGCAAAGGTTTTAGTTTATATTCGCATGTTTTAATAAAACAATATGCACAAATTATAATCGATTTATCATGCAAATATTTAATACATGTTGCAATGATATGTTTACCTTTAATATGATATATGATCAGTGGTCACTATCACTACACACAGTGTACCACACCGACATTTCAATGCTAAAGAGTGAAGTCGTCAAGGCCTCCAAATAATAAGCCTTTGAAACTTATTGTGGAGGAATGGAACTGGTTTTGGCAATTACGATTGTTTGGTTAACTATCCATGGATGATATAGTTGTTATGAGATTAAAATGAAGTAAAATCCAACCTGAACGAAACTGTATAGACAAGTCTAATGATTTGCGCGTAATGTGTTCAGAACAGTGTCCATGTCATTGTTAATTTGTAGTTCTTCATGCAACTATATCCTCTATTAAAAGCAATGATTCTTAGTATGTTTTATAAAATCTCTGTAAATGTCTTGACCAAGATAGATTAATTACAGCATATGCAACCCGGTTGTACAAATTGTATGTCATCATGATGCAGCTAATGTGAAACTTTGATAATATTTATATTGATATGTATTGACTATTTTGTGCTTTTTTTTCAGGCAGGTTGTGTTAATGTTGTTTGTTCATTATATGCCCTGCGAAACACTGTTCTATATTTCAGTTTAATTTCAATAAATGATGATAATGATGCTGATGGTGATTAAAACTATAATTATAAGTATGCTTCATAGGCTGAAAGTCGTGCATGAAAATAAATTAAGTCATACCACAAAGAAAATAGAACAATGTTTCTATATCCTTTGAACGCCTGTAACGTAATAAACCGTATACGCGGGTTAAGGCAGGTTTGGCCTTCCATAGAAGTGACAGTTACGGTATGGAACACGTTTTGTCTGTATGAATTTAAAGTCTATGCCGACAGCTCCTGAATGTTGAAAACTCAGACGTCCGAGGCAAATGCTGACACTTTAAGACGACCTTGAAAATGACCTTGGACACAATTTTACCAGCTTTGAAAATTTTCATTTTACCAACGTTCGCGTACAGGCCCCTGTGGGATAGTGTTTTGAGCGCGTGCAAATATTTTTTCACAGACACGTCGTACTCAAACCTAGTCCATGCGCAGGTTAGCAGACAGAGTGACCCCTGCGCGTGACCTCTGTAGGTGGGCCAATGGAAATTTTACTTTCATGTTACAGCTCAATCTATTTGCTGACGTATACAACACGCGCAGTAAACCGAAAGTAGCCATAACGTGATGTACAGTGTTTACAAAAACACATGCATGTCTGTCGAGTGTGTAACAAAATATGCCGGTGTGCAAAGGATATTGTTCAGCCAGTGATAATGGCAGTGGTTATTGTTTGTTAGAATGTGGGAGCAATTTGACAGATACAGTTTAGTTATATACGAGAGAATGATGTGTTTTCATTTTAAAGGTCAGCCATTTTTGTTTTGAAATGTCCTCCAAAAGTCGTGCATTTTCATTGGATCTTTCACGTGTCATTTGATGTCATAAACACCTGCAGTAAATGTTCTAAAAGTATACTCAATGTTTAAAAAGTATTGACACATTGCAGTGCGCACTACTTCTTTTTATATGTAAATAATGACAGTCAGGTAAAACTGCATTTCTTTAATTTGTTTTCTTACAGTTCCACACTATCCTTATTGTTATAACATGCTTTTTTGTACGCAGTTTTGGAGAGAGCAAAATTCTCTGTTCTTATTTTACGTCATTGAAGGAACGAGCGTGAACTCACGAAAATTTTATTTTTATAAAAAATACGGGAAATCGTACATGCACGACTTTAGGACTACGCACGACTTTAGAACAACAATTACCTTAGTTACATTTGATAGAATACATGTATATTCAACATGATGTGCCTGTTCTGCCTTTGATAGTTCGATGAACTCGAATTTTGTCGTTAAATCTTTGAAAGTTCTAGAGTCTTGTTGTAATGTCCGCAAAATCCGTTTGTTTATTTTATATTTTGTATAATAATATATTTACAACTACACAACGTAAAATTTCCATACACTTTGTACTTTCCAATTTGTGTTTGTACTCTCATTTTTTTAAACAAAAGGTATTTATTGAGTGCATGAAACAATACACAACTGTGTTGTACTTTTGTGGACTGTGGTATGCCAAAAGTCATTACCAACGGTAGCATGTCGGTTGATAATGGAACAAAGTACCTTTCCATAGCAACATTCAGCTGTAGTAAAGGCCTTAATTCGGTAGGAATTAACTCATTTGTATGTCAGCATGATGGCTCCTGGAGCAACCAGTCCCCAGTTTGTATCATAAAAGGTTTGTTGTTATTCAGCCGACAAGTGACCTTAGACGGTGTCGATTTTTACATCTGGGACATTATTAAAAACTTGTCAGAGGATCACTACACAATGTCACACGCCAAGTATCTAAGCTCTGACATATCTTTGTCATATCAAGTAGAGTTCTGTGTGGAATTGAATTCTTTGAACAATTGTATTAGGACCTTTAGAGAATAATTTGTGTGAAGTGTGGTTGAAATTAGCACATTGGTTTAGGTGGAGATGTCATTTGAAGCAACTTCAGATATCCACAGAATCTTATAGCTAAAAGCAGCTTTCACCCCGAATAACTGTTTGTAAAGATACGACAATGGTGGTAGTTGAACAAATTATTTTCATGAAAATAAATGTAAGTATTTTGAAGCCTCACGTTACACATTTATGTATAGGCTGTGGCTTACCAAACGGTCTTTATAATGGATATTTGACTACTAGAAATGGGACAACGTACCAGTCTGTGGCAACATACAGTTGCAACACTGGGCTTGACCTTGTTGGATCAAACGTAACTGTTTGTCAGGCGAATGGCAGCTGGAGCCACCAGCCTCCGTATTGTACCAGTAGAGGTAGGTATTGATGAATTAATTTGTTAATTTATTTTGCTAAATATATCTTTATATGCACACTCATTTTATTCATTTATGCGGCTTACATCTTATTAGAAAATTTGACTAGCTGATGTGTGACATCTTAACGTACATTGCAACCGAAAGCAAGTAACTAATTATTGCCGGTTTATTTTTCATCTCGCATCACTTGAAGGTAAAGGATATCGTCTGTCTTTTTTATTTCCTTGTTATGTCCATAAATGTAAGTTATAAAACGTCGTATTCCATGATAAAGACAATGGAGAGATAACAACACAGTAGAGCACATTGCCCCAAATAACATTTGAGGTTGTTCAACTCTACGAAGCTGCGGTGTTGAATTTTCGTATACAGATGCATTTTATGTCCTTATTCTGCGTCTTATATTTTAAGTCGGCGAGCTAACCTGTCTCGAGTGTACGGATATGTCGCATCCTTACTTGTGTGATAACGTAAGAACATGTTCGCACGGACAAGTATGTATTACATAATGCAACTTTTGTGTGTGTAATATTCATACTAGTAATTAAAGGGACATACCCTATAACTGATGCCGAACAAATAAACTCCAGTATACAAATAGTAGAATCTTTGGAAATATTATAACTTAACATAAAAGTGTCAGCTCTGCATTCCAGTCATGTTCGATAAAATCAGCGGTTTAAGATAAACTGCAGTACAGTACACCCTTCAATAATCTATGTAGAGTTGTTGTTGTACAATTAATGGGTGGATGCGATTTATTACAAAAAGCCTGACTATTTATTGATTGTGGTAAAATGAGGCATTTTCGCCATAGGTTCTTCTTTGAAATTGTATTCATTTATCATTTTACGTTCATTGAACACATAATCTATGTTTCGAGAATATAATCTGCTAGATATAGGGAGTGCCTCTTTAAAAAGAGAAAATTATCGTCTGCCAACGCTGCAATATGATCACACCTGTCGTACAAGAAAATACATTCAATTGCCTTCAAAGTTTAAAAGTAAAAGTAAAAAAAAAAACGGTTCTTTGAAGGATCACAGATAAAAGTACTTTCAAGGTAATAAACTGTATCAGAATAAAGTTTGTATACAGATATTTGAATCTTCTAAAAGTATTTTCTTGTTTGAGTCATTGGATCTACCGGTTGCGCTTGTTTGCATTTTTCCTTGGTCACCGGACGTTGCTGTTGTACGTCGGAGCGGTGGGGGCCATGGGGCTACTGAGAATAAGGGCTACTGCGAATAACAACAGGCCCAAAAGATAGTTTTCATAATTTAAACTGAACACATTCCTGCTGCAGGTGTGCTATGTGGAGACTTTTACAACAAACGGAGGGCAGGTGAAATTCAACAGTGGATGCGCAGATTCTCAGGTAGAAAATTTTAATCATTGTAACGATTCCGCACAGGCCTTAACTTCCTTAACGTAACTTGTTAACAAACATGGTATATGTACCATGAAAAATCGGGATAGTATGACAACAGTTTAACAATTATGCTAAAATCAACCTTATAAGCAATGTGTTAGGAAACCCACTCTACGATCTCTGGCACTAGATCTATGCGTTCCTGGTTTTACTATTTTACTAGAATTGCTTTACTTTTAACATATCAACTTAAAACTCTATTGTTCCGAATTCGGGCATATGGAGTACAGCCAATTGTCTAATGTGGCTGGTTCAAAAATGTCTTTTGGTTTGTTGTGCTAGATTGTTTATGTGAACATATTGGACTGATGTATAAATTAACTAATCCAATAAGACAGTATCGTTTTTCATTCTTATCCTTCTCCTTTTTGTACAATTATATATTTTATTTTGATCCCTTTATGTTTGTTTAACGTTTAAACTGAAGTAAAACATTTATGTAGGTATTTTTATCATATGAGTATGATAAAAATACATGCAGAAAAAGTATTTACATTCAATTTAAACATTATACCCAAACATAAAGATAAATAAAGAGAAAACATTACATATCATCTGTGTAGCAGTTTAAAATGCGTTATATAATTATTCAAGCAAATATAGAGGATACACATGTGCGAACGGATAACTTTTAACGCAGGATCGGAGGGTCTCGTGTTCGATCCCAATTAGTGCCAAAGTAGTCGTAGTGTCCTTTCGAGATCTCCCTCCTATCTCTCTCTCTCTCTTCAACCGGAATGAGTCCCGAGAGCAATTAATATAAGTTGTAAGAACTTCTTTCTCAATCAAGATTAAATAAATTGGTATAAATTAAGTGCAAACACCAGCTCTATACCAGTAAAGTTCATAGCTGTGTAATAATTCTCTGTCGGCAATGGATGCAAACCGACCTTAAGAAATGACGCTTTTCTACGCTGCACAGTCTTGTGGTCTATCACTTCTAGTACTGTCATGCACTGTCTACGCTGCGCAGTCCTGTGGTCTATCACTTCTGGTACTGTCATGCACTGTCTACGCTGCGAAGGCCTTTGGTCTATCACTTCTGGCACTGTCATGCACTGTCTAAGCTGCGCAGTCCTGTGGTCTATCACGTCTGGCACTGTCATGCGCTGTCTACACTGCGCAGTTCTCTGGTCTATCACTTCTGGCACTGTCATGCGCTGTCTACACTGCGCAGTCCTGTGGTCTATCACGTCTGGCACTGTCATGCGCTGTCTACACTGCGCAGTCCTGTGGTCTATCACTTCTGGCACTGTCATGCACTGTCTACGCTGCGCAGTCCTGTGGTCTATCGCTTCTGGCACGGTCTTGCACTGTGTACGCTGCGCAGTCCTGTGGTCTATCACATCTGGCAGTGTAATGCACTGTCTACGCTGCGCAGTCCTGTGGTCTATCACTTTTGGCACTGTCATGCACTGTCTACGCTGCGCAGTCCTGTGGTCTATCACTTCTGGCACTGTCATGCACTGTCAACGCTGCGCAGTCCTGTGGTCTATCACTTCTGGCACTGTCATGCACTGTCTACGCTGCGCAGTCCTGTGGTCTATCACTTCTGGCACTGTCATGCGCTGTCTACGCTGCGCAGTCCTGTGGTCTATCACTTATGGCACTTCTACGCTGCGCAGTCCTGTGGTCTATCACTTATGGCACATCTACGCTGTGCAGTCCTGTGGTTTATCACTTCTGGCACTGTCATGCATTTTCTGACGTCCTTCCTCAAAACGCTTTATGCAAATCAAATACTATGGTCCTTGTACATTTACTTAGTAATTCCTGTTGAATTAAAAACTTCTTAGAATCTGTCGGTGTCATAACAGCATTACCACAAATGTCTTAATGATAAATAGAGGATAATTGTTGGTTTCGGTGTAAGACCACGTTATAATTTCACCGAGTGGGCACCAAAAGTGATATTTTCACGGGGCAGCCACGAGTGAAAATAACTACTTTTGGTGTTCACGAGTGAAATTACCGTGAATTTACACCGATACCAACAATTTTTCTGTTTATTTTATGGTTAAACTGAGTTTGTTTCTATAAAACATCGAAAATCGCGGGAAACGTCATCAGAAAACATAGAACAAATGACGTCATTTAAACGACGTCATCGTCGCATGGTCTCCAGCATTAAAACGCTCGGTATACTTTTTGGCGTTAAAAACGGGCTAAAGATCGGGCTGCAAAGGGGGGAACAGTGAAAAAATAGAAATGGTAATCCACTGTTTCAAAACTGTGGATTATCACTTTTATTTCACTGAGAAAACTCTATAATTCACTGGAAAACATAAAATAATGCGTTAATAATTCCGCTAATTCTTACGTAATGACGTTGAATTTCCGAAAAATGTTGACGTGACGTCGGACGTCTAGTAATTTCACGATGACGTGGCGACAAATCAGGAAAGCAATCGAATTAAGTCTGGAATATCAAAATTTTGAAAGTGCTTAGTAAAATCGTTTTTACATGCTCGCAACTGCATTTTTGTAACAATATACTAGAATAAAATTGATGAAAATTCACACAATTGGCTTCAAATTATATACATGGCAAATTTCAGCACGATCGGACGTCAAATAAGTGTAAAATTGGACCGTTTCGGGAACTTTTTGTACCTCGTATAACTAATGGTAGTCAAATCTATATAAAAAGTTTAATGTAATCATTTTTTGAAGCCATTATTTGTCATTTATCTAGCTTTGCGCTGGACGCAGAAGACAGACAAGTGCAGGCTCACCCGAATGTGTCTATTGTTGCTCATCGACAGTCTGTAACATGAAAGGTTGTGGAAGCCAGGGTAGGTGTATAATTTTGATTGCAAAAGTTTACAGACATTGAATTTAAACGGTAAATAAAAAGAAACGATTGTGATATTTTTGTTAATGTACGAACTACATACCGTCAGTGTTAATGCCACAAGAGACGATAAAAACACAAATCTTACAATACGTGATTCCAAAACACGAATCATACAATACGTGATTCAGAAACACGATTCATAAAATACATGATCGATGAACATCAAATAATAAAATACATGATTAATTAAAAACTAATATTTGAATTAAGAATTCGTGTCATGGACCAAATTTGACGATGTTCATTTATGGTAAAGGATGTGCCTTCAACATAAAAGATTGAAAATACGTCCTGATTAACAATGTTTTAGCGAGCTTTATAGAGACACATTTTATGCTCTATTTTCACATAAAACAAAACAAAAATAAAAGCAATATCTTATAAATTACCGTGCTGACTCAACTTTATTAACGGACATACGTCATAAAATGTCACTATATCAACTTTTACAAGCCAGACTGCAAATATCAAACCGTAGGTCGGCCATCGTCACGTTTCGAACTGAGTTGGATTCATGCTGCAACCTTTCAGTACTGTTCAAATAGATGACGTGTTCAACATAATTAGGTTATTTCCAGGGTTACCTTCACGAGGGCCAATGTGTTATGACTGTGCTCATGTATCCAGCATGGACGAGTGTAAAACAGTAAATCTTTGTGCTCAAGACGAGGTCTGTATTTGCTTTTTAATGATAAATTATTCAGTTTGACTTTTTTTAATTAATCAGAGTCGATTACTTGTAGTACAAGTCTCGGTTTATTTAGTACTTCATACATAACGCTTTCTTGTTCAGTGCATTAATATTTTATATCTACATTTACCAACAGATCTGAAGTTTTTCTTGTTATTTTTCATAGTTATCAAATTAATGTTGTAGTTTCTTAAATAGGATACAACAGATCTTAATAAAATAGTGTTATTTTATGTTTTGCAGGTGTGTAGCATAGAGAAGCACGAATGGGGCGGTATTTATGCTCATTACACAGCTAAATGCCATGGTAAACAGGTAAATTTTGAATATTCAAAGTTCAATGCTTAAGCCGTTATCACTAAATGGAATCACTGGAATCACTAAAATAGGGAGGAAATATGTAAATTTGTACTGTCTAGAGGGATAGAACTTTTATATTCCAGCAGAAATAATCTTATTTTGTTCTAACGAGTCAAGAACTAATGAGAAACCTTTCATTTAATATCAGTCCCTTACCTTTCATCAAAAATATATCTTTGGACTTTTAAACCATGTAATGTTTTATTAATTGGTAATAAATAGGTAAGTATCAAAAGAAAGAGAAAAACAGACAACCATGTTATGCGTGCAATTGTCCCCATTACAAGCTCTATAGCATAAGGGAGCTATTTCTTTTTCGGCCAGGGTGGCTCTGATCGAGGTCCGTGTCGTCGCGCAACATTTTGATAAAGACACCCGTGAAACCTCTAGGCCAATGTTGATAAAACTATGCAGGAATGTTCCTTGCATGAGCTCTACAAAATGTTAAAAGAATTCCATCCATGCAGAACTCTGGTGCATGGCAATAAATAGGAAAAACTTAAAAACTTCTCTCTGAAACCACAAGGCCTAGAGCTTAGAATTTGGCATAGCATTGTCTTGATCCTACCAAGATGTTCAAATTATGACCCCGGGCAAAATTGACCCCCGCGGGTGGGCCCTTGTTTTGCATAGGATATATAGGGAAAACTTTAAAAACTTCTTCCTGAAACCACAAGGCCTGAGCTAAGATATTGAATGTGCAGTCTAGTAGACCTCACCAAGATTGTTCAAATTATGAGCCCTGGTCAAAATTGACCCCGCACCGGGGTCCTTGTTTTGCATAGGAATATATAGGGAAAACTTTAAAAATCTTCTTCTCTGAAACCACAAGGCCTAGAGCTTAATATTGGCTGTAGCATTGGCTAGTGGACCTCTACCAATATTTCAAATTTGAGCCCTGGTCAAAATTGACCCCGCCCTGGGGCTTGTTTTGCATAGGAAATATAGGAAAAACTTTAAAAATCTTCTTCTCTGAAACCACAAGGCCTAGAGCTTAGATATTTGGCTGTGCATTGGCTAGTGGATCTCACCAATTTGTTCAAATTATGAGCCCTGGTCAAATTGACCCCGCACCGGGGTCCTTATTTTCATAGGAATATATAGGAAAACTTTAAAAACTTCTTCTCTGAAACCACAAGGCCTAGAGCTTGATATTTGGCATTAGCATTGCCTAGTAGACCTCTTTAAAGTTTGTTCAAATTTGCCCCTGGGGTCAAAATTGACCTTGCCCGGGGGTCATTTGTTTTACAAAGGCGTATATAGGAAAACTTTTTGGAATAACATTATCTAGTGATCTTCCACCAGGCAAGTGGACTTGTACCAAGGTGAGCGATATAGGGCCATCTTGGCCCTCTTGTTTTATAAATGTACTACGACAATTAGTAGAGGCAACAACATCTTTGTCATTCTATTACAACTACAAACAAATCACGAATTCTAACAGCAGCATTTTTATTTCACAGTGCATTGCACATAAAAGATCATACGAAGATACTCCTGAATCCAGAATGACATCACGCTCAACACCTGTGTGCCGTCAGTGTTGCAGCGGTGACCTATGCAATTCAAAATGTAACGTGACGTCACACAGTGGTCATGGAGATGCCATCATTGGTACGTAACGTAACTATAGAACAGCAAGATACACTAATTTTTAACGAGAAAAAGAGTTGTTTAAAGGTCCATTACTAACACCAAATCGAATTTTCTTTTAAATTTTGAATCGTAACGGTTGTCTTCTCAGAAGGAAAAATATGACATACTGCATCGAATGTGACCATGTTGTGTTGAAAATTTGAGTTTAACAAAAGAATTAATAAATTATATTTTGCCTTTTCAAAAACGAAAGTAGGTTTTTCCGTTTTCAAATATCGTTGTAATTTGCCAGAAATCTCCCAGAGAGAGGCTGTAAATAGGTTGTACATAAATAAGCATGCCTATTTTGAATTATAATTGAAGAACTTTACTTCAAATGATGTGCAAAGTATATGTCTGACTGTTTACAACATTCAATAAAGCGAAAGTAGGACAAAAAGACCACCCAGGTCATTCTAAGGAAATACACAAACATTCACTCGTTTTTCTGCAGCAGTATTTCAAACAGGGAAATACTCCACGGCTATTGTAAAGTTTTAAAAGCAAGTTTCAACTGTATTTCCCTGTTACACTTCCAGATTTAAAAGAAAATTAGATTTGGTGTTAGTAATGGACCTTTAACATGATAAAAATCATGGCTATTTGGCATTAAAACATATAACCGAGGACAAGATCTTTTGAAAAAATTTCATGACCGTTTGACAAAATAACATACTCCGGTTGATAACAAATGATTACTTTTTAAACCAAACAGTTTGTCCGTTTGGCATAGTACATGGTATTGATAGAAATATGTCAACATGAGACAACTGTGGCATGTCATACTTAGAAACTAAAAAGTAACAACATCTTATATTTTGTACATACTTTTTATATCAAAGTTTTATCATGTTATTTCTTTCAATATCAAATTGAACAAAGACAAATTGTATATCTAAATATTTCCTTTATTATTGAAATGCTGACGTATCAAGTCATTCTTTTATATTTTTTAGGATAGACCAAACCGTTGCAGATCTTTATGCATGTATTCTTCGTGTTCACAATTTAAATAAAATTGTACACACGTAAATAGTTTTTGTTAATTGTTAAAGGTTATTCATTTCTAAAAATGTTTTCAAAGGAATTCAGTTGATACATTTCTTTTTATACACCCTAAATTGACACATTTGCATTTTCTGCAAATAATCGCCAACAAATTCGTCGTTACGGATAAACTACATGTAGAAATCGAATTCAGTATCACCACACTACCAAATTTGGCAGTTGTTTTCAATGTTTTGTAAGGGTATTTGCCATTAGTCCATAAAGAATTCTTGCATGTCCGCGACGTATATAACGGATCGTAGCGTCTTGTTTATGCAATGAGGTCAAGTAAAGGACGTCCCAAACAACACCTATTTCGGGCAAATTAGAGTCTTTCTTTTAATGTTATGCTTAAACGTCGTTAAAGATTCAGAGTGTTAGTATGGGCAGGTACCCAAAGTATCATAGAAAGTGATCCAGATGCTGAATTTACTGTCCGTTGCTATAACGACGGAAACAATGCATAAAAGATGATAGCAATACTTTTGTACAGGGAATAAGAGCTGGGAAAATGTCATGACTTCTTTCTCAGTACCTACATGTAGACAGACATACATACATACATACATACATACATACATACATACATACATACATACATACATACATACATACATACATACATACATACATACATACATACATACATACATACATACATACATACATACATACATACATACATACATACATACATACATACATACATACATACATACATACATACATACATACATACATACATACATACATACATACATACATACATACATACATACATACATGTATATACACCGATAATAGAAACCAAGTACCAACAAGGAACCCTGTCACATTAAGAGGCATACATGTAACTATTTTCTGAAAATGTAATTTCGTTGGTAGAATTATGTTTTAGTTGCTTGATTTCAATTTTCTTTTTATAAAGTCTTGTAATAAAGTAACATAAATGTCCTATACCATTCATTTAGTATCTTGATTGTTTATTTGCTGAGCATGTGCCCCTGCTCGCATGTTGACTAGAAATATTTTCAGGAGCCAGTTCTGAAGTTTTTCTGCAAGATCTCTCGTATACATTCTCCATGGTTACCGTCTCACTTTCCTGCGTCCTATACCATGTTTTTATTCCTTATGCATCACATTATTTGTTTTGTTTCTCTGTCTTGTTCACTTTCAGAAGAAACAATGGATAATTTAGTAATAATCATATACTTTGTCTATGGAGACTAAAAGTATGTTATGTCTTTGAGTATCATACAAAACCTTAATTTTTAGGAATGATATTAGAATTAATAATTATTGCATTTACAATAGGCAGAGGGCAAGATGAGGAATTTAAAGAAATTGGAATCCCACCATCGTACGCATAACATAAGTTGTTCGACACAAAATTTTGTAAATTGCGACCTGCTCTAATTTCTTGCATAACAGATGGCTCGTTTCAATGTCATGGATCTATAAACAGACACGTGTCATTAAAGATAATACATAATATACAGCGTGACACCTTGCCTTTGTTTCGGTAAGTCACCGGGAGATATGTTTGATATACATCTCAATGCCACCCTGCTTGACTGGTCAGATTTCATGGTACAATAAACATGAATGATCCATCTAATCAAATATATTGCTGACTAGTAAAACTTGAATGTTTTGTTGAAACTTCAAACTTTGATACTTTGATACATTTTGAGAATAAAATACCATGATACATGTAAATACTGACCACGGCATACAAAAAGTATTATATATGAATTGCATATTTTCCATGATGGTGAAAAAAACTGAAAATGCATCGTGAATACATGTTTTACTGTACTATATAATTATAAAATATTGTTTTTAAATACAGAACTGAACATACAGTTTATAAAAAAGCATATTCAGCTTATCTTCTTTTATATAACTTTTACATTCAATAGCGTGCATAAAGAAAGGTATATTACATAAATTATATATATACATGTATATCAAAATACAATATTTAATGTACTTTTAAGTGAGACTGCGTAAAACCGCAATTCAGGTTGAAATGAGAACTGAAAAATATTTTGAATAAACTATATGTTCTTTTCTGTTCTGTTTTTAAATATATATTTAAGATATTTTCCGTTTTGAGATCCTTTCGGCATTTCGTGCACTCATTTCCCCCGTGTAAGAGGGTAAGTTTAAAATGTTTGCACATAATTAATGCGTGATATGTATCTTGTTCTTTTTTAAAAAAGGAAACATGAAATTTAAAAAAACAATACAAAAATTCCTTTCAATTGTGTTTCCATCACAGGGACCTGTTGCAAACTATATTCAAATATAATGTAAAAATTCCAGTCTTAAAGCGGGTACATGGTGTCAAGTGTCGATAGCGGCCAACACATATAAAAATTGCCTACACCTTTTTTCATCTCAAAATAACTGAAATAAGGCCGCAAGAACTGACACAATACCTCGCCATAGGGCACCGAGAGGACCGTAGATATCGGAATAGGGTTCCGCTTGGTTGGTAAAAAGATGGGGACCGTCCACCCTTATCTATCGATAGAACGTTGTAAAAGACTGGAATTTTTTTTTATATTGAAAAATTTGTGCAAAAACGTCCCTATGGTTTCCATCACAGTCAAAATGTCGCAAGTATCAGGTAAACACTAGCGAAGCGGCGGAGGTTTGATACTATTCGCGTGGTCGGTAGGCGGAGCGATCGATTCAATTTAATGACATTGCAACAGAAGAATCTCTGGATAATTGATGAAGCTGCTACCCTCAAATTATACCGTCGGCGTTATTTTTTTTCAGTTATTTGTCACCGAAGGACCACAAAACAGGATAAATATATATAACAAGCTACATGCAACAGGCTTTACTAAAGGTGTTAGATAACCTATGTGTATGTCGTGCAGACGATTCATTATGAAAAAGCACCTATATCGAAGACATCATAATGTCACGCACAGAGATATTTTTAGTTACGTGATTTTAATTGCTACATAAAGTTTTCCAATCCTATGGCAGATTTAAGGCCATGTCCTTGATGGCCTAGATATGGTAGATCAGGAGTATTCAACTAAAGGGACCGTATCCGAGTTTTACGCGTATGCAAAGAAAGATTAATTCATAAGGTGGTAAAGATTCATCGCACTGGACCAGACTTCCTAGATGCACAACTTATCTGAATCCATCATATTTGCAAAGCCTTAAGGACCAGGTTTTAAGCTTAGTTGTCTTTTAATGTTCGTTTCCTGGTTATACAAGCAACAGTGCAATATCAGCCTTTCAAACATTTGCTATATAAGAATTTTTGTTGTATTTTCTTTCCATCTTTCAGCTTTTAATTACTTTTTACCATTTTCTTATCTATATATTTTCATTAAGCTTGGTGAAATCATTTAAAAGCAAGTAAAACATGCATTTTTTATTTTGATATCCTATTAATACCTGTCATTAAGATGTAGAATTTCTAAACTACATGATGGTTTTGAAATAGAAAACTTATAAAATCTTCTTGTTTCAATTTACATTGGATATTTACTAAAATTCCTATTTATCTCTCGACATTTAGTCTTTACAAAGCAAGTGTACATATACAAAATGTAGTACTGTTTCAGCTAGAGTAATATCATCTGGATATGTTTCGTAACAGTCAACATAATTTAAAATAACTGTTATTTGCTCCACTGAGTAAGTCGGTCCAATTTTCACGCACACAATCATTGACCCAAGCAATCCTTTTTGTCGGAGGCTGGAGGGAAGTTGCGGTAGGCGTTCTTACTTTGCATTGCAAGTCGATGTCACAAAGAAGTACGGGTTCGAAATCCGGGCTTAAGCAGGCTTAAGCTTTCTGGCCATTTCAAAATGTGAGTAAGTTGTGCATACTAATCTAACAATTAGTAACGGTCATTTGTAAGGCAAAGTTGAACTTGTCACATGAGTATATCAATTGTCCTGATGGATGAAGTGATTTAAACATGAAATAAGGAAAACATCTAACTACCATCAAAGACAACGTCTACCATCGGCCAGAGGCTACGCACAGAGGAATGAGTTCACCAACTATGAATAAAGGCAGGAGAAAAGGTACTGAAGCTGACGTATTAAATGTGTTCGTTTTAAATGCAAAAGTAGAAGGTGTAGCATATAAAGCAAATAACAAATGCAAACTACAATAATTGGTTAAATCCAGCTTTAGCAATCGCTCAAAAGCGCTTATCGGACTTTAACTCTTCTAATATGGATAGTTTCCTTATAGTACTACTTACACATGGTTGGGCTTCTGTAGTAGGTCGAGCGAGCTGAACGCCTTTAACAAATCTTAGCCTCATTTCATCTTTTAAACCTCTTACTGCATTATGGTAAAAAATTTATTGTATTTTTATAACTTATGAGTCTAGCTACCAATCTCTTTCATATAAAATTAGTAAAATCGCGCCGACCATCTTTTAAAAATAGTTATTGTTTTTTATAAGTACGTTGATTTTTTGTGCTCATCATGTTTTTTGTTAGTGTTATAGTTATAGAATTAATGTGCATATCGCTTGACAAAGGCTTCCCTTTCAGTCGAAACATTTTTTTACAAAAGACATGATTGATTTACAGTAACTTATAGCTGTTATCGAGTGTGGTTGTATAAGCTCTAAATAAGATCTATTAAATGACATACAATTAGTTGACATGACTGTCGGCGAATGGTGTTGTTTGTTTTCACTGAGAATTGTCTCTTACAAATGCAAACGCCAATACGTTTAGGCTTGCATCATTATGCAACTATCATTCAATATTTCTTGAGTTTCAACGCCTGTTTCATCAGAATTTCAGAAACTTACGCTTAGGATGCTTACGTGACGATCGTTTCTGCGAAGAACTAGTATAACACTCCGATCAAATATATAGTTAGATCGATAGCAGGACTTGAAAGCCTGACAACCAAATTAGTTAGTTTTTAAGTAGTGATTCGCATCAGAGATCTTATCCCTTGACCAAAAAGGAGGGCCGCATTGAACAAACCGATTTCTTGACTCAACAATTAGGAATAGCGAAGCCACTGTTACAGTAATAAACTCCATGCACTGGGAGGTAGAATCTATCCCGTACTAACCTACGCTATGATATTTGCAATCATATCTTTTATTCGAAAGTAAAAGAATGGTCATACATTTAATGGACTTTCAGTCACACCGATATATTTAAAGAAAAGAGAAAAGAGAAAAACAACGTTTATGTAATCAAAGCACTGAAAGTGCTGGTGGGACGGTTAAGTTGGCACGTGAAAATTTAGTTCAGGCAAGCAATAATGAAATGTTCAACTCCAACTGAAATACTGAAATGTTCACTGCAAGACGTGAAAAAGTTCACTCATTTATTTTGTGAACTTCTGTTCAACTACTCAGTGAGCTTCGAAAGAGACTGAACTGCTGAAATCCAATACGTTAAAATATAAAAATCAGTGTCAAAAAAATGAAAACTGACTTGCATTTCTCGATAATTTGTGCTTCAAATCGCAAATTTGTAAATGAACTTGCAATAATACAGAGCTCAAAATTTAGTACTAAACAATAATAAAATGAAGCTTTTTTGCAATACTTTATTATACAGTAAACTCCGTATATAACGACTCCGGATATAGTGAAAATTCGGATATAAAAACACATTATTCCAGGCCGAGGTTTTCTTTACTTTATATGTATATGATATATATTTATATTTTAACAAACTCCGGATATAAGGAATAAGTCTAAATGGTCCCATGGTAAGTTCGTTATAAATGGAGTTTACTATATCGCGAAAGTGTTCCTGCGACAGGGATACATTTTATTTAGACTTATATTGAATCCATTCAAAGACATTTTCCTATGTCTTCTGTACAATTTAATTTTGACAAAAAATGGCATGTCTCTTTTAAACATCTTGTGAATATTGTTGGAAGCAAATGTATACGAGCCTGGCTGTGGTACTGATTAGGTGCAGATTTTACATTTCGGAAAATAAATTAGAAACTTTATTTCTGAAATATTTCTGTAAAAGTTATAGATCAACGTCACTTTTATACAGTTACCCTTGCATTTTTCATGACACATGCTTAATGATAAAGGATTAAACATGACGTGACGGATTAAGCTTCAATGATATGCTTGTCTTGCATTTGCTTTATAGAAATCGATAGACTTCAGGAAACTTATGAATAAGTTACATTAACTTTATAAAATATTTAAATGAGATGAAATACAAGCGAATCTGAGTTTATTGAACAACATTGTTTAATAAATGTGATATCCATTTGGATTTAGTCGTCAGTGTATTATACCAGGACTCAATGAGAAGGTTAACTCAACTGCAGAAAACTTACATAAAGATATTTAAGTATGAACAGTATATATTGATTTATATTTCTGATAGTTTCAAAAAACAAATACTTGTTTCGATATGGATACAATTGTTGAATTAGATGTTGGTGGGACGAACTTTAAGACCAAAAAACAGACATTAGAAACAATAGATGGAAGTTACCTCTCAAACCTAGATATATCAGAAAAACTTTATTTTGACAGAGATCCGTTTTTATTTAGACATATATTAAACGCCTACAGGGACGGCGTTGTGCATGTTCCAAGGGACATGTGTCCGAGTTTGTTCAAAAAGGAATTAATATTCTGGAAAATACCATTTGAACTTGTAGCACCGTGCTGCTGGAAATATTTGTATGAAGCGGACGATGATATTGAAACGCTGAAGATACTGCTTGAAGAGAAAGATGAAAACGACGCTCTAAATAAAATTGACTTTGCCAAGAAAAGCATATTAAAAACATCTGTGCTTGCAAATGAGAATCAGAGCAGTCCTGAAGATGCCGGTGAACTAGAGGTCAGTCTTAAACGGGAGAAACCGTCTACCTTACCAAAACTGTGGCTTTTTCTAGAAGAACCTACTTCATCAACGGCAGCCAAGGTATTACATGTAAAACGTTAAGAAATATCTAAAGAAGTTCTCGTTTAGTGCTACGCCTAAAATTTGTTATATCAATCCATGAACGGCTACAAACTATCAATGCTAGAAGGAGTAGTCATAGTACTACTAAAATATGGTTAAAATGATAATCAAACAACTGTAGTCATTTTGTTTTTTTATAAAACAATTCTTTAAAAAAATGCTAGATATGATACAGTACACGTATACAGTTGTATCATTGAAGACATTATTTGAAAACATTTTAATTTGTAGGAACATGTGCATACTAAATTTACAGTATAGTTATTAGATTCAAAAGTATTGTTCATATTGCATATTTGATTTACAAAAACGCAAACAGTCGCACAAAAGATTCAATGTCTGTGAAATGTGCTATACAAAATACGAAATTGATACCATAGTATATTTTCAAAGTGAATATATTTCATTGATCTAGAATTTCTGCAAATATATGCAATGGTCGAATCAACATTTCACTGAAATCAGCCTCTTCAATATATGTTTCAGGTGTGGTTTTTCTTCTACATGTTTGTGGTCGTTCTAAGTGTCATTGTTTACGTCATCTGGTTAGATCCTTCCGTGCGCGTCTCAAGATATCTCACGAAGAAACCGGATGTAGACATTTTTACAAATCAGACCATAAGGAGATGGATTGTAACCAAATTCAACGAGAAAATGATAGTTTTAGGTGGAAGTGATCCACATCCAGTTTTACTTTCACTTGACATGTTCTGTGTGGTGTTTTTTATACTCGAAACACTTTTACATTTCTGTGTTTGTCCACAAAAACTTCGATACTGCTTTAGTCTATACCATGTACTAAAAATAGTTATATGCATTGGTATGGTCGTCTCAACATTTTTTGAATTCAGAAAAGATCTTTTGCACATAAATGACTTTGCTGTCGGACGATTCTACTTTGGAGTCAAGAGCGTGAACGTTCTCAGACTATTGTTGATATTCAGACTGCACAAACTTTACAATGGACTGCACATCATGATCTTATCACTAAAACATAGTACGAAGGAATTATTACTGCTTCTATTTTCCTTTATGATTGCTGTTGTTGTATATGGCTGCCTTATGTTCTCTGCTGAAATAGAATCCGACATATTTCCAAGTACACACATTGCGATGTGGTGGTCCCTTATCACTATGACAACTGTAGGTTATGGAGATTATTATCCTGTAACTTCATGGGGTTATCTTATTGGTGTCATGTGTGCTATCAATGGGATAATTGTTCTGGCATTACCAGTGGCAGCCATCGCTTCAACGTTCAGCAGATTCTACGCTAGAAATGCAGATTTACATAAACATATTTCACAGTTTAGAAAACAAGAACCTACAGATATATAATAAAAACCCTTTTTATGTCCATGGTTTTAAAATAAACAGTATAAGAAACGAAGCTACGCTCTATAGTTTTAAATAGAACAGGCCCATCGAAAGTAATTTTGGAAATTATCTGTAAAGGGGTTGTGTAAAATGCCTTGAATATGGACTAGCAGTTTTTAATAAGAGGAGCATCAATGTTTCAATATTGCAATCTTGTCGCCATGGTTGTTTACGAAGAAAAGTTATCAAATTAAACATCTTTGAGATGACATAAAAAAAATATTTCAACGAATTAATTTTATCAGCTGGCCAATAGTCTATAAACATATTTTTATTGTTCTTTTCTTTAAAAAGTACTAAGAAGTGCATTGTCTGATTACGATTCAATAAATGTTGTATTAGATTAAATGTTTAAAGTATATTTGTATGACTTTTTTTTTTTATAATTTTCAGTTATAGCATCAGTTACATTTTGTAAGTTTTAACATTTTGCGTCTTTTGTACTATCTGTTAACGATTTTATGTAGTATATATTCTAGATTTAATAATGAATTACTCTTTGTATATGTGTGATCAATGTTCAAAGTTAAAAAAATTATTTTAGTTGCAAATGTTATTCAGAGAGGTTTTCCATACATGTACATGTATTTAGATTTCCGTATGAACTCTTATAATTTGTTTAATCTTATGATACGTTTTGTGCATCAAATACGTAAATGTTTTAATTAAAATACTAAAATTGAGTGGAATTCAGAATCACCTTTTTAAATCGAATAACTCTGTTTAGACATACTTTCTACACAATTTTCGACAAATTGCAACACACAAAAGAAGATTGTAATTATAATAAATAGACTCTTTGAAAAAATATATTGTGTAATTTGTTTTCTCAGGCGAATTAAAAAATCACATCTGTACCTTCTGATAAACGTTACATAAGAAAATTGTAAATACAGTTTTGCTATTCTTGAAAATTGTGTTTTGCATACACGTGCTTTCCTTCTACGGCGTAGATATTTTAATTTTCTTTTTTTGTTTATCTTATTTTATTAAGGCTGTCATTCAAAACAAACAATCTAGAAAGAGGATAAGCGTTTTTCGTTTTTCTTTTTGTTTGAGTTCATTTTACAGGTATAGTTACTTCATCATAGAATACATTCATCCGTGTTTTATATACATGTACATCACTTAAACCCTGTCACAAACTTGGAAATACTGTGTTCAATATCACTCTAATGTAGACAAACAAATCACACTTTGACTTGAGGTCAGATTGTAAATTATGCTATTGTTTCTTTTGTGTCAACAAAAGTTCCATTATCTCATTCTTTGATAAAACGGACCGCATTAATTATTGAGTATTTTAATATATAACAATTCAATGTAAATATGCATTCTTTGTCTTGAATCGATTAAAGGCTAGAAAATTCAAACTACTTTACGCATTTACGCCTGTATAGGCCTTCATAGCTTTATATTTTATACAAAAAGAGAAAATATGTATTCTCAAGCATGTTTCTTATTTGGTAATGAAGTATTAAGACTCATTTATCGATGCTTTGTACTCTTGTAAATATGTCGGATTTCATTTTACTAGAAATTGGTGGAACAGTATTTAAAACAAAGAAAACGACGCTAGAAAGAATTAAAGGAAGTAATCTGGCGAAATTAAATTCAAATGTAGACATTCACATATTTGACAGAGATCCGTATTTGTTTAGATATATCCTGAATGCATTCCGAGATGGGATTGTCCATGTGCCTAGAAATGTTTGTCCAATTGTTTTTAGAGAAGAACTTCTATTTTGGAACATACCTCTTACCTTAGTAAATCCATGTTGTTGGAAATACTTGTACGACGTTGACGGAGATATTGAAACGATAAAAATACTCTTGGAGAATGAAAACGAATATGATTCTAGTTATGTTGATGATGAAACCCGAATGAGAATCAAACAGACAGTATTTTCACCGGGCTGTCCTGATGAAAATGGTGCCCCAACTACTTGTACAAGTCAAGATCAGCGTGATAACACGTGCAGGGAGAACACTTTCTGGTTATTACTAGAAGAACCAGGGTCTTCGCTTGCTGCAAAGGTAATGAACATTAGTTACATTTGGAGCCTTCCTTAAGGCTGTATTAGTATTTTTGTGTTTTAACTTTTTGAAAGAAAAGTGAAAGAGGCCCAAGTTCTGATCGACCGTCCGAAATTTTGGTATTCTTGCTGTTACCAAGACAACACTTAGTTACATTGTACCTCAAACCAATATCACAATACTTTTATCTTATACTAAAGTTACATATTTTATTATATATCTGTAGTATTTTTATTTGAATTCCATTTGAATTGCTTTTTCAGATTTGGTGTTTTCTCTACATCGCTGTCGTTATCATAAGCGTCATTGTCTACCTCGTATGGCTTGATCCGGCTGTCCGTGTACCTCGGTATCTTTTCCATGGTAACACTGAATTCGATATATTTGCAAATAGTACGTTGTATGAGTATTTCACGGGACTATACCCGCTAAAAGGAATATTACTGGTTTTCAGTGATCCGCATCCGGCCCTGTTTGCTGTTGACATAATTTGTTCTTTGGTTTTCATTTTAGAAACTGTACTTCATTTCATCGTTTGCCCAAACAAATCTAAATATGTAAAGAACGTTTACCATCTATTGAAAATTATTCTATGTGCTGCTATGATTATTTCCACTACCTTCGAAATCCGGAAAGATTTGATTTTAGATAGTAACACACTGGGTTACCTCCATTTCACATGTAAGAGTTTAAACGTTTTGAGGCTTTTGATGATTTTCAGACTGCATAGAGTGTACAATAGGCTGCATGTCATGATTTTGTCGCTGAGGTACAGCTGTAAGGAACTGGCTTTGCTGCTCTTTTCCTTTTTGATTGCTGTGGTTGTTTACGGTTGCCTAATATTTTCTGCTGAAATTGAGTCAAACATGTTTCCAAGTACATACATTTCAATGTGGTGGTCGCTTGTTACGATGACGACTATTGGCTACGGAGACTTGTATCCGACTACGACTGTTGGATACATAGTGGGCTCCGTATGCGCTATCAACGGGATTATTGTAATAGCTTTACCGATCGCTGCAATAGCTGGAACATTTGGCAACTTGTTCGCCAGAAATTCGGACTATGAAAAGCACAAGACAGAGGTGAGCAAACAAAACAAATGCAAGAAATCCAACGGAAGTACATTGAATTGACGTTCCGAAGAGGTTTCTCTTTGAAGAAAACATAAACTATATTGAAGATAAAAAGTCGACAGTATTCTCATAGGAACTAATAGTTGTCATTGTCTGTTAATATAATGATTATTAGTTCCTTATATATTCTACATTCCATTAAAACATAATGTGTTGTAGTTGCTGTTGTAATGTAACTGATGTGTTTGAAAGTCACATATTTGCTCTTAGTATAGTCACTGCTTGAAAAAATTAAATGATGACATGTGTTGCTATTTTTATTGACTATCTTTACATTTCAGTCTTGCAATATAAAATGATTGGTATATAAGACTAGTTTTGTGACTTTCTATATTCGTTTTTCATTTACATTTCCATGCTCCCGGAAGCGGGTATGTTAAAATCGCACCGTCCATCCGTGAGTGCGCTAGTGCGTCTGTCCATCCTTAAATAGTTTTGTGTCCGAACTGTTACGTTTTCATCCATTAAGGGATTTTCGAATAATCAGCACATGCAGACGATGTGTTGCATGTAAGACCCACGTCCCTACCTTAAATGGCAAGGTTATATTTAGAGTTTTGATACAGCGGATCCTTTATATATGCACACATACGTGTCCTAAATGTAACTGTCTTATGTATTGAAGGATTTTAAAACAACTTACATTTTCAGTACATGAAGGCAACGTGTATCATGCATGTCCTGTGTCCCTTCTTAAAACGTCAAGGTCAAGTTCACACTCACAAGTTTAAAGGTAGTATCCTGTATGTGTACTTATTTGTGTCCGGAATGTTATTCTGTCATGCATTGAAATACTTTAAAACTACTACACCCATGCTCGAATGATTCATTCCTCTTTGAAGAAGTATGACTGTTATTAAGTGCTGTGTTTTGTGGTTTTTAAATATCACTTTATTTTAACTTTTTGTGTCACTTTTATCCTTCCCGCTATGTACATTGCTTAAGACCCAAGTAGAAATAGCCTTTACGTTTGATTAGATCATCTTTGGTTATTCACGACTAACTTTATCAGAAAAGTTAAGGTTGTTCATTTTTTTTCAGTCAGTTATTCTAGGAGTTTTTTTCCTTATCGTATGTAGTGTGTTTGTATTATGTAAACTTTATGTGTATTAATGTGTTATGTGCATGTGTGTGTATATGCCTGCGTGCGTGCATGTTTGTGTGTGTTAACATTGAATAAATATCAATCTATCAAAGCTTTCAATCTTCGTTTTTTTTTAATTTGGCAAAACGTTGTCATTATATACTATTTAATTCTTAATTAATGTTGAAACCAATATATATTTTTGCGGACATGTAAAAAATGATTATGACGTTGGACTTTGTGCTCGGTCAATATCACTTTTAACTGGTCCGCAATAATAAACATTGACCGAAATATGAGTGTAAAATTATTGTTTATTTTATGCTTTCCAGTGAAATACTAAAATATATTAATGAAATAAAATTGAGATTTCACTATTTCAAAGCAGTGAAAATATCAAAATCTTCATCCCGTATTGACGTCAAAAAGTATACCGAGCGTAACGAATACCAGAAACCAAACGACGATGGCGTCGTTAAAATGACGTCACGTGTACCACGCTTTCTGATGACGTTTCCCGCGGTTTTCGACATTTCATTGAAACGCACTCAACAAAAAGCAGAATATTAAACATAAAATAAACAGAAAAATTGTTGGTATTGATGTCATATCACGTAAAGTGAAAATATGCGAAAAAATAACAGAAATGACGTCTTGAAATCAGCGCAGGTCCTATTAGCTTATCAATATCAAGTATTTATTTTCGGTATACGATATATTTTTAATGGAAGAAACGTATATTCATTCTGCGGCTTCGTTTAATATTATGCCAAGTTTTAATTCATGTGTTGTTCGCATGCGTTTGCGCATGGTTTAAATTCAAACAAAATTATGTAATACTTATAATTTTGTACTATTTTGTAATTTCATTGTAATAATAGGACAATCATGTGCTTTTTTTGTTACATATTGAAGTCAACAAAACAAATTTACAGATGTCTATTCGAAATGTCAGCAACTTCCCAATTTGAATAAATAAAGGTATTGCCCGTATTCATAAGCTTAATTTAAATAAACGTTTGTCTTTTCTGTGTTCTTTTGATCAAGTTTGGTGTTTAGAGCACCACTGACTTTATTTTTATGCTAAAAGTAGCAGTGTCTTTTATGGTAACTGAAATTCTGCTAAAAATGAGTTAAACTTCAACAAAAATTCAGATGGTGTTCATTATTACAAAATGAGAAGCATGTTGGTTTGTCTTTATTCTTTTGATTTCCGCCTATTCACCAAGTCAATTTAAACATAACACTCCGGTCTGTTTCAACTGATTCTTAATACGGATAGCAATGTAAATACTGTTAAGTGTAAAATAACAAGACCGAATATTATAAATATTAACTTATGTATAGCACATTCTATTACAAAGACTACTGAATAATTTGACACTCTGTCTACAAAGGACATTCAAGAGATCCTCTTGCACTCTATAGAAATCGTATTATTAACTGTTTTGAATACCTTAACAGTTTTTGCTATTACAAGCCTTTAGTACTCGGCTCAGAACAATACAGGTCATTTCAAAAGGGACAACTGTCTTCTCTGTGAATTTTTATGGTTCTCCGTTCCAGTCTAACCTGTGATTAATTGAATATACTAATGCGGCTATACTCCAACATCTCATGCAATAAACTTACTGCCATTACAGCGTTCCAGTTGCTTCTTGCAGTGCTACCTCTTCTCGAACGCATAATGTTTATGTTTCTTTTTCGAAAAAATTTTGAACAACAAGCTAGCACAGATTTTGACTGTCGATTGTTATAAAAGGGTTATTAGTATAGTAACGTGATCCAGCACGCCGGATTTGCTTGAGTCGTGCGTCGGATCATACGAGTGCGTAGCACGAGCTTGATCCGACATCGATTGGAGCCAATCCGGCTAATGGATCACATTACTATAGTAATAACCCTTTTGTTATATACCTTTTGACACTTGTCTGCGCGAATAAACTAAATTAAAATGACATGCTAGCATAAAATTGAAGAAACACCCTTTTTAACAACATAGTATTTTTATTAGTCAATCGAACTTTCACTGCTTATTTATTTTATTAAAGATCTTAAATTCGTGTTATTTGATTAACGTAACACACGCCTTTTCACTACCCGTGACCTTGACATTTTTTCAGTTTCCAATTCAAGTAGTTATAAAATTAGGTCCTTTCTCCTTCCCTTCCTTTAAGCTTGGATTTAACATGTATTTCTAACTTTACTAATAGAGTCAAAGATGCTCTAAAAAGACATGTGTTGAAAGTTGTACACACCAATGATGTTTGGCCAATATCGAGGTAATGATTACCTCATATGTTCCTCTTCAATGTTTACTTATTTGCATGGTTTTGGACTACTTGAAAATTGAAACGTAAACGTGTTATTCTTTAGTTTTAGATGCAAACTATGTTATGCTTAGAACGCGATTGGTTAATGTGATCACGTGGTTTAAAAGTTGAATATTGATATGTCTGTGCTATTTATGTAAATGTTAAAGGTTAAACTTGATTTATCTTTAGCGACAACATGTGGGTCACATGACTAGCCACATACACTTGGAGTATGGAGTCCCAACCCCATTGACCGGCATAAATTTATCACTTCAGTACATATTCGGTCAAACAGTAATCAGACATAAAGTTTGGTTGTTATCAAAGCATGTTCTAAAAAATCAATTTTTTCAGCCTTATAATATACAAGATATAAACCTTTACTTCGTGAAAATCAAGAACTCTTATAATAGCCGTGGTGCAATAATTACACATGTTACCGGTGTCTTTCAATGCAGAAGATATTGATCTTGTTCATACGGCTACTAGTGCCTTTTGCATCCATACCGCAATGCGCGTATGAACCAAATCCAATGCATTCGATTAATCTTAGATGTGGCTCCTACGTGCCTTGCGGTGTCGATACGAAGGCTGTAAAACGGGTAACCAGTCGAAACAGGTTTCGAAAGCTAGTGTCCTTGTGACAACGTTTCTACCTTCGGTGGACTTTCAAGAGGAATTCTAAAATAAAGTCTAGTTAGGGTTTCTATCAATCTGCTGCGTAACACTAATGCCCGCAGGAAATATCTTGTAAAATGTTTACCTTTTATGCCCAGTAAATAAATACAGAGCGTCCTACTTACTTAGTTCAGCGTCTCAAGAAAACTACAGCATGGATCATTTTATGCCAATAACCGATTAGTAAATAAACATTTATCATAACAAAGTTCTGTTACGTCATCACTAACTTAAGAAAAGAAGACATATCCTGTATAAAGGTTTGAGTGCTATGACAGTGATTGAAACGTGTTACATTTAAAATTAATTTAACAAGAAAAATGCTGTTCAAGAGTTTCTGGTAATCAATCCCAATTTGCTGTGACTAAAATGTTAATTTTCACCGGATTTTCAATTTATCACTATTCCAAGATTTTATGATTTTTCAAGTGTTCTTTATATTGAATCATCAATTTACTTTGGCTTAGCGTTCAAAATCCTGTTATTTCGTGGCATAGATAGTCTAAAACGAAACGGATAAAACAGTGAAATGTCCAGCTGATAGAAGAGAAATTTTATGATCGTGCCGACGTCATTGTCGTTTGTTTAAAGTTCTAAATATAGCCATACTTTATAAACATAATTTACATTTCTAATTCAATATGTACAGTAATAAACTGAAAATGAGTGATTTATTTTCGTCTTAAAATATTAAAATGTATTTAGACACAATCAAGCAAATATGAAAAATGTCCATGATCTATGCCTTCTCAGTATAATGTCAACATTACACATACGATTTTAATTTGGCAAACGCAGTAATAATGGAAAGAACTCCTGTGAAATCTTACTAAAGACACACTTTCGTTCGCCTAAACGTTTAATTTAGACTGACAAAGAACCATTCATAACAAGAGCCATATAAGACATGTCCATCCCCCCCCCGCCGATTGCTCTTTCTATGACCAAGAAATTTGAGGTGAGATGAATGGATGTCGTATAGTTTCTACTTTAACAGAACATTAGATTTTGGTTCTTGGGCATGTAATTCACATTATGTGCTCTATGACTGTATGTCGTTTCAAGTAATTCCCTTTAGTACTTTTAGAGTTATGCTACGGACAAGATTATGCTTTGAACAAAATAAATCAATAAAGGGAGACAATTAAAAAAACAACACAGAGTCATTGTCCATGGGCACTGTACTTCCCCTGAGTGTCCTCTCTCATTATTCAAAGAAATTTCCTATATTACTTTTCGAGTTATACCCAAGACAATAAAATGTAATAAAGGGGGATAATAAAAAAGGCAAGGAAAGTTGAAGTTCTTAAATACTGCACTTCCCCTCACTGTGCAATATTACTGTATGAAGTTTCAAGTAATACCCTTCAGTACTTTAAGAGTTATACTCCTGACAAGAAAAAATCGAGAAAATATAACAAAGGGGATAATGCAAAACGTAGGCAAATAGAGTAATGGTTCTCGGGCACTGCACTTCGCTTCATTTTGCTCTTTCACTGTATTAAGTTTCAAATATTCCCTTCAGTACTCAGAGTTATGCCCCCACAAGGAATATCAATTAAGTGTAATAAAGGGGGATAATTGAAAAACAAGGTAAGGTAGAGTTATGATTCTTAGGCACTGCACTTCCCTTAATTGCACACACTAGCACTGTATTAAGTTTCAAGTTATTCCTTCAATTCTTTTTGAGTTATGCTCCGGACAAGAAAATATAAACACGATAAATAATTCAAATATTAGGCAAGGTAGATTTATGGCTCTTTTCATTTTCCCTCAATGTCCTCAGTGTTTGTACAGTTTAAATAAATTCCCTTCAGGACTTTTTGAGTTATGCTCCGGACAAAAGTGTGACGGACGGACGCATGGACGCACGTACGGAGCTCATTATCATATCCCCTCCGCCAAGGCGGGAAATAAAAAGTGGTACTCCGTACCGATTTCTGACCTCTAGCAATACAGCGGTTTTGGGAGATCGATGAAAATATTCATTTTAATTGGTTTTTATTATAAAAATTATGCATTTTCACAGCGAAAAACTAAATCACTTTTGTGAAACACTTGGACTATTTTGCTGTTAGGCAACATTTTGATTATGAAGCATTGCCATTTCCTAAAGGAATTTTGATTGTTTGGTTTCTTAAATTGAACACATTAATAGAAAGGTAGTATAGTGAAATATTTAAGAATATACATATATTTTCGTAGAAAAATAATACAAACGCTTTTTGTTACAAGAGCATAGGCACTATCGTAATTGAAATTGGTGAAAAAGTGAATTTCAATGAAATTGATGATATTTTCGCTCATTTTTCAAATTTATCGACATAGAATTGTATATCATCCTATGGCAAGCGAAATGCACATTAATTCTTTAAACTATAGGTTTAACTGTTAAACCCATAGTTTAACACCTCTTAAACCCCTAGTTTCAAGTGCCGTTTGCACATTAATTCTTAAACCGTGGTTTAAAGTCTTAAACCGTAGTTTAAAGTCTGTTAAACCCATAGTTTAAGAGACGACCAATCAAATGAGCTGAAACCACGGTTTAAAGTGTCACGTGACTCGTTAAAACGATGTTTTACATACAATACTTTAAACTGTGGTTTAAGACATTAATCTAGGGTTTTACGCGCCAAATGCACATTAATTCAGTTAACTCTTAAACCTATAGTTTAACAACTCTTAAACCCATAGTTTTAGGTGCCGTTTGCACATTAATTTCTTAAACCGTGGTTTAAAGTCTTAAACCGTAGTTTAAAGTCTGTTAAACCCATAGTTTAAGAGACAACCAATGAAATGAGCTGAAACCCCGGTTTAAAGTGTCACGTGACACACTACTTGACGCACTTATATAATACGAATGCTATACGTGTAGAAAATCTGTATTTGATAAATTTCAATTTCACATTTTAAATTTGATTTAGTTTATACATTATAAACAATTATTTGGACAATTAATTGTTTATAATGTATAAACTAAATCAAATTTAAAAGCGAAATTAGAATGAAAAAAGATTAGCGCATAGTGTAAACTTGTTTTTATCCATTCATTCATTCAATAGAATACTTCTTTATATATGCGTTTTAACCCATTTTTTCAAAGAAAACATCGATCTGACACCCTCGCGAAAAATCAACGGTCACAAATAAATAAATTGCATATCACTTTGACAATCGTTCAACTGCAGGCTGTTGTAAAAACATTAGAAGTATGTTGTCTTACCTGTTTGATTATTTGACTATTTGCAATATGTCGGATGTTAAATAAGAATATTTAGCTACACGGTCCTATTATGACAGGTTACAGTACATGAAAACATAGATTTCCGAAAAAAGTACTTTTAACAAGTTTTATACAAAAAACATATATCATAGACTTTAATTTCTCATACGAAACCGGAAATGATCGAGCCAATCCGAAATTGAACTTCAATGTATATACAAACAGGCAACTGAATTAATAAATTTGGTCACAGCGCCACTATGTAACGGCATGACATCATGTTACTATGGGGGCTGCTAGTCATTTTAACAAGCGGGCAGTTTACCTAAACATTGTTTTGCTAAACACCAGTACTAGACTCCTCTTCTCTGTTTGAAACTAACAATTTTCTCACATAAAGATACATGGTCAGTAGGAGTACTCGATTCCATGCCGTGCACGACATTTCGCCGAAAGACATTTCGTCGACTACGACACTTCGCCGAATAAGAAAGTTGGTCTAATACGACAGTTTGTCAAAGACAATACTACGACTAGTTTTAACACACAGCAAACTGTCAAACTGCAAATAATCCCTTTGTTATTGACTTATATTCTTTAAGTTTACGTTGTGCACAAAAAATTTGATACAAGTGTATAATATATAAATAGTGCACGGCGATCTCCTGCTGGTGTCTATTCATAGGGTGGTCTCTCTTCGGAGGTGGTCTTTATCACAGGTTTGACTGCCTAAAGCTCACATACTAGTAATTATACAAGATAAATAGCAAATAGAAAAATAGTATCATTGAAGCCTGTACAGCATTACTTTTACTAGGTTTAGTAAGATATAATAAAAGCCTCTCAAACATTTCATGATCTGTGGAAAATTAATTTAATAATTAATTCTAATTTGGTTTTACGTTTTGCGTCGTATGATTGACCGATGCATTATGCAGACGATAGCCTATGTCATGTTGTAATGTTGTAAATACAAAATAAGTGCCTCTAGCTTTTCATTTACGGGCAGTTCACCTATAACCATTGTTTCTTAGCCCAACCAGTACTACGTGCAGACCCATATCCTCCGTAAATACTGTATGTTTTGCTCACGCAAAAAAACATGTTCTGTAGCAATGCTCGAACCCACGAAGGTGTATCGCATCTGTTTAAGGTGGGATTAGAGGGATTGGTGTGGTTTCATCTGCACAGACAAGCTTGTCACCAGGTGATATAACGTTATGAAGATTTTAAATCAATTTTAAGCTTTGAAGACTGAAAAGGGATAATGCCGCTTTTGCCAAATAATGAAAGGGACTAATGTGAGTGTCCCCTTGTGCAAAATTGGGCTGCAGGGGTTGTTTAACGCGAATGTTGCTCGCCGCATTCTTCACACGTCACATTTAAGTATGACTACATTTAAATTACCTGATATATTAAAATTTATAAGTAAAGCAAAATGATGTTTTATAGTTTGTACTAATTCAATTTAGATAGATTGTGAAGAAATCTTGAAACTTGTGCGGTCACTCGAGTCTGCTTCCTGAAAAAAACAGTACTGGTGTCGCAACCCGGTGGGGCTCGAAACCGTAACCGCCGGGATGAGCGACAGACACCTTAACCTCTACATCACCACCCTCTCATATTCATAATACAAGGATAACTAGATATAATTTTTATTTTTTATGACAAATTGAATTATATTTAAACCTCCGTGCTATAAACGTTATATTAGGACCCCGCTTAAACTAAAATTGGGTTAAAGTGGATCAGGTTTATGACCCTTCATTGTTTTATTACCTGTCTCTTATCGGGATATTGCAGAAGTTTCTAACATGTGTCAGAAAATGTCAAAGTCAAGGCTAATACACGCCACTGACGTAATCAACTCCCGATAAAATTTAAGTTATTTTATAATCATAAACGGCATGATAAATGTAACATTTCCTATTTTTAATGGTATTTTTTTCTGAGACTTGACTAATTTGAACTGTTTTAAGTTTAAATTCGTAATTGTCATATTGCTATACTTTGTATGATCAGTTAAATTAAAACGCGCAAAATGTGATCATGTTTACTAAAAAACCAGTTATTAATAATCTTTTAACTTGCGCAGGGATCGTATACACAGGGCCGTTAATATGATAAATCCTGGCATAAGCTGTAACAACTATGAAATTATTTAAGAATCACAAACGGGTTAGAATAAAACAATCATTCTAGATTATGGTGATATAAAATATATATAAAAGAAAAGGAAAAAGGGACTGTTTTGAAGTTTTATTTAAAAGGGTATTGTCGCACGGATGTCCCATAATGCTGCTCTTACACTTCCGAATGATCAGTTCGTCTGCTCGCTTATTGATACTTTATGGCCGGATATTACGTAACATTTATTATGACCGTAATAAAATACTTAAGCTGTATACTAGGTTTTGATTTGTGCATTCTATTAATAAAAAAACACCTAAAATCGTCAATGAAACGGATATATGTTTATGCCCTAAATGAATGTTTTAGCTAAAACTATACGCATAGGTATTTTCATTATACATGTATGTAATATCACGGACCTATGTGTATATCGGTCCGTGGTAATACAAGTCGGATCTAGACTGTCAAATTTTACCGACCCCAGCAGTTCTCGCATTAATGCTGTAAAAGGTGTATTTTTCATTCTGTCAAAAGTTATATGAATTACACAAGCAATTCCAAATCTTTGTCACTGTCGATTTTTAACGCGGATGTTAGATCAGTGTTTCTTTATATAGTGGTTTAAAGCGCAAATATAAAAAATATGATAATGTAATAACTAAATAAACAAATAAATGAATAAAATTACATGTTTACGCCATGCGCTAAAATGTTTTATGAACAGTTACTTGTTATGTTACAAAAATCCCCTAAATTACATCCGAAGATAACATATAGATAAGACCAAAGAGTGTTTTTACAGCCTATGTCATATTGTGAATTTTACACACAAATTCCACGCGTCACAGTGAAAGGTCACGTGATACTTTAAACTGTGGTTTCAGCTAATTTGGTTGGTTGTCTCTTAAACTAGGGGTTTAACAGGACACGTGACACTTTAAACCGTGGTTTCAGCTCATTTGATTAGTTGTCTCTTAAACTATGGGTTTAACAGACTTTAAACTACGGTTTAAGACTTTAAACCACGGTTTAAGAAATTAATGTGCAAACGGCACCTGAAACTATGGGTTTAAGAGTTAAACCTAGGGTTTAACAGATTAAATGTGCATTCGGCGCGTAAAACCCTAGATTAAAGTCTTAAACCACAGTTTAAAGTAAATATGTATGTAATTGTCGTTTTAACGAGTCACGTGACACTTTAAACCGTGGTTTCAGCTCATTTAATTGGTCGTCTCTTAAACTATGGGTTTAACAGACTTTAAACTACGGTTTAAGACTTTAAACCACGGTTTAAGAAATTAATGTGCAAACGGCACCTGAAACTAGGGGTTTAAGAGTTGTTAAACCCTGGGTTTAACAGTTAAACCTAGGGTTTAAGGGATTAATGTGCATTTCGCTTGCCATATCATCCTGTAAATATAACAAAGCATCAGCGTGTTAATGTATACATGTAATGTTTTATACATATTTATTTCAGCTTAGTTTGTATAATATTAGTAATCATAGCCTAAGAAGTTTGAGTCATAAGAGTTGCCTTTATTTTTAAATGTGTACATTGTAGTTGCATATCCTTTTCCACATTGAAGATACGTGGACAAACACAAACCATTCCGCCTTGTTGGCTAAAATTGTAAATTCTTTATTTATTTTTATTCTTGAAAGGCACGCTAGTCCACGAAAATTTATTATGTGCTAAATATCGAAAATGACGTTCATTTAAACAGAACGAAATGTTATCAAGACTTTTAATCAATTGCGTATTGGTGTCCATCCTGAACTTCTATACAAGCTGAAAATTGCTTTTGACGCCTTTGTATTAACAAAATTCGATAGTCTACAGAAAATTGCAAACCAATGAATTAGTTAAACCACTGTAGACCATTTTAAAGGAGTGTAATTTGGATTGACCAAATAGACGCATTACTCTGTGGCTATGAAATAATAACAAATTATACTATCAATACTTCCGTCGGTACATTAAAAGCTTCACATTGGTTTCAAAAGAAATTCAAGCGGAGAAATATTAGAAGTATTAAAACGAAATACGAGCACTAATAAGTAGTACTTTCCAGTAAGTGAAACTTGTTTTCATCAGCAAAATCTTCTGTTTGCAAATGGATACGACAGTAGAAATAGATATTGGTGGGACAAAGTTTAGGACAGAAAGAGAAACATTAAAGTCAATAAATGGAAGTTATCTATCAAACATCCATATATCAGATAAACTTTATTTTGATAGAGATCCGTTTTTATGCTGAAGTGGAGGATAGTTCGAAAACGAAACAGCAAAAAACAACATCTAGACTTTGGCTTTTTCTAGACGAGCCGGCTTCCTCTACAGCAGCCAAGGTAACTTGAATTACAGTGATGCACAAATAATGCATTATTGAAGTGGAAGTCTCGTTCCTTCCAACATTCTCACCAAGAAAGTTCCACAGATACTTAGTTATTATAACAAAACATCTTCAAGTCAGACCAGTTTATAACGTGAAGCTGTTGTTGACCTACCGGCATTTTTGTTTACACAAATTAAAGATTTTGTACGGAGTTGTTCTACGTTTGCATTTGACAAACTTAGTTATTTTCAAAATATTACATAAACATGTATATCATAACTTCGTGTGTTGTTGATAGGGTCTGAATTCAAACTATTTGACATCAATTAATGTACGCCATACAATAGCCATTTTTTATTACATGTACTTTGAAAGCTTTCTCATATGAAAATTGTTCTATCCTGCAATGTGTAAATTTTCTATATTTTACATGCCGATTATCCTACTTGTTAATCTTTTCACGAAAGGTGTTATATATCAAGTTTAATATAAGCAGATGCTTATAGCATCAACACTGTGTTGTTCGGTATTTCAAATAACACGAAAATCTAGAACTTACTTTCAAAGCTAAATTTTTAGAATGCGATACTTTTACCCTATCACATCCTTATGACCTCATTCATACGCCATTGAATATAGTTCGGTGAAATTTCAAGTAAATCAAAATATAGAACTATTACAACTATAGCATGTATATTACATACACTATTAGCAGTGTATATACGAAACTTGATACTTAGCGTTTAAAATGACGACACTGTTTTGAAACTTCTGTATGCAATTAATGTTACCTGAATATTTAATGCATAAAATTTGATTTTATCAGATAAGTACGGACTATTATACTGCTTATATTAATAGTGTCTTATCATCTCTCCAAATCGCCTTCAATAGGTATTTCAATACTTATTCTAAAGATCTTGTTAACACGTTTTAGAGATGATTGATTAAAGTGACATTATGCACATTTTTTTTTTGAAGTAAAATTCCAGCTGAAATAGGTGTGTGTGAAAAGGGTAGAGGAAATAATAACTTTTGACCCAATACAACAAACTTTTCCTGCTACCAGTACGAAATAATAACTTTCCAAATATTACTTTATTACTTTTCCTATTTTGACTGGGAGAGTCAGTTTAAGAAATAAACAAATGCATGTCGGAGTTGCTTCCCTTCCACTGCCGAGCAACACTAATAACACAAGGTAGATCACTGCTAAGGAAGAATTATTATTTTATTAGTCCATTTCTTTAATTTCTAAAGCACCAACTTCAAATATTAATGAGGCATTATCATTAGTTTAACACATTTAAATGCACAGCTACCGAAAATTGCTTTTATAAAACTGTCACCAAAATACACTATGTGCAGTAAGATGAGCTTAATGTCACTTTAACATCACTCAATATTTTGACGAGTCGTGTAAATAGGACAACACTTACAAAGCACGTTGGGATTCAAATATAATTGGAAAATAATGATAATCACCTTACATTGACACTCACTACACAAAATATCGCTGAGAGGAAGTGCAATGTACAAGAACCATAACTCTATCTTGAGTTATTGCCCTTTTTCTTTTCCTTGTCCGGAGCATAACTTGAAAACTACTAGTTAGAATTCAATACAACTTCATACAATGGTCAAGCACTATAAAACAAAGTACAATGCACAAGAACCATAACTTTATCTTGAAAAATTACAGAGTTATTGCCCTCTGTTACTTTTCCTTGTCCGAAGCATAACTTGAAAACTACTGGTTGGAATTCAATAAAACTTCATATCATGGTCAAGCACAATGAGAACCATATCTCTGTTATAGTGTTTTTGCAAGGTATTCTGTTACTACTAACTTCTTCAGATGATAAAGTGGTCTTTCGGAGGTATTAATCACATTTAGTGATATGTCTTGTTATTTCTATTTCAGATCTGGCTTTTCTTCTACATATGTGTGGTCCTTTTAAGTGTTGTCGTCTACGTCATCTGGTTAGATCCTTCTGTGCGCGTCCCAATATATCTAACGAAGAACCCGAAAGTAGATGTTCTTGACAATCAGAAAATGTTCCAAAGGCTTCTCTCCATATACAACGAGAAATTGATATACTTAGCTGGAAGTGATCCACATCCAATTTTACTTTCACTTGACATGTTCTGTGTGGTATTTTTCATACTCGAGACTTTTGTACATTTCTGTGTTTGTCCAGAGAAACGCCGATATTACTTAAATCCGTATCATGCATTTAAAATCATCTTATGCATTTGTATGACTGTCTCAACATTTTTTGAGTTCAGAAAAGATCTTTTACACATGAACGATTATGCTGTTGGAAAACTGTATTATGGACTAAAGAGCACGAACGTTTTGAGGCTTTTATTGATATTCAGACTTCACAAAATTTACGATGCACTGCATATCATGCTGTATTCACTTTAACATAGCATAAAAGAACTGACACTGCTTATGTTTTCCTTTATGATTGCCGTTGTTGTGTACGGGTGCCTTGTTTTCTCTGCTGAAATAGAATCAGAGATGTTTCCAAGCACACAAACTGCGATGTGGTGGTCCCTTATCACGATGACAACTGTAGGTTATGGCGATTTTTATCCTGTTAGCTCATGGGGTTATTTTGTTGGCGCATTCTGTGCTATCAATGGAATAATCGTTCTGGCGTTACCAGTGGCTGCCATCGCTACAAAGTTTAGTAGTTTCTACGCTAGAAATGCAGATTTACAAAAACATATTGCAGAGGTGCGGAAACAAGACAAAGATGCTTTAACAGTTACAGAAGTTGACGATCGCGGTCTCATCGCAAATACTGGGAACGTAACAAAAGTGTCGGTAATTTAAAACTTTCATGGAAGATTTAAAAACATCTGTAAGACATTGGGTATTAAGATATGTGATGACTTTTCATTATTTGTTATGAAATTAGAAGTTATGCTCTGATTGTCGTTGATCAGCTTTTAACTATGAGAGAACGAGTTATATGTAAAAAAGCTCTGGCAAGAACAGATTTGAATCAATAACTGAAAATATCGCTATAAATCAATTGCTTTGCCATTTGAAACTTAGTACATTTTGTAAATTTAGTGTTGTGTTTTGTCTCGAGACATTTTAATTTTTTTGATAACTACTGAAGGTAATGTCGGAGTTTGGAAAAATTGCAATGTTTGTCATACATGATTATTTAACATCGAGAAGTTACAAATACAATGTAATTCACTTCTAGGTTAGATATGTTATTAAATGCATGGTAAATTTTCTTCGTTGCACGGTTGTTTCGTTTCACAAGATCTTGAATTA